>CM067221.1:6392968-6397968 GCA_034190945.1 Octodonta nipae
TTTATGATCCACTCTTAATTTCAATTACCCTGTATACGCAAACTCCTATAGGTGCCACACCACTTACAATGTTTTTTTAACCATCTGTATAACAATATTCAATTCCACCTTATGCAACTACTTATAAACCACTCAACATCACATGCACGCGCGCACATACACATAAAACCGTATGCCATATAGAAAAGATCGCCGACATAACAATTTTTCATTTCGATACACTAAAGGAATTTTTTCTGCCATTTCACTCGACTGTAAGTCTCTCAACATAACTTCGTTTCAACAAGAACATATACATTGATTTTTGTTATTTTTGCAGATATTTTTCGAATTTTCAGAAAAACAGTATATTTTACATTATAGAAAAAATATACGGGATAAAGTTGAAACATATTTTTGTAGAATATGTAGAAATATTCAAATTAATGCAGCCGTTTTAAAGAAAACGGTGAAAAAGCATTGAAATTCAGTTAAATGTAGTCCCTTACTTACTGTTTTTTCTGATTTTCTGGAAAACCGTAAATATCATGTTATATACAATTATATGGTACCATTCTGTAATATTTCTTCTACAATGCAGTTGAAATCATCAAAATTGTCCACGCCGTTTTTGAATAATCACTGAGCATACATAAGAAAAGCTGCCGAATTGATAAGCTCCTCCTTTTTTGAAAGTCGGTTAAGAACCAAAAAAATACGATTTCAAGTTTTTACATGACTGTAATAAAAAACATTTTCGGTCGCTAATGTTAGTGCCAGATAACAATAATTTTTGGCGATGTATACGTAGAATAACACCCTATTAGCATGGTCGAAATTGGGTGACTGCAATTCAAAAAATGTCGAAGACGTCATATCTCGAATAACGATATCGTCACAATAAGTATGTCAAAAAGTGCCTTTGTTTAAAACAAAATCGACCTGTCAGAGGATTTTTTCAACTCTCACTTTCAAAAAGAATGAATTATTCGTTCCATTCAAATTACTGTAAGTATATGAAACATTAATTTTTGAATGAAATATTCACCTGCTCTTCAAACATCTAGGGACAATAACATCCCTTTAAAATTTTGAATTGGAAAGGGGTAGAGTGTAATAACTCGTTAAAAAGTTTTTTCAATTCTGTAAAAAGTGTTTTCAATTCTCTAAGCAGAAACTGATCTAGTTCATGATGTCATTCTTTTCGAACATTACAAAATTTTATTAATCCAGTAGCTCCCTTTCCCCTTTTCCGATCACTGAACCACCTTCTAAATGCACTGAATAAATTCAGGAACTTGTCATACTATTACAACACATATATGGGGTCATTGCTTAGACATATAGTCACACACACACACACACGTATGTGAGTAAAAGTAAATTGCCTTCTTTATTTACCCACCCATCCTCCGATATTTGAACAGGACTACTTGCCGTAATGCACGATTCTACTGAACAAATAGACAGGACCTTCGACATTGATTCGCAAAATAGCTTTACCGAAGAAGTCTTATTATATGTTGACAATTTCATTTTTTTACTGAACATATTAAAGAATCGTTTGTATTATTATAAATAGTAAATAGTTACAGCGTTAAAACTAATATCCATGGGTGTTCCTTAACGTATAAAACAAGTATTCAGTGTGGAACAGGCAAATAGAATAAATAATAAAGGGCATGTTGGAAAAACTCTTGGATACGTCGATTTGTATTTTTAAATACGCATTATCTCAACTAAAAAATTCTATATGGTGTGTCATGTGGCAGTGGCCAATACCAACTTTCTTATTTTAAATTCAAGCCCCTGCATGATTTAAATTTTTTGGATTCTACAGAAAATTCTAATCATAATTCATGTACTATTTGGTCTGTTCATTGGGTTGCTCTCCTCAAAATTTTTCCTGCAACAGATAAGTACTCGTATTTAAAAATTCTATATGTAGAAACAAAGTGTAGCAAGGCAATTTCGTAAAATTGCCCGAATTACTGGTTGTTCGTTACAGAGATTCTTTCTCACAGTTATTCTGAGAGAAAGAGATGTCTACAAAATGATCAACCAGTATTCCTATATATAAGTAATGTATTGTATACTGTGTAATACTTATCTGTGTTTGGTTTTTGTTTTCGAGGTTTTTTCAAAAAAAATTTTTCACTTTGATCTTGAATTTGTTGTTTGTCAAAAAAATTGACACTGACAATTTGTCGTTTGGCGATCACTTGACCCTGAGGTTACCGTTTTTTTTTTGCTCTGTTAGCAATAAATTCCTCCAGTCCAAATGAAGGTCCGCTGAAGGTGCTCCGATTTCAGTGTGGTTTATCATCATGCAACTGGCTTCTTTAAGTTTTCTCTTTTTTAAATTTTCTTCTTTCAACAAAATCTTTGTTTTATCCCCAGTCTATCGTATGGCTGCCGGTGCTCGTTAATACATGATTGGCCAAATTTGATTTGTCCACATGTCTTCTGGAAATGTTATATTGATATTCTTTTTTCCTTAGTTCTAAAGGTCTTGAAGTTTCGGTATAAAAATGGCCACAGTCACACA
Source organism: Octodonta nipae (assembly GCA_034190945.1). Taxonomy (NCBI): domain Eukaryota; kingdom Metazoa; phylum Arthropoda; class Insecta; order Coleoptera; family Chrysomelidae; genus Octodonta; species Octodonta nipae. The sequence goes on from CM067221.1 coordinate 6,395,496, forward strand.
AAACACTGTACACACAATTTTTAGTACTCAGGGTTGCGTTAAACGGTTTGGTATGTTTGAGGATAGAGCGCAAGGTATTATTTGTTTTTAAAAAGTTTTAACGCTGTATTTATTTCCTAACCGCTTAATTTTTTCCGATACACCTGGGACATATGGAATTATGTTCATAATTTGGTTGGTATAATGCCATATACCATCTTCAACTGTTTTCGGAAATATTAAGAATTTTCAGATTTATTTCAAAAATTAACATTAAAAAAAGAAAATTTTATTTCACCTAATAACTAATACCTATTATTTATTAATATGCTCCCCGCGAGCGTTTTGGCAACATGCTAATCTGGTATAGAAATGATTTCTAACGTTATTCAACATCTCAGGCGTGATTGATCTAATCGCAAGCGTGATTCGTCTTTTAGGTCATCTAAGTTGGTTTAGTTTTTTTTGTATACAGTACTTTTGACATATCTCACAAAAAATAGTTCAATGGCGCCCAATCAGGAGATCGTGCTGGCCATTCTATCGATCCGCGCCTCCCAATACACCGATTTGGAAAAAATTTGGTTCAGGTACTGCCGGATATTGATTTTTGTAATGGGCCTGTGCTTCATCTTGCTGAAACCATATTTTATTGGCAGGAAATTGTGGGTTTACTGGATCAGGATATAAGTTTGTCAGAGTTGGCATGAATATTTTGGAGCAGTTCTAAAATTTATCTCCATTCAAGTTGCCATCGATGGAAAAGGGACCTACGATATGATTTTCAACAATTCCTGCCCAAACATAAACTTTTTCAGGAGATTGCGTATGTTTCTCTGCCATCCAGTGAGGACCCATAGCGGTAATTTTGACGATTAACATGACCGTGAAGTGTAAATGTGCTCTCATCATAAAACAAAACATCTTCTAATTGGATCACATTGTTATCTAACCTTACCATCATTTGTTCACAGAAATACTTTCTCCAATCGAAATCGTCTTCCATGAGCTCCTGAGTCTGCACCATTTTATAGGGATGCATTTTACTTTCCTTTAATACTCGAACATTTGATGTACATGTAGCTAACGTTGAACAGTGGGGCTACTTTTCGACCAGAATTATGAGGGTTTTCTTGAAACTCAAGCATATATTTTTGACTACGGTTAGTTTACCGAAGCTTGTGACAAATAAATGTATAAAATATAAATAAAGGTTTATTAAATAAAAGAACTGCACTAATGCATGAGTTACACATAACCTAAGCGGTTATATGTTACAAGCTAAACTGAACAATTTGTTAAATTACAAAGTACGTTAGTTAACCGGAGTTTTAAAGTAACTTATGTAAACAGACTTACTGAACTGAACGTTGACTAAAAACAATTATCGGCCACCAGTTTGACATTTTTTGTACCACCTTGTATAAATATAAATCCATCAATTCCCAATAAACTTCACCAAAACTGCAACTGCTTATGGGGCACCCTATGTAACAATTTGTTACTTAATTACTATTAATTCTACTCCTCCCTATATTTCAAATATCCTATCTGTGCAACAGATTATGAGCTACGCTAGTTCACAATTTTTGAAGCACAGTAAAAATATAATTTCTCTCCACTTCATTTAAACCATCCTTCATTTTTCCAACTTTTTCTCACCTTCTTTGAATCACACTGTGTAACTACAACTTGACTTCGCCCCATATTTCAGGTACTCCATATATGCATCTACTCATGCTCTATCCTATATTCCAAACTTTTTTACCCACACTGTATAATTATTATTGTAGTCATATAACCTATAAAATCTTTTGCTAATCTCATACTGTCGCTTTTCAATATGAAATATGTCTGTAGTTTCCCCTAAAATGATCTGCTATTTGACATTGCATGGAGAATTTCATTTTCCATTCATCCATAATTACACAACATGATACCAAATATCAACGAAAACAGAAAATTTAAATACATAGCAACCAGAACGCAAATGCCGTTGATTAGCTTTTAAATCCACATCAAATACCAACTAAAAACCGACAATTAAATTAACTTTGTTTGCCGTTTCAGAAGGCAATTTTGACTTTTTAATAGAAAACCCGACTCGCGGCGGCCCCCTAGCCAGTGCAGCGCACGTTTCGTATTCGATCGCACGCCACCGACGCCGCCATCATCAGAGATGGGGATGGGAGATAACGCGCCGCGACGGCAGGTAGAAATCGACCCAGTCAGACAGTCGAGCGGACCACGTGACCGACGGCCGTCACTCAAATCAGGCTCTCGTTTTGCATAACATGCGAGATCTGTGACCTCGATAGATCTACTCCAAGCAGTTGGGGTCACACACTACACACACACATTTTATATTGGGTTTCGTAAATTACGTGCAAATATAAAGTAAATGTATGTACAAATTGCCGAGGTAAGATAATTCGTTCCGGTCTGATGACAGGTTTGGTGGTCTGGAAGTCAAGCATCGCGTGCGTTGTGATTC
>CM067221.1:6402968-6940363 GCA_034190945.1 Octodonta nipae
TCATGCGGTGGCGCCTCAAGATTACTCGTGCGGATCATTCGCCCGCTATTCTCCATCAAAAATATCTCTACTTGTAATCTCTACCGAGCGTTCCACGCTTCACGGTCCACTGTCCACCTCGTGCTAGGGGGAAATACTGAAACCTGGAATTATTTTAGAAAAGATTTAAATATTTTTCCAGTCTATACATAAAAAAACTGTTTCAAGTTTGTTTTTTTTTTTGTTTCTGCATTAACATTAACTTTCTCCTCCTTCTAATATATACTTTACAAGCATTCTACAACCGCTTGTTAATATTAAAGAATATTATTTTATAGACAGTACTACTTCAAAACTACTGGTACCACTGTAATGAAATCTGTTGGGAATGTTTTGTTATAACTGGCACTCTATTGTTATACGGACTGAGTTTTTTTTTGATCAGTATGGGGATCTCGGAAAGTAGCGAAAATAGAGCAATGGTTAAATTGGGAAAGATTTGCAGTTTTACTGGCCCAGTTTAATGACACTTTCGGATTTTTGTAAAAAGTCATGGCTTACTAGATATTTTGAAAAAACGAAATTCTGTCGATTTAGTCAAATCCCTCTAGCTCTTTTGTTTTTGATTTTATAAAAAAAGTGTAAATATCAAAATTGAAGGAAATTGAATCCCGAATATGATTCTCATGTCCTCGTTTGCGTGGCAGCTCTCGTTTTCGACATATGACACAAACTTATATTTTTTGAATGGAAACGATAGTTGGCTATGGCCTCAAAAACGATATAATACTCGATGTAGTTACATAAAAATAACGGAGTTATGGATGCTTTTCTCCCTTATTTTCACTTTTAACGTAGGTAGCCATCAAAAAAGATTGTTTTCACTTTGACGTTTCCTCATTTGAGAGTAATTCCATTAGTAGTGGTGAACTGACAGTCGATATTGACAAGTTTTCGTGATAAAATGGAATATTCTAACGAAGAAAAACTGAATATAGTGGAATGTTATATCATATGCCATAAAAATTCAGTTCGTGCAGCTGAGGAATACTTTCATAGATATTTTAATCGTCGTCAACCTGTTCTATGTACATTTAAGTTACGGGTGGAACTTGTCCGCTTTCAGTACCTTAACTACAGTTCGTTGAGATGTGCCAGCCTCTGCCGCAATTTCACGAGTTGATGTAGATGGATTTTGATTTACCATTGCCAAAACATTTAATTGTGCTGCTTCGTTAATTTTGATTACGTTCCTTTCGTGGTTTAGTAAAAGATCGATATCTGCATAAATATCGTAAAGCCTCTTAAATGTACATAGAGCAGGTTGACAACGATTAAAATAACAACAAAATATAACATTCCACTATATTCAGTTTTTCTTCGTTAGAATATTCCATTTTATAACGAAAACTTGTCAATATCGAGTGTCAGTTCAACACTACTAATGGAATTATTCTCAAATGAGGAAACGTCAAAGTGAAAACAATCTTTTTCATGGCTATTTACGTTAAAATTGAAAATAAGAGAGAAAGGCATCCATAACTCCGTTATTTTTATGAATAACTATATCGAGTATTATATCGTTGAAAAGCTCTAAAAATGTCCGATTTTTTGAGGTCATAGCCAACTATGGTTTCCATTCAAAAAAAGTTTGTGTCATATCTCGAAAACGAGAGCTGTCACGCAAACGAGGACATGACAATCATATTCGGGATACAATTTCCTTCAATTTTGATATTTACACTTTTTAAAAAAATCAAAACAAAGGAGCCAGAGGGATTTGATTAAATCGACAGAATTTCGTTTTTTCAAAATATCTAGTAAGCCATGAGTTTTTACAAAAATCCGAAAGTGTCGTTTAATTGGCCCAGTAAAACTGCAAATCTTTCACAATTAACCATTGCTCTATCTCCGCTAATTTCCGAGATCCCCATACTGATCATCAAAAAAAAACTCACCCCGTATATGGCACTCAAAAAGGACGCTAGTTACATTATGACTTACAGAGATACCTGATATTGTAAAAAGGACCCGTAGCAAGAATGACAGACAGTAGATGAACAAAGGAAATACTATAATGGAGTCCCACGGACGAAACAGGGGACGGCCATCGACTATCGCTTTCTTCAAACTGGAGTAGAGCAGACAAGTCTATATGATGATGATGATGATGATGCCTTGTTATTGTAACTTTTTTGAGGTTAGGGTTTTAGATGGAAATTTTGAATAACATTTATCTCAATTCAAGTTTACACAAAAAACATAGTCTTTGTACAAGTTACACTCCGTATGAAATTTGATATTGTGTACCGTTTTTCAGATATTTTGATTAAAAAAATAATGGGACACTCCGTAATGTTAGTCAAAAACTTTAAGGCATTATTAGTTACAATTCTGAAGTTGTTGTGGTCAATTTCAAGTAAAATATCGGTCTATAACCATAACCTCAAAACTGTTACGATTATAAGTACTCTTGATTAATCATGTAATTAACGCCTCCTATGAGTGTCAGATATTACAATGTAGTGTTCGAATGTGAGAATTGTAACAAAACACTCCTAACAAATTTCATTACAATGATGTCAGTAGTTTCCAAGGCAAAGTGTCCGCCATTGTTGGTAAGTCGCAGCTCGAATTCCTCCCGCACTTTTTGAAGCCTTTTTGGTGTAATCCGCCAACACTACTCCACTATTCTACGTCGAGGTTCAGGAATATCGGGAGGTCCGAGTTTTCTACACTACAGTTTTTAGATGTTCCCATAAAAAAGTCAATGGGCGTTAGGTCAGGTGATCTTGCTGGCCAATATAAAGCGCCCCTCTTTCAATCCATTTATCTGTTCCAAATACAATTCCCCATTTAAATTTTCTTCCGCGAATAAAGGACCAATAATTTTATTTCCGAGAATTCCGGCCCATACGTTCATTTTCTGCGAATGTGGGTTGTGCTCTTACCGAATAACTTGTGGATTTGTATTGTCCCAGTATCTACAATTATTCCTCGAAGTTTCCTTGGACTTCTATCGTCTTGAAAAGAAGAAAATTTTAAAAGTTATTTTTGGGTAGCTAGTTTTTAAATGAAAGCCCTATATATTTATGGAAATTATATTTATTAAAATTCATGATTTTCGATAACACAACCCTATTCTACTATCATGCGCCAGTTACGTGTTTTTAATTAACAAAGTCGTTTAAAAAATCACGAAACATTTTTTTTAAAATTTAAGTTATAAAGGATAGACCACGTAAAAAACAATACTAAAATATTAATACAAATAACTGTAAGGCGTAATAATTGCTGAACAAAAACTAAATTTGGACAACAGAAAAACAGAAAACAATTGAATTGTCGGTCCATCAACTCGCCCTCTTTCTTCCTACCATCGACCGGTGACGAAATGACGCACAAGAAACAAACAAAACGCGATCCGATGCTACGCAGGGGACGCCCGTCGGTGCCCTTTTGTCGTGGGGTAATGTGACAATCATTGAATCAGGTCTTATAGGACCTGCAAGGGCCATAATCAGGTAATTATTGAATCTGGCTTTGATCGTCTCATCACAGGACCTTAGGGAGATTTTTCACCCTCGGATGATTCTTCGGTGGCCCGAGGACATGTTCCCCCGAAACGGTGATTTTCGAGGGAAAAAGAACAATAGAAACGGTCTATTTATTAAGGGATGATGGTCAATTCATTTGTGATTATTGTTTCGGATGTTGTCCAAATTGAAATCTAAAGCTTCATTTCTAGAATTTACTTTTGTTTACGATTTTGTCTTAACCGTAAAGAAATCCCCCCATTTCATGTTTTTTACTTATTTTCTGCAGGCAGGAATTTCTTCTTAATTGGACATTGTTGCTGAGTTTTAACTTGATCATATCTTCGATCGTTATAATTTTCATGTTTAAATTAGCAAAATTTTGTAAACCAAATAATTCTCAAATATGCTTCAGTAATATACAACCCATGGAGGATCAAGTAAATCAGCTGTGCCATTGAATTTCATACTGAATAAAATTTTCAAATTTGCTAATTTTCCTTCAGATAAGACTGAGCAATCAATTTCCAGGCAGCGAAATCCTAAATGTGAAAATTTATACACAGGCAAAGAGTGTTCGTTTATTAATATTATATTCGGTACTACACATGAATCAATATTATTAAGCCATAGTCAAAAAAATTAGTTATCTATCAAAATGGCAGTTATGACCATGCTCAAATCTGCGGCTAGATATCTATTTTAGTCTCTCTACATAGATAATTCACTGAAATATTTGACACTACGCCAAAACTGGATCCTTTTGTATTAGGTCATCGATATAATAATAATAATAATAATACAGAAAGGCCTTTGATTCAGTTCCACATGATTGGCTCATTCAGGTGCTGAAACTCTATAAAGTAAATAATCGTATTATTAACTTTTTAGAACATTTTGGCAAACCAATATCTTTCTGAATGAAGCCGACTGTTCGATGCAAACAGATTCTCTCCCAATCAGAAGGAGTATATTCCAGGGAGACTCTCTTAGCCCGCTGTGGCCTTGCCATGAACCCACTCTCACACAAACTGAACACGACTAACTTTGGGTTCAGTCTCAAGCACAACAACGTACAACCATTGAAGATAAACCATAAACCATGGACGACTTAAAATTGATGGCAGCTACGAAACAACAACTGCAGGATATGCTTAAAATAGTAAAAGGGTTCTCTAGTGACATATATGATATATGCAATTTGACCTAGACAAATGTGAATATAGTTAAAGGCAAAATACAGCAAGGGCCCTACGAAATGGGAGATGGCACCTCAATTGAATCCATGAAGGAAGGCCATACTTACAAATACCTTGGAATAAAGCAGGCTCAACGAATTGATCACACCACCATGAAAAAGGATTTAACAACAGAGTTTTATAGAAGGGTAAAACGACTGCTGAAGATCAAACTTAACAGTAAAAATTCGGGTTATTAACACCTACGCGTGTTCAGTGCTTAGTTACTCTTTCGGCATAGTTAACTGGTTCAAGACCGACATTGAACAATTACAATGTAAAGTTCGAGTACTACCAACAAAAGCTCAAAATCACCATCCAAAGAGCTGTGTCGAACGTACAACATTGCCCCGGTGTGAAGGAGGAAGAGGATTGGCAGATATAGGCAAGTTACGTGATCAACAAATTTCTAATTTGCGTAATCATTTCTAGAAACTCTCAGCATTTTCTGATCTACACAGAGTCATATGTCAGGTTGATGACTCAACACCTCTACGACTGACAGAACAACAAGTTCAAGTATACCACCAGACCACTGATCAGAAACTGCTGAAATGGAAAGAGAAGCCCCTTCATGGAAGACATATCAATGACGTCAACTAAGATTATGTCGACAGTTCAGCGTCGAACTACTGGTTGATCCCTGGTCATATGTTGCCTGAAACGGAAGCCTTTATATTGGCAATCTAAGATCAAGTAATTCCAACTAAGAACTATCTAAAGTACATCGTCAAAGACTCTTCTATCAACAACGACAGATGAAGATATGGTTGCCAAACATCTGAATCTATCCAGCATATTACAGGTTGTCAAGCGTTCGATGTAACTGAATACAAAGAACGACACCATGCTGTGGCAAAAATACTGCACCAGGAACTAGCGCTGAAACTTGAGCTATCACAGTCGGTCAGAACACCCTACTATATATACAAAGCAGAATCTATTATCGAAAATAACAACTACAAACTGTATTGGGACCGGACGATATTGACATTTTCTCGTCTTGCTTGAAACGTTCCTTCTGTATGACTTCACTCGAGTGTGAATGGACCTGACATATATTTTCTATGTTTGGTACCCTAGAATGGACGATTTTAATTTGAAAGCACTTGATGAGGTCATGAGGCCCCTGGATAATATAGAAAGCTGAATTCATTTTTTTTCACTGATAACCTGTTACATTAAGCTCTGTAGTACATCAAACTCCCTTTCAATTTGTGAACAGGTAAAAACCTTTTACTTTTGAAATATGATCGTATAGTTGCTGATATTTTTTTTGGAGGTACTAATAAAAACAATCATACTCTAAGTGTTCTCTTAATTTTGAATTAGTAAACAGGTTACAGTTTATTTTCCAACATTCTTGTAAGTTATGAAAACAATTTTTGCAAATAAAAATTCAATTACAGTTTGATAAATTACAGCTGCTAATAATCGTTACATCTTAATTATATCGAAAGCGTTTGACGAAAGCTCCTTAACAATTTATATTCACAGCAAAAATCTCCCGTGTTTCCCTTCATTTTGTGCCGCCAATTTGCGGAACTATGTCAAAGGAAATTACAGCAATTATACCCGTGGGTTAAAAACTCACCGTATTACAGGAATTATGTCTTTAGATATGCATATAAGACTACAGCAAGAACTCGTATGATTTACGGCCGAGCGAAATAACAGGGCGAAATAAAAATGCTCGAGCCATTATAATAACAAGAAAGGAATAAAAAGAAATAGTATTATTGGTTGTTAAAGGGAACACGAATTTCTATATCGTAAAAGTTTAACGTTATATTTTTCCGTGTTGTGCGTAGGTGGATAAGTTTTTGAAGCGGTATAAATTTTCCCGGTTTCTGTTCAACATGCAATAGCTGTAAATGGGGGTTTATAATAGGTCATATTTGGAGCCATTAAAGACTATATAAACTACAGAACAAAAAAATATTATACCATGAATATGAATCTTTACATAAACACAAACTGCAGGATGGACCAAAATAGTGTGCTCATTACAGCATACGTCTTCAATTTGTCCAAAATATATTTAAACTGTGTTCTTCACAAAGGTTTACATTTACATCCGAATAGAATTCAAGTTGTGCAGAAATTATAGCCTCAAGTCCATATTCACAAGTTGTAGTTCACCAACTTTACCAACAATATTATCTCTGTCTAGACCTACTTACGTACCTACTCGACTAATCCTAATCTGCAGTTGAAGTTTCAAAAACTCCTGCATTCATTCAAAGTTACTGTATGGGCAGCTTTCTCAGCTAGAGGCATTATTCGTCCATACTTTTGTGAAGACTAAAGAGGAAATTCTGTTACAGTGAATACAGACAGGTATATTACCATGCGACAGGAATTTTCGGTCCACAGCTTTCAAGGGTTTTAATCAAAGTACGTGGTTTCAGTAAGATGGACCATAATGTTACACCTTCAATGGCTCCTTGGTTGCAGTTCGTGAAATTTTTGTGGAAAAAGTTATATCTAAAAGAGGTGACATTAACTGTGAACTATTTCCTTTGGGTATACCGTAAAAGTAAAGTTTATAACAACAAACCAGAATCTCTTGAAGAATTAATGAGGAACATATCCGACAGGAAATGCAAAACATTTCACATAAAACTTGAAAGGCAGTGAAAATTCATATTTTATTTAAGAAACATAAGAAAAAATAAAACCGTAGTTTTCTCATTTGAATAGTTTTTTTGGGTCACCCTATATTTTATTTTCTTGTCTTATCTCAAAGGAAATATTATAGATTTCCTATGTGTAAAAAGCTTTCCTCTTTTAGCATTTTTTGACTTTTGTGGCGTAAATCAACAAATATAAAACATTTAACAAATATCAACCGACTTCCACCTATAACTAACTAGCTATAAATAATTATAACAAAATACAACTCTAGCAAATAAATAACATAATCAATGTTCTTAGGTACCTACAAAGGAAGTAAAAATGTAAACATTAAAAGGTGCTCATTCTGTACAAATTAATTATCTATCAATCTAGTATATTTTTGAAGTCGGTGCCAAGCAAATCTAAAATCCTTCAGTGGGTACTTATCTACTACTTCATCAAACTTGATTGTTGCTTCACATCGACTTCAAAAATATACTAGATTGGTAGGTAATTAATTTGTACAGAATGAGCACCTTTTAATGTTCACATTTTTTACTTTCTGGATAGGTACCTAACAACATTGAATGTGTTATTTATTTGACAGAGTTATATTTTGTTATAATTATTTATACCTTTTTGTTATAGGTGGAAGTCGGTTATATATTTTTTTAATGTTTTAATTTTCAATTTTTACTTTATTTGAACTCAGGTAGTTTTCATTCTTTATTTTTTTTTTGTATCTATAACCTTAATAGACAGGACCAGGTAACATCGAAAGCACACAATTACACAATGATACATTTTCATTTAAATTGACAGGTAAATGTTTACGAACAAAATGTACTAGTACGCCTTGACTTAATAAGCCCAAAATATATGTATGCCTTATGGACCACGCCATGTAACCTTTCTTCAACTTTTTTTGACAACTCTGTATAACTATAGATAATTCCATTCCACCCTATGTACCAACCATCCTGTACATACGATTGCCCACGGACAAGCATAAATTTGTTAGCTGCCTTCTGTAAACTACAGGAAGGAGTAGAATCCATCCCATATTTACGGAGTCAAATCCGTCCTATATTTCAACCATCGTATATAACTCCTTGTGGGCTACCCCATAAATTATTTCATTTCTAACATTTTATATTATCGCCCCGTCTAATATTAATTACTCTCCACACTTTATGCAACTTCTTATGGGATATAAAATAAATATTTTTTTAATCACACTGTATAAATACAATTCAACTCCAGCATATATTTCAACTATCCTGTATATGATTTGTTTACGTCCACCTCATATAACAGTTTTTTAAAAACCCCATATAATTTTAATTTCATATTTTTTCCAACATTATTATACCACCAAACGTCCATTCCACCCTATATTCCAACCATCCTGTATATACGGCTGCCTATGAACCACTAACATTCTACTCCGTCTTATATTTCAATCATCATATAAATGCAACACTTTACTTTGTGATTGTGTTTACTGTAACTAAACGCCCTGTGTATAAACGCACAAAATAGCTGTTTAGAGTTTGACATTTGTTCTCACTGAATTTTCTATTAGGCCGCGATAGTGTGACAACCAAAAGCACCGTCTTCGCAAAATGGAAAAATTTTCATTTAAATAGGTATTTGCCTGGTATACACAACAAAACGAGCTTTGTACTCATTGATTTTAGGAGCCGAAAATACTATGCTTTACTACCTATATGCTTGAGATGTAAATAGAAAATATTTATGAGGAAATGTCCTTATGTCATTTCGATGAAATTTTTGATAAGAATTTTGGAATTTTTGGAATTTTCGGCGAAAAGTATATAGGATCATCTAGGGATCTTCCTTAATAGATTAAACGTTAAAAAACTATACACACCCATAAGGATTTTTCGAAACATCGACCAAAATGTTAGGGATATTGGTCTATTTCTATGCACGCATGTGTTCATTCGCAAATTTCATCACTTTACCAATAGAATTCTTTTCCCAAATTTGAAGTTTCACCAATCCAGATATAGACTCTATTAAACAACACCATATTCATTCAAAACAGTTCACCACAGGAGAAGAAATCAGGTAACATACATACAAAAATTCCTTTTTGGAATTCGGTTAATAAAAGGGACTAATTCTGAGAATTTTCAATTAATTTACTAGTAGCATTCAATAGTTTTCCATTGCTTTCGTATTTTATCCGACTTCGACAAAGGACGCCCTTAGTTGTGATTTGCGAAAAAATCCAGGAAGAATTAATGCCACATTATCAACCCTGTTTGAGTGTTTGCAAAAGTTAACAATAATTATTCAGTAGTCCAAATATGATACCCCTCGGCATAGTGTACAATGCCATAATTTGCTCCCTGTCAGCTTAGTTGCTATCAGAAATAGATCAGATAGGATACATCAAATAATAATCTGACCTTGAGAGTCAAGGTCACTGGAAGGACAAGCAATTTTGTTTAACAGAAGCTCATAATTTTGACTCAGGATATGGAGAGTGTAGACAATTTTAAGCATGAACTTAACCATATCTAACATCTCATTCTGATGGTCAGTGAGAGTCAAATCAAAGTCATGTATAGGTTCGCTTGAAACATTACAAAATATGGAAACCCCTAATTTTTAACAAAGGGAATTCGAAAATGAAAATTTTACATTGGAAAATGATCTTAATCTTGTGTAAAATTCGAGTTCTTATGGTCTATGTAGTTCAAGTAATAAATTTAAAATTCATGGGATGCAAAAACGTCAATTAATAAATCTAATCATGAAAATATCGGGACATTTAATTTCCCACTCTTTTCACTTACTCACACTGGCGGATCCAAAGGGGGGGGGCCTAAGGGGCTGAAGCTCCCTCCCCCCAAATCTGTGTGGTATGCTTTTTTAGTATTTATTTTGATAAAATCATCCTCCAGTGACGTCAAGCCCCGCCCCCAAGAGATCAAGCCCCCCCCCAATGACAATCCTGGATCCTTCTCACTGAAAACTGACTTTTAAGATCATAGACAGCGTCATGGTCAAGGTTATACCGACTGGAAAATATTCGGCGCTTTCCAAAAATATGGGCACTCGCAAAAAGCAAATGACCTACAAGTTCAAAACTCTTACGTTAGAACGTAATCATGACTAAGATAATTCACCTGAAGACGATAGCAGATCCAAAGCTATGGATTGAAACGTAGTGAGATCAATCACTTCAAGACGATGCAAGTCCAAGGAAACTTCAAGGAATAAATACAAGATTTTCCGCCCTATATCGGTAGTCAAAACTACGGTCTCATGTTTAAAAAAATTACTTGCTTGTCATATTTCCCTAAATAAAGTCCTTCATCGTTTGTGTTAGCAATTTTCTTTTCCAAGCAAATCTTTCTGAAACAAAAGGGGGGGGGCGATGCTTCTTGCTCACCCTGTATAATTATATCAATTCCCTTAAAAGTTAATAATAAAGAATCAGTTAGGAATGAAGTTGGCGCAAGTTTAGAATAGAAAGAATGGGATAGGACATGTGAAGCTATTTTACTAATAGAAAAAAAGATTACAAACAAGAAAAAATACAAAAAAATTTGAAACAAGAAGAATACTTAAAATAAACTATGCTCGTCCCCAAATGAATAACCTAAATGCTAATTACTATAAAGAAAGAAAAATGTTTCCGAATAATGACGGATGATTAATTATGTATTTAATTGTCGTGTTGCGTTTTGGAAGTTAATTCTTACCGAAATCTTGATAAGCGCAGTTCCTGGACGTTGGATTGTGAAATCGACAGAAATGCCGTGCCTCGGTTCGACCGAAATGGCAGGAAGGAAATCGGAAATCCGAAGAGTTGTTGGTTCTCCAACATTACTTGTTATTTTATGCAATAATTATACATTTCTTTTTTTGTTATTGAAATCGGGAACTAGTATTGATTTTATAATTATAATTTATTAAGGAATCTTATTTGTTGGGAGTAATTTAAAGCAGTCAGGATTTCCATCGGTTTGCTAATGTGAAGGATTTGGTAATATAAGCCAAATAAATATCGCTGGAATTTCCTTAGGGATTCTTGATCCTGAATTCTTTCATCAAAACCAGACTTGGAGAGAAATCGATACTAGAAATACTTTATATATTGTTTTTTAGTTTTACCTGCTACCTTATAAGAGCCAAGTTATCTGAGAAAATTGTATCTAATCTTGAGGTTACAAATGTTCCTACAAAAATCTTATCACCAAAGAAAGGACATCTTCGTAAGAGTCATTGAAAAGCCTTCGACATCATCAACAATACAAAATTTATTAAGATAACACAAAGTTGACAGATTGACCAACTCACTCTGTATTGGCATCAGTCGGCGAGAATTAAAGATAAAAATACTCTCGTTGTCTTCTAAACGTTGTTTGTGGCATATTCTTGATTATTTTTATGTTTTTTTGAGGAATAACACCACAATAGAAATAAAACTACGTATATTGTAGGAATACCAAACGTTTCAAAGTCTATTCTGACTTCGTTGTCAATGGCTTTATATTTATTGATGTAGATTGCAAATTTTCATTTGGCCCCCAAATAAGTTATTAGAAAACCCCCATAGTAATTTTAGGGACAAATAATACAATTAAATGGAAAATAAAGATTCAATTTTCAAACGCATCATGTAATATATCAGATAAAAGGCTCATTATGTGAATTACAAATATATCATATTTTTAAATCATTTGTATAAAAGATATTGACAAAAATATTAAACATCGACTTAATTCCCACTTTAGAAACTACACTATTTAAAATTTGAAAAATATATTTTATTTATATTTTTAATTAATTTGAATAAAAATTTAATAATTTATAATTTAAATTTTGACCTATTTTGCCCTTTTTCTTCCAATCTACAGAGCCTCAAAACTCAGAAAGTAGATTATAAAAGGCATCTTTGAAAGTTTATTAGTAAAATAAAACTCTAATGTTACTTTTTGGGGGCCAAATTAGAAAATTAAATACATATGTATTGTGATAAAAATCAAGCGAATCCTAAAGCAGATAAAATAAAAAGTCTATGTGTGGAAAATCAAAGTGTATATTTTTTATAAATTTAAAACGCTTCCTTTTAAAGATATTAGAGTAAATATAAGAAAATGCACTTATTCCCTGCTTGTCTGAAACGGAACCCTATGTATGCGAGTCCAACTCGCACTTGACCAAATTATTCCACTAAAGTTCTATACAATTCTAATAGCTATTTTATTCGATTTTCCCGAACAGTCTACAGCTCGAATCACGAGCGATTCTGGTGTCATTAAACATTATACCCGACTCTATTATTACCAAAAAAAATTAAAATCTGTGTCGAAAAACGCAAACTGTCAATTATTTATTAGGTTGTGGCTAAAGCGATCTTTTTTTGTTTTTCAGATCCATATCAAATGTTCGGCCCTACGAGTAGTCGTTTAGCGAGTTCAGGTAAGAGCCCTTAATCTAAATTAAATTGCAGAGAACAATTTCGGTAGAACGTTATATTACGTTTTCTAAAAGGGGAACGAACGGTGTTAAGAGTATGGACAATATAATTTGTGGAAAGGGTTGATTATGGAGGTCTACAAGAAATTCCGCTATTTTCTTCCGCCAGATTATATCTACCTAATTACGAAAATATTGTTGGGTGTTTTATATAAATTTGATAATCTTTGTAGACAGTACTTATTTCTGACATTTCAACAATAATTCTGAGGTGAGTGCTTTCAGTCATTTATGTACTTCAATTTAATAGACATTCTGACTATCAAAAAAATCCAAATGTTTCAGTTAATGTACGTTAGGTTGTCGTTCGACTAGACATTCGTTCATTTTTGTGATTGTTGAAATCTTGAAAATTAAATTATAATAGAAAACATCATAATATATGATGATTGATATGTATTAGAAACTATATTACGCATAACGTGCCTTAGGGGAAAATTCACTAACCCCAGATATCGCAGGTATCAAAAGGGTTTAGCTCTGTGAGAGACCTTGCCAGGTTATCACGTCCGTGGTTGGAGTCGTGGCAGCTTCCCATGAATTTTCTGACCGTCCAGGCTGTTCCTAACAGAACGGCTTTTTGCATTATTTGGTAAAGATGTTCGTCCAGACCGAGGTATTTTAAATTATTTAGTAGAAGTTTTGGGACTACTCCTGTTCTTGACATAACAATTGGAACAGTTCGTGTGTTGTTCATGTCCCACTGTGTCTTTATTTGTAATTCCAAATCCCTGTATTTGGCTATTTTGTCAGCCTGCTTAATATTTATGTTATTGTTGTTAGGGATTGCTATGTCAATAAAGGTTGTTTTCCTAGAAATTTTATCTACTAAAACTATATCTGGTCTATTGTGAGCAACAGTCCGATCGGTCAGTATCATGCGGTCCCAGTACAGCTTGTAGTTGTAATTTTCTAAAATAAATTCTGGTTTGTATATATAGTACAGTGTTCTTACCGACTGTGATAGCTCAAGTTTCAGCGCTAGTTCCTGGTGCAATATTTTAGCCACAGCATCATGTCGGTCTTTGTATTCAGTTGCAGCGAACGCTTGGCAGCTTCCTGTAATATGCTGGATAGTTTCAGATGTTTGGCAACCATATCTGCATCTGTCGTTGTTGATAGAAGGATTTTCGACCAAGTACTTTATTTTATTATGTGTATTATTATGTATAGTGTCTGTTCTTGAAAAAAACATATTTAAATTGTTTTCCACAATATTAAAAAAACTATTATAGTGAATCAGTACTTTAAATATTTGTAATATATAAATCATATATACATAATAAAATTGCATGGAAAAGTATATTAACAGAAACGAATATTATCCTGAGACATAAATAAGAGTATTCATTATTTTGATGGCAGTATGAAAATAAAATATATCCTAATTTGTTTGAAAGTTATTATTTATTTTTTGGACTCTCCAGAAAATTCTAGACATAATTCATGACCAATGTGCTACTCCTATCTTCAACTGTTTAGGTAATATTAGATTTTTTACAAAAATTAACGTCAAAAAAAGAAAATTATTTTATTTCACAAATTCGCAGTTTCTTTTTCAAACCAGTAAAAAGGAACGCAGAGCACTACGTATTGAGTGGAATGCTCAATACTTAATTCCCATTTAGCTCTTGATATTGAGATAGTAAGCAAAAACAATACCGGCGATCCTTTTTACTGACTTGAAAAAAAAACAGTTCGTCAAAACTCATAGCCTCAGCATCTTGTGCTCTGCCTTCGTGACAGTGGTGATCAGTGTCAGTGCTATTGTCGTTTGAATTTCGTTACCTCTACGTAATAATATCTGAAAAATGGTTAATTTAACAAAAATGCACAAAATAATCATTCTACAAATGATTAGTTATGTAGATAACACACGGACACAAATGGCAGTTTATCGCTTATTTCTCGATGATTTTCCAAATTTGCCGCCTGTAAACCAAGGAACAAAATAGAAAAGCTTGGACATGTAAGACCGATAAAAAAAGTAGCTGCCAATGCTCTAAGTGATAATACGAAATTGAATATTACGCTTGAGTTTCAAGAAGACCCACATAATTCTGATCAAAAAGCAGCTCCACTGTTCAACGTTAGCCACACTTCCATTTTTCGAGTATTAAAGGAAAGTAAAAGGCATCCCTATACAATGATGCCCACTCAGGAGCTCATGGAAGACGATTTCGATAGGAAAACGTATTTCTGTGAACAAATGATGGTAAGGTTAGATAACAATGTGATCCAATTAGAAGATGTTTGTTTTCTGATGAGAGCACATATACACTTCATGATCATGTTAATCCTCAAAATTGCCGCTATTGGTCTAATGAGAATCCTCACTAGATGACAGAGAAACAGACGCAATATCCTGAAAAACTTAATGTTTGGGGCAGGAATTGTTGGAATTCATATCGTAGGTCACTTTTTCTTTGAGGGCAACTTAAATGGAGATAAATATTTACAACTGCTCCAAAATAAGATGGTGCCAACTTTGACAAACTTATATCCTGATCTCGTAAACCCACAAGTCTTAATGTTAATTTTTGTCTTAATTTAATTTTTTGAAAACATTTAATATTTCTGAAACAGTTGAAGATAGGTACAGGACATTGAAAAACGAATAATGTTTAGAATTTTCTGAAGAATCCTAAAAATAAATAAAAAACTGGTATTGGTATTGGCCAATGTCACATGACACACCCTATATATTTTATTTTAGTTGAAAAAAATGCGCATTTAAAAATACAAATCGACGTGTCCATCGTTTTTCCCAACACGCCCTTCTTTATTCATTATCGAATTTATTCCATTTAAGTGTTCCACACTGTATAGAGAAAACGAAGACTATAAGGTTTCTGGGAAAAGATTCATTAGAACAAATAATGTTTTTTATGTTCACACATTACAGTAAATGTCACATTTCCGATTGTTAGGATGCGACATCATTTGAAGAAGATAAAGATATCTCAAACAGAATAAAGAATTTTCAAAGAATATGTGGAACCATCAACAGAACACACAAGAGAAACATTAAAAGAAACACAGATAAACATTTTACAAAGTTATGGAAATCCCCAGGCTATTATAAGGATAAGAAACGTGCGAGTCAAAAAAAAACAGACTACAGGCAACTGGAAATATCAGAAATGAGAATTTTAAGATTGGTAAAGGTTGTACCTGCCGACATCAGACAAGAACTAGTTGTACAACCAATAACGAAATTAACAAGAGACTACGAGTACAAGAAAAGATGGAAAAACTTGTAATGAATATATCTCTAGAACGAATACTCCAAAACTGCTTAATTGTAATCTCGCAGGACATAGAAATGTTGGCAGCCCGAGAATAAGATGGAGAAGTCAGAACATGCATATTGCCTAATCCTGGAATGTTAGAAGAAGGACTTTGTGAGCTAGTTTTCTCTGAAACTCCTAGATGTCGATATTCATTTCGTGATAAAATATATCTACCTAGAATCTGATTAGACGATTATTTTTCCATCAAATAAAAGCTCTTTCGATCACTAAAAAAGCTTTCCGCTAATATTAGTCACCTGCTTAATAAATTTTGTTTTGCATTCAAAAACCTCTAATGTACCGGAAATAAATTATATCACCCTTCATCAGAGAAATCTGAGAACTAAAAAATAAACTATCAAAACAGTAATCGAATCGCATGTGAAAACAATATCAAATCACACACAACCAACACACGTATCTAAATCTAGCTAATTATCATACTTGGGGCATTCACGTGTCCGATACACCTCGCCATGAAGGTTATATGCTCCCGAAACTGGGGGGTTACGCATCGTTAGCACTAGTGCTGCCGCTAACGGTCGTACGCCGACCCCTCGGGTGAAACAAAACCCGAAGGCTATCATTAAATGTGCTTTAGTTGATGTTTAAGTCATTTTTTAAACTATAAATCTGACCGTCACACCTACGTTTGACCCTTCGACTGCGAATTTGACTCTCGTGTATAGGTTTAGCTTTCTGACAGCGGGGTTAAAAAAAGGTAATTTTATTTACTCAACTAATGAGGGTAGGAATATTCATTTGCGTTCGATAATTGTTTTCGGGGGGTTAGAAGGTTTAGAGATTTTTCACTAGGGAATAATTCGGTGTTTAATGATTAATGATAGTTTTTAGTTGCATGGTTTTACTCAATTTAAGCAAATTAAAGAATTGGAATGATAAGTGGATCAGAGAGTCAGAACACTGACCAACTCTGTGAACTGTTTGCCTCATATTTTTCCACAGTTTACTCTGACAATCGTTCTGAAAATGTAAACTATGGCGATTTTTCAGTATCAAGTTTATGTCCAAAATTACAGTTTTTCAGTTAGGGACGTTTAAGAAGGTATAGAAAACCAAACCAAACCAAAATTTACCACAGGTCCAGACGGTATACCGTCATTTTTCCTGAGGAAATGTATTTGTACAGTATCAATACCTATTACAATAATCTTTAACATATCCCTAAACACAGGTCAATTTCCCGATTTCTGGAAGCTAAACCATCTTAAACGCCCAGATTCCCCGATCTTTCGCTCATAAAACATGTTTGTGATATGATGGATAAAAGGCTCGGAAATTTACCCCAGCCCCAGGGACTTTAGAGGTTCTAAGACATGAAATAAAGCTAGCTTGGGATAGTATTCCTTAATAAGAAATAAAGCACCTTATTGAATTAATACTAAGGCGTGTTAAGGAGATAGCCGTAGTAGACAAACACATTATTAACATTATTAACTTTTATCCAAATTTTAATCATTTACTCCTCACTATAATATATACAGTGTGAGTTTTTTTTTGATGATCAGTATGGGGATCTCGGAAACTAGCGGAGATAGAGCAATGATTAAATCGGAAAAGATTTGCAGTTTTACTGGCCCAATTTAATGACACTTTCGGATTTTTGTAAAAAGTCATGGCTTACTAGATATTTTGAAAAAACGAAATTCTGTCGATTTAGTCAAATCCCTCTAGCTCCTTTGTTTTTGATTTTATAAAAAAGTGTACATATCAAAATTTAAGGGAATTGTATCCCCAATATGATTGTCATGTTCTCATTTGCGTGACAGCTCTCGTTTTCGAGATATGACATAAACTAATCTTTTTTTTAATAGAAACCACAGTTGGCTATGACGTTAAAAAATCGGACGTTTTTAGAGCTTTTCAACGATATAATACTTGATATAGTTATTCATAAAAATAACGGAGTTATGGATGCTTTTCTCTCTTATGTTCACTTTTAACGTAGGTAGCCATGAAAAAGATTGTTTTCACTTTGACGTTTCCTCATTTGAGAATAATTCTATTAGTAGTGCTGAAATGACAGTCGATATTGACAAGTTTTCGTGATAAAATGGAATATTCTAACGGAGAAAAACTGAATATGGTGGAATGTTATATCATATGCCATAAAAATTCAGTTCGTGCAGCTGAGAAATACTTTCATAGATATTTTAATTGTCGTCAACCTGCTCTATGTACATTTAAGAGACTTTACGATAGTTTACGCAGATATGGATCTTTTAATAAACCACCAAAGGAACGTAATCAAATTAACGAAGCAGCACAAATAAATGTTTTGGCAATGGTAAATCAAAATCCATCTACATCAATTCGTGATATTGCGGCAGAAGCTGGCACATTTCAACGAACTGTAGTAAGGTACTGAAAGCGCACAAGTTCCACCTGTACAAACTTTCAGTTTCTCAAACCTTGCATGCTTGTGACGAACATCGACGTATTTTGTTTTGTACATGGTTTAGAGACATGTGCCTTGACAATCCACAGTTTCCATGAAAGATGTTATGGTCAAATGAAACTAGATTTACTAACTGCGATATGTTCAATAGACACAATGAGCATATCTGGGCTAAAGAAAACCCTTTCCATGTAGAACAAAGACGACCCCAGATAAAATTTGGTTTTAATGTTTGGTGTGGTATCATAGGGTCTACTATTCTGGGGCCTTTTATCTATGACGAATCACTTACTGGGGAGCGCTACTTGCATTTCTTGCAATACACTTTTCAAGACATGTTGCATAATTTGAATTTGAGAACTCGTTTAGAAATTGAGTGGTTCCAACATGATGGAGCACCTGCTCATAACTCGTTATTAGTAAGACAACACTTAGATAATATCTATCCAAACTCTTGGATAAGAAGAAATGGCCCACGCGAAAGGCCACCCTGGTCTCCCGATTTGGCAGGTATAGACTTCTATTTATGGGGTGCGCTAAAAAACAAAGTATACAAAAAAAGTATAAGACAGTTGGTGACCTAAGGGAGGCGGTAATACAAGCAATTGAAGAAATTGATAGGCGGTCTTTTCGAACATAACTTGTAACCATTATTATGTACTTTAATTTCTTAAGTTTTTAGTAAGTACCTACTTATTTAGTTTTTTCGTTATATCTGGTATACCTAATAAAAAAATCGTTCAATGTTTTTTGGAATAGTTATTAATAAACCAATCTATTTCATGGCTAACTACGTTAAAAGTGAAAATAAGAGAAAAAAGCATTCATAACTCCGTTATGTTATGAATAACTATATCGAGTATTATATCGTTGAAAGGCTCTAAAACTGTACGATTTTTTGAGGTCATAGCCAACTATGGTTTCCATTCAAAAAAAGATAAGTTTGTGTAGGTGACCTAAGAGAGGCGGTATTATAAGCACTACTAACGGAGTTACTTTCAAATGAGGAAACGTCAAAATGAAAACAATCTTTTTCATGGCTACCTACTTTAAAAGTGAAAATAAGGGAGAAAAGCATCTATTACTCCATTATTTTTATGAATAACTATATCGAGTATTATATCGTTGAAAATCTCCAGAAATGTTCGATTTTTTGAGGTCATAGCCAACTATGGTTTCCATTCAAAAAAAGATAAGTTTGTGTCATATCTCGAAAACGAGAGCTGTATCACTTTTGATATGTACACGTTTTTGTAAAATCAAAAACAAAGGAGCTGGAGGGATTTGACTATGTCTACAGAATTTCGTTTTTTCAAAATATCTAGTAAGCCATGACTTTTTACAAAAATCCGAATGTGTCATTAAATTGGGCCAGTAAAACTGCAAATCTTTCCCAATTTAATCATTGCTCTATCTCCGCTAGTTTCCGAGATCCCCATATTGATCATCAAAAAAAATTCACCCCGTATATTTTACCAAAACAATATTAAATTTAAACATAATCTTTGGAATATTGTTATTTCTTTCCCAATGAGTATACATGGATTACTTAAAAAATTATGCTATAGCGTGAAACTTTCGTACATTTCTGAATGAAATTAATGACTAATTTCATACAATAAAAAAGTATCACCTGCGTATAATAATATAAAAAAAAATTCAACCCAGGCTAAATCACATATCTCGCTATGTCGCGATCGACGGCTGTCGACCAACCGCCGGAACGACATGCGTCCGTTTCCTTCCGACCTGACGCCATTTACAAGTTAAATGATTGCATTTGAATTTCTAAATAGCGACTCGACTCGAAGAGTCGAAAAAAAAAACATGATTACAGAATTATAAGTTTCGATTGTCGTAAAAAACGCGAATATTCTCAAGCCGGTTCGGAGTATAAGGCCCGTCGTGAGGCACGTGAGCCGACATTTTGGTTTGTTACCATAATTAAGGGAAATTGGCGTGCCATTTATATATTATTACATCGACGTGTGTAATTTTGTACAAGGGTCATTTCCCGGGAACACATTAGCCAAAACGTCGCGAGACGACGTTTTTTATTGCCCTTGACAGAATGACAAATTGCCACAAACATTATTCTTATGTTGCCAAAGAGTTTGTAGATTCGTTTTGATGCTTTTTGTTTCATTTTGTTTCACGTCTGACGTAGTAAATGGTAATTATTTTATTATAATACGACGTCATTTCATGTATGAGAACAGAGACTGATGAAAAATTAGATTAAGACAAACAAACCTCTTCTGATTTTCATACAATGTATGAGTTCATATGTAATTACTTTTATGTTTTTTGGGCAATAACACCACAATCGACATAAAACGACGTATATTGAAGGAAAACCAAACCTTTCAAAGTCTATTCTAGCTTCGTTGTCAATGGCTTTATATTTATTGATGTAAATTGCAAAATGAAAATTTGATTTTGACGTTTAAATTGACATTAGAAAATTTGTCGTTTTTAGATATACAGTATGTATGTATTATAGTTAAACAGTTTTCAAATTAGAAGAATTTGAAAGAGTTGTCTTTAGAATTTATAAGTGGCGTTCCTAGGTACGACCTATTGTATGATCTGTGGGTAAGACTTTGTTATAAGATAGCGCATTCGCCAAAAATGCGATCAAAGAATTCTATTGTTTCAGTGGTCCCATTAACGTCATTAGGGAAAACCTAGGAAAAACCTTATGAACTATCCCGATACTGTGTTGTTCAACAGGAGGTTACCATTAATAATTTCTCCCTTAATTGTCGGTAATCAGATACGATTAAATTCTACAGAAGTAGAAGCTATTCAATCTTCTTCATGCAAAAGAATTAAGGCAGACTCTTTTATTTTTCGTTTTGTGTTATGTTGTTTTTTGTGAAGTATAGTTGAATTGTCAAATTGTATTTTATGGCCTAGGTCCCAAGCATGTTCACAAATTTTCGATTTTTCAAATTGTCGTTACTTTATGTAATTATTGTGTTCATTTATTCGTACGTTTAACGGTCTCGATGTTTCTCCAATATAAAATTTATTGCATTCGCAAGGAATCTTGTATATGCAGTTTTTTTTAATTCTGGGTTTTTTTTGGTTGGTTTTGTTTTCGATATTAGAGATTTCAGTGTATTTATTGTTTGGAATGTTGTTTTAAAATTAAATCTGTTGCCCACTCTTTTCAATCTTTCTGGCACACACTGTATATATGGTATAGTTGTAACTGTAATGTAGTTGTCCTGAGTAGTAGTAGTGTTAATATGAGAAGTTCTGGGTTCTGTGTTGGAGGTTTGTTTTCTGTTCAAGTATATTTAACTCTTTGTTGATAAATTTTGTGGGGTAATTGTTTCCAGTGAGAACATTTTTTATAATTATTTTTACTTTGTTGAATTTATTATCATCAGAACAGTTAGTCTTTGCTCTATCATATAATGACTTAATGATACCTTTCTTTACTGTATTCGGATGATTTTAATTGAAATTTAGGTATCTGTTTGTATGAGTTGGTTTTCTATAAACTTCTGTTTCGAATGAAGATTCTGTTTTTGTTTTTAATATGTCTAGGAAAGATAGTTTGTTATTTTCTTCAATTTCTAGGGTAAATTTGATAGTTCTTTGTTATTTATTTGATTTAATAATTTATCTAGTTCTTCAAGATTGTGTTCCCAAACTACGAAAATATCGTCAACGTAACGCCATCAAACTAAAGGTTTTTTTTCTTTAGATAAAATTACTTGTTGTTCAAAGTTTTCCATAAATATGTTACTCAATGCTGGTGAGAGACAAGAACCCATGGCCATGCCAAATTCCTGTTGGTAAAAGTCATCGTTTAATTCAAAATATGTAGTTTTGGTACAATATATTAGTAGTTCCATTATTGTTTCAATTGATAACTGAGTTCGTTGATTTAATGAAGAGTCCCGTTCTAGTAGTTGTTTTACTATTGGAAGTGTTTTGGAAACAGGAACATTGTTTTAAAGATTTACTATATCAAAACTTGCTATTGTAAAGGTATTTTTATATTCTATATGAGACAGTTTTTCCAAGAAATGCGCACTGTTTTTTAGATGAGAAACAAAACTTCCTGTAAGAGGACCAATATTGTAAAGAAATTTTGAAAGTTCACTACACGGAGAATTTATAGAACTGACAATTGGTCTTAAAGGAATATTAGATTTATGAATTTTTGGTAACCCATAGAAATGTGGTGGTTTAGCATAGTGTGGAGTGAGTGCTTTACCTTCTTGTTCTGTGAATGTAATGGTAAAAGGTCGACCGAGTGTCCTGGTGATATTAAATTTAGTATGTAGATGGAATATCTGCATATACAACCAGTAAAAAAACTTCAGTCACCAAAATGAAAGAATAAAATACGTACATTTTTAAAATATTGTATTGATGTGGCTGATAATTGATGTAAATCCATGATCAGAAACACAAAAACGAAAATATACTTCGCGATTTACACCTTTTTTGACACAACGACACGTGTTTCGCCATACAATGCAAGTTTCACAAATTACTTATTTTAACTACATCATTATGCACTGTAATTTACCTAAATAATTACACAGAGTCATTAAAAAGTGGATTAAGATTTAACAGATTATTTAATTATCTACCTGAACATTTGTATTTGCTAATTCCTACGGTTTCTAATACATTAATTTACTGGGATTAGTTTCTAAATGTAAAATTTTTGCATTATCATTAAAGTTATGATTACCCTCTATTAAATAACGTGCATAAAAATATGTATTGCCTTGTGCTAAATAACTTGTTTTGTGCTCTCTATTTAGGGCATTAAAATTTCTAAATATCCTAAACAGTTAATTCTGTACACCCAGGATTTACAATTATTATCTACTCTTGAGTTATTGTTCTTAATATCTTTGGATATGTTATTTGAAGTTTTATAAGTATATTTATGTCCTGTTTTTCTAAAAACTATTTAATTTCGTTAGTTGTTTCAATCACATTACGTTTTTAAAGTTATAAATTCAAAAGCAAAGCAGTAAAAATTGTTGAATTCTTGAATATGCCCCAGTAATAAAACGTACTTAACTACATATGCAACAAATATTACGTATGTTTTGAACGTAACTGAATTACTTAATATTTAAAATTTTCAAATTTTCCCAAAAGATGAGATACTGGCCTATGAATTTCTAGCCAACGTAACTCCCAAAAGCTGAAATGTTATCGAAAGCTTGAAAACAGCTTGATTTTTTTATATGAACGTTGATACTTTTTGTGTCAAACCCTCAACTTTAAATTCATATTTTTTTATCATTCCATTGACAACAGGGCCAAACCTAGAACTTACTATGGGTATTTATAAATATATCTCTATTTGGTGATATTTCCGAAAAATCCATGAAAATTGGATTAAAGTTTGCCATAAGTACCATTCAGAAAACAAGTATATTCTGACGTGATTTTTTTATTAAACTTATTTATTTTTTCATTTCCAGGTTCAGGTCAAATCCAATTATGGCAATTCCTTCTAGAATTGTTAAGCGATTCCTCGAACGCAGCTTGCATTACGTGGGAGGGCACTAATGGAGAGTTCAAGTTGACCGATCCCGACGAGGTGGCCAGACGGTGGGGAGAAAGGAAATCCAAGCCCAACATGAATTACGACAAATTATCAAGAGCGTTACGGTAAGTCAAAAAAACTGAGTGTGAATCTGCTCTGCTTCTTTTAATCATAGTTATCGGTTGATGAGAAGAAGGTGTCACGTCATGAGGGGGGCTGTGTGAAGATTGGTTGGGTGTTGGTTGGTGTGTTTGGTCTGGCTATTGCGGAGCTCCAAGCTGCAGGAAGGCGGAAGCTGTCATCGCGTCGGTTTAGACAGAAGGGTCGTTTTTCTATTTCTATAGCTTCGTGAATTGTAGATGCCCAAATTGAATTGAGACATATGATAGTCCTACTATCCTCGAAGTTGATAGAGTGTTTTTGTTTGAATATGATGATGCGGGAGACCTGAAGTAATTCTTTTTTAACGAACTGATTGAGAGTGTTCATGTACTCGATGGTTAACACGCCTATTGGTACGACCTATGTAGCTTTTTGGGCTACTTTGACTTAAAGGTTCCCGGTTAAGTTGGTTATGGTTTCAGTCGTGTTAAAGACTGTCCTTATTTGATGTTAGTGTAGAATTCGTGCTATTTTGTCAGTGACTCCTCGAATATACGGAAGGAAGGCTTTCCGGTGTTGTTGGTCTGTTTCTGGGGGGGTTGGTGTATTCGGGGGTTCCTGTGATTGACTAATTATGCGCGCAATATGGTCTGGTATAACCCTTTTCTCGAAGGATTTGTTGAAGATTATTAAGTTCGTATTGTCTATTGTCAATATCTGCTAAGCGAATAGATCTAAAAGCCAAAGATTTCATTACAGAACTCAATTGGGCAGGGTGATGGTGTTATTGGGTATTTAAGTATCGATTGGTATTTTTTCCTATAGGCGGTATGTGAGAATCTGTCATTACTGGTTTTTGTTAGAGGACATATTGAATTGGATTTTGACAAAAAAATTTTTAAATTGTAAAAATTGTTAGTCATATTTTGTTATTATTATTAATTTGTTTTTCGTATATTATAATGTATTTGTTTTTACACTTTTTTGTTATATATGTGTATGTATGTATGTATATATATATGTATATATGTATGTGTATATATTTTATTAATTGACGAATGTAAAACTTCTGTATCTCACATGAATAAACATATCTTCATCTTATCTTATAGAAACGGGAGCGTTTCTGAAATAAGGACATTGGTGAAAAGAGGATCCAACATCAAACTTAACTATTATATTATTTTCTAAAATTCCATAAACGCCTAACATATACAGGGTGTAAACGGTTTGAGTGCAAAGATTTTGAGGATCAATACTTCAGGTCAAAACAAATCAAAAAACTTTATAACATTTCCAGAAATAAACTATAATTTTGCCAAAAAAAAAAAGAAAGTTAGAAGTTATATAGCCTTTATTACAGTGAATAATAGACTATTTCCGGCTTCAAAATGCTTGTAAAGCTAAATATGTAAATACTCAATAGCTTATACACCTTTAATAACTGTATTAACAAAGAAAATTAATATTTAAACTCTAAATATTCTGTTAAAATTTGCCATATGTGGCAACATAGCATATTATATGCCTTATTCAGTACTACAGCTGACCACTGCCACGAATGCTTTTTTGCTGCACCGGTTCTTGTCAGAAAGTGAAAGTGATATTTACGTGACATTCTACGTAGCGTTAGTGATTTGATTTTCGTTTTAAAAAATAAATTTGAGAAATAAATAATATCTGTTGTTAATTGTGAGTTCGAGTGTATTAGTTTGTGACAAATAGTGGCAATTATACAATTAGGTAAAGATCTGCCATGCTATTAATTTGTGGGGAAAACACTTGTAATAGCAAAAATGTTGAATTTTGAATATTTACCATAAAGAATCCTTTGTTCTCCAGAGCTCTATCATAATGACAGCCTGTAAGTACATGGGTATTTATTTGTCTAATATAAGTAATATTAATTTTATGAGTAACAATTATTTTTCGAATAATTTAACACATAAAAGAACTACATATAAGAAATGTAATTATTTAATACAAAAAATAACAGGTGTTAATTTTTTTGTGTGAATCATTCCTTTATTATTCACGTTACAAGTGAATTTTTAGCGCGACGTTGCCGCATTGACAATAATTTACTTAACATGTATTTCGAATTTTCTTGCTTATTAAGGCCTATAGACCATAGCGTTATAAGAGTTTTTTTGTTTTATTTGGTGTGTACTATCAGCACCTAAAATATATGCACTCAAACTGTTTACACCCTGTATAAGAAGGAAGAAGAGTTCTTTACGTACGAGGATGCTTGTTTGGTTAACTTGAAGGTTTTTGGCTAAGTATCTGGCTAATTCTTGGATCGGAGATTGCACCGAACTGATAATAGGCCCCGATGAATCCCGGCCCGGCTTATGAATCTTGGGTAGTCCGTAAATTCTCGGAATTTTAGAGGAGTTTTCACGAGGAGTGATGATCTTTTTGACGTCCAGAGGAAGATGTATTCTGTCGATGATTTTACTTGCTCTTGTACTCAAACTAAGTAGTAGAATTATTATTAATTAGTTCATAGTCTGGAGTATAGAGTAGAGCAATCATCTTGGGAAAGTAGTCCTTAGTGTTCAGCAAAACTGTCGGGTTATTCGGCAGGAAGAATGATTATGTCATCGTTGTCACGTAGTTGTTTTAATGCATGTCTTTCATTGGAAGTTAGGTTTGATTTTGGTGGCTCTAATTTTCGGAGTACTCTAGCAATGTCCTGACGAGTATCTTTATTCTCACTATCAGTTCAACCATAGCTACCTCAACTTTACCCAAGAATTAGTCAGATACTTAGCCAAAACTCTTCAACCTCTAGCCGAGCAAGCATCCTCATATGTAAAGAACTCTTCTTCCTTCTTAGATATGTTAGGCGCTTATAGAATTTCAGAACATGATTTCCTAGTTAGCTTCGATGTTGTATCTCTTTTCATTAATGTCCCTATTTCAAAAACGTTAAATATTCTAAAAACAAAAGACAATATCTCTTCTGACATCATCAAACTTTTACAACACCGTTCTTCTAACACCTATTTTTCATTTCAAAACACAGTGTTCAAGCAAGTCCGTGGGGCTGCGATGGGCTCACCTCTTTCTCCTCTGTAGGTAACATTTTCATGGAACAAATCGAAGCCCAAGCCCTAAACTCTAATTTAAAACCGTCCATTTGGGTTTGATATGTTGATGACACTTTTGTTGTTTGGCCTCAATGGCATACATCCTAATATTTACCATGGAAATCGAGTCTAATTCTTCTCTCCGGTTTCTTGATGTCCTCATAACAAAATCCAACAATGATAGATTCTCACATATCGTCTATAGGAAAACAACCCACACCAATTGTTACTTAAATGCCCAATCACACCACCACCTTGCCCAATTCAGTTCTATAATGAAATTTTTGGCTCTTAGATCCATTCGCTTAACAGATATTGACAATAGACAAAACGAACTTAATAATCTTCAACAAATCCTTCGACAAAACTGTCATCATCCAAACCACATTAAGCGCATAAGTTGTCAATCAACACCACTCAAACTATAGCCAACTTAACCGTAAACGCTAAAGACAAAGTACCGAACGAGGATCGAGGAGTTTACAAAATAACATGTCGCGATTGCCCAAAAAACTACATTGGTCGTACCAATAGCTGTGTTTACAATCGAGTATATGAACATTCTCTATCAGTTCGTTAAAAAAGATCTCTCTTAAGCTCTCGCTCGTCATCATATCCAACCTTCGCTGTTTCTGCAAGGTTGTGTTCTTGCGTTATATAAAATTCAAACAAGTATTTATAAACCAGTTGTGATTTTGAAAATCCATAGACAAATTTCATATTAAATTATTAGTTGTGTATTAGGTATAGAGAATTTCACTGCTATTATGCAGCCGTAAGGATAAACCTTGTCACTTTACTCGATTATTAAGAATTCTAGATTAATATTATCTATTAGATACGAATCAAATATGAACCGGACTTTTCTGTTTCTCGCCCTGTAGGTAATTCGAGTAGCGTGACGTCTCGATATATGTTAGGTAGGAATGTTAAGAAGAGGGGAGTTCGTCGGTTTGACGAGGCGTAGTCGATGCGCTGTTAGTAGCATCATGTCAGAGCAAGAGGTGCATACGTCTGTTGCGCAACGTGTTGTTATCAAATTTTTGGCGCGGAAGGGCGTTAGACCGTCTGAAATTTTGCACAGTTCGGCAATGAAACACTTTCAAGGACCCAAGTGTACGACTGGCAAAAAAAGTTTTCAGATGACCGAGAGACAGTAGAAAATGAGCCTCATGCACGCCGTCCCACGATAAGCATCAATGAGGCGAATATCTACGCAATTCGTGAGCTGATTGAAGGCGTACTGCTCATCGATTTTTTTTGTGCACGAACGCCGTACAATTAATGCTGAGTATTACTGCGAACTACACCAACAAGTGAAACTTGCCTATCGGCAAAAGAGGCGGGATATGTCTATCCGAAGTGTGATTCTGTTGCATGACAACGCTCGGCCACATACAGCTGCATTGACTCAAGGAAAATTTTAACAAAATGCATTGGGAAACCCTTGAACACCCACCTTACAGTCCTGATTTGTCGCCATGTGACTACCACATGTTTGGGCCACTTAGAAGAACTTTGAGGACAACAAAGGTGTAGAAACGTTTGTGCGCAATTGGTTATCGACACGACCAGTTTCATTCTTTGAGAAAGGTATTAAAAAACTTCCGATTCGGTGGGAAAAATGTATACATAAGAGAGGAGACTATGTAGAAAAATAATATGTATTAAAATTTGTATTGATCGTACCAATAAAATGTTTAAAACAAAAGTCCGGTTTATATTTGATTCACCCTCGTAATTTAGTACGACATAATTAAACGAAAATAATCAATAAAGCTATTCTTAATATCTCAGTTACTTTGAAAATATCCTTACACTACACGAAACTATTAGAAAAGGGTTTGCAGTTGCAGTTACTATTCAATATCATTTTATCAACTCAATTCTGGTGACATAGACCAACTCTATGCTGGAACTCACACAATCTCTATCCCTCTATGAATTACTGTTTCAATTTTCGACATTTGACCAAAATAAAAAAACTTCTGCGGGAGAGCAAATAGCATTTGCCATATTACAATCGTCCAAACAAAACAGCATCGCCCTCTTCCGTCATCCGAAGTGACATTCTGACACGGCCGACTGGGATTTCGGGAAACGGGGTTATAGGTTCGGCGGCGAAGTTCTGTTTCGGGGGCCGCGCCGTCTGCCCAGAGATGCCGGGGGTGGAGTAATCCCATTGCTGTGTTCATTTGTAGCAATTAGAGACTGATAACGGCTAATGCGTTTACCGAACGATTTTCTCTCGATTTTTTTTGCGCGTTCGTTTCGACTATCGTGATTGTTCGGGTAATGGGAAATTATTTTCGGGATTGTGTTAGCCGTCATGCCGATATAGACTGTTAATTGGAACGTTTTTGAAACGGTTCTTTTCGTTTTACGCTCTATAACTGGTAATTTCGTTTTTAACTATGAGCGTTTCACGATTGTTTCGTCAGTTTACAGGAAATGACAGGAAAAAACTCTGTGCTCTATTTGGCCAGAATTTAGTTATGAAAGTAGCGTTATTTTGAAATGAGCTCGTTGTAAATTTGTTTTAGTTGTATCTTATGTTGTATCTTATTTTGTAGTATATATAGAGCTATATATAAAATTCGTTACACCTTAAATGAAACTCAGAACTATTCAAGTTTCAAGTTTATTGACCAGAATAATAATTATTAATTACAGAGTATACATATCTTATTTTATACATACACAGTAATTCCTACAAAGATAATCAAGTTATCTGCATGTAGGCTAGCCACTTATCCTAGGACCCTTAAAACTACATAATTTAAAACTATTTTTTTGTTATGATTGTAGTTGTAAGTACAGTTCTATTAACAGTATACAATATTGCGTACAAAGGAATGACACCTCGAAGAGAGTATTCAATATCTCTGACAGGTGAAGTAACCTAAAAATTTTATCGTGACATTCTGTCCTAGGAGTTAAGGGAGAACAGCAATTACACGGAACGGCTCCAGATTCGGAACCTCTATGTACTGATTCTCTTGAAAATCCTAGATGTCGGTCTTACATCTCGCGTCTTCAAATCTATTAACAGTGCTACTATGAATAGAAAACCTATGCTTATTATTATAAATATTACATAGCATATTAGTGTCTTGCTCCTAGTTTTTCGCATTTTTATTTTATTTTACATAATTGTTTGTATCCATTTTTGACCTTATTTTTCCTAGAATTACTATTTTTTAGAAATTTCAGTTCAGGTGGAAGAAAGTTGAATATGCGAATAGCATTAATGTAGCTTATCTTATTGCTAACCGACCGAAGTCTAATTGGAATTTGAATATTTTTATTTCTAGTTATGCTGCTTGAGTTTGTATATGTTTTAGTTAGTTCTTGATAATGATATAAAATAGATTCAGCAGCAAATGTCTGTTTCATATTAAGTGTATTTTCATGAATCACAGATCGGTTTTTAGTAACAATTTTTAATAATCTATCCTGTAGTCGTTGTAGCTGTTGTAAATTGTTGTTAAAGGCACCCCCCTATTCTTAAACTAAATTAGCTTTATCAATTTAACACAAAAGTTGCAACTGACATTATACTATAAGTGGCTGAACTGACACGGCAGAAATCGTAAAAACAAATCTATTACCTGAATATAACATCATTTGACCAAATCGTTCAGAACTCACAAAATCACTATCAGATACGCACACAAATTTAAGTATAAAGATCAATAATTATAGAAAACTAGCCGTTACCCGGGGTTTCACCCGCGTAGGGAATGTACAAATCTCTACAAAGTGACACATATGGGTTATCTTATATAATAATTTTTCTTAATTCCGTATATATTTTACCCAAAGTGCAAGTGCTTTAGCCAACCTATATAATAATTTTATTCGACATTTTTTTGAATCACCTTGTATAATTGTAACTCTAGTTCAATTGCTTATGGTCTACGCTATATAACAATTATTTCTGACATTTTTCACACTATAGTTTAAAGCCTTTATATGCAACTTTTTCTAACATTGGGTTAATCACACTCTAAAACTATATTTACGCCCCATATTTCAGGTATTCCATATATGTAGTAGGATGTAACTGTTCATGCCCTATATAACATTTTTTTTAACTTTTTGATCCACCCTAATGGAAATGCCTGTGGAACACTTGGTGTGTCAGAAATGTAAAAACACAGTTTGGCACCCTAACACCAAACCTTTAATTAAATACTCACCCAAACTGCAACTGCTTTTTGGCCACCCTATGTAACAATTTTAATCAATTTTTTTTAACCGCCTTGAACTCTACTTCCATCTACATCCTGTATATACTGCTGCCAATCAGTCAAACAATATAACTTATTTCTGAAACATCCTGTATAAACATAATTTTACTCTACAAAATACTTCAACCACCCTCTATGTTCATCTGCTTAGGGAGGCACCAAATATAACATTTTTTAAACACTTATCTATAACTCTGCTCCACTCACTATCTTATCTACGCAACTGCTTATGGACTACTATATAACCATTTTTTAACCACCATGGAAAGTATAATTGGCTCCACCTTATATTTCAACCATCCGTATCTGCAACTTGTTCTAACATTCTTTTAATCACACCGTATAACTATAATTTACTTTTGTCCACGTTTCACAAATAGCTCATGTTCTATCCTACAAAAAAATATATCCAACTTGTTTAACTATAATTCTGCTCCACCCTCTATTTCAACCACCTTATATATGCAACTACTTATTTTCCACCCAAAATTACATTTTTGTATCACACTGTATCCTTAAATTTCTACTCCACCCTATATTGCAACCATCTGGTAAGTGGAACAGCGTGTAGATCATAATAGCTGTAATTATACTCCGCTACATATTTCAACCATCCTATATATGTAACTACTTGCTGATATAAAATATTTTTTAAATCACGCTATAAACTACAATAACTGTAGTAACTCAAGAACATAATTCCTAACTGCTTACATAACGCTTTTTTTTCTAAAAAACTAGAATTGCACAAACTATTTCAGAAATCCCAACATATGGGTTTTGAAAAAGTTCCAATTCTTGAACAACGTTAATACAACAAAAGTCTTAGTTTACCAAGTGCAACTTAGATTGCAGAAATCACACCTAAAACTTC
The DNA here is from genome assembly GCA_034190945.1 of Octodonta nipae. Lineage (NCBI taxonomy): Eukaryota > Metazoa > Arthropoda > Insecta > Coleoptera > Chrysomelidae > Octodonta > Octodonta nipae. Next base: position 6,435,430 of record CM067221.1, read on the forward strand.
GAGTGCTACTTAGACTTTTGGTGAATCTAGACTATTTCCATGTACCTGATAAGTTTTGGGAATAGTTTACCACCCAAAGCTAATAATCGTAAAAATTAGGGAACCGATTTTATTAAAAATTCTCAGCGCTGAAAAAAAATTTGAACAAAAAAATAATGAAGGTAGCACTACCGTAGAACTGGATATTCCAAAAGTGAATCTAGAGTTAAGTTGCCACGACGATATTCACTCTGGTTTGCAGAATAAGATCAAGAAGGCACTATTGTGGTGAAAGTCTTGTTTACCGAGTACTGTCTGAGATGCTGAAAGAGTTAGATCATACCACAATTAAAGAAATACCAAACGCACCAATGCAATATGATTCCACTGCCGACGACCAGGACATTCTAGATAAGATTGCACAGTTAAGCTGTCACTACAATTATTTTACAACTATATGAACTAAACAATCAGCATCCAACCTTCTGTAAAACAGTGTCAATGCTTTAACCACAGGGTCTTGGCTATAAAATTGAAGGTATTGCAAACATATTAGATTGTGCTATTGAACAGTGCAAAGTAGATCAGATGGAAGGCTCAGAGATTCCTCCATGGACACACCTCAGTGGGAAGAAGTATCCAGTCAAGGTTTCAAGGGATCACTCTACATTTATTGTGTGCTAAGTTAAACTTCCATCGAGCCTAGAGTGGCATTTTGAAGGAAATCTGGGAAAATATATGTGGTAAGAAAACCAAAATCCAACTAGTTGTACCCATGATAAAGGTACCCAGCATCTTTGAACATATTCTGTAGATCATCTGCTTCAATTAGTCTCGATAAAGATGAAATGCAGTTGCATACATACAGACAATATTTACGGGAATACTACTTCTAATTTCAGTTTGATATCAAGCAAGATTTCACAGTATAAACCCAGTAAATTTTTATACACAGATCTGCGCTAATTCTAAACGCGAAACTAAAATATTAATTTACTGAATAGGAATTAATTTACATTTTTGTTTCAGATATTACTATGACAAAAACATCATGACCAAAGTTCACGGCAAAAGGTACGCCTACAAATTCGACTTCCAAGGTCTCGCAGCTGCAACACAACCCGCGACAGCTGATCCAAGCAGTTACAAGTACCAGAGCGAATTATTTATGAGTTCTTATCATCACAGTGCGAAACTGGGCAGCTTTATGAGTCCTCACGCTACCATACCTAGTTCAGCTGGTAAGTAGTTCATATATTCGTTAGAATTTTTATCAAAGTCAATGGTGACAAATACTATTCTAAATTATTACTGCAACAAACCAAAATTATCAAACATACACTAGCATTACTTGGGTATTACTTTACTTTGGCTGTACTATTTAAACTAGATGATTGTATAACCCAAGCTACATTTTTTGTAGTCGTCCTGGTGAAGACAATTAGCAACGAATTGAACACTTAGACAGCAAACACTCCTTTGATTTTTTGAATGTGTAAGGGGAATAATGGAACTCCTTATCCAGGATTTTATCAAAAGCCTTATTGCAGTATAAAGTTTGCTGGTAGGACTTTTCAATACAAATTCTTCATCCAAAAATCTAATTAGGTTGAAACGTGACCCCTGGCTGTCCAAAACCGTCAGTGCCTGTCAGAAGAATTTCTACATTATGCTGTTAATGATTAGCAGCTGAACGTTGACTTCTATTGGGTGGATTTAGTAGCGCCTTAAAACTCTGTTTTTGATAATTGATAAAACAGCTATTGATGACCTAAATTGTCACCGTGTTCACACAATCCTGCAATATCACAATCCTAGATTTTTTCTCACAGTTCTCAGTTCAGACAGTATCTTGGGTAACATGTCCATCATCTGGGCAGTTGTCTCTGGTTTCCCATGATCTAAACGAACTGCTTACATTCTTGGCCTGGACTTATTTATAACGTTTTCAATGTCCAAGACACAGAGAAAGGCTTTAATGACCCTTTTTATACCACTGAATTAAGTTACAGACAATTCCGAATCTACGTATGCCATAAAACTCTAAGAGGCAAAGTATTCTTTAAATTCCTCGGGTGTATCTATACAAGCTAGTTGTATCAAACATCGAAATTCAGGCTTAAGTTTTCCCCAGACTTCCATGTCCATGGCTATAACAAATACTTCAAATTGTTTTTATACGAGACTGGGAGACACTGTCATCGATATTAGATTGTCATACCATAGGGCAGTTGTAACGACTGTATTTTAACGATTTTCTCTAACAATGTCCTTTCACAATTTTCCAATTTCAGCGACCACATTTCACTTATTTTTTTTAAACAAATGTAGTTAGGTACGATTAATTTAGTTGGAAAAAAATACCGTTTAACCTGGAGTAAAAAAGCCAAATATAACACTTACTTAACTAAATTACCACTGTTGTGCAATTCAATCCTATTTTTTCCATAGAAGGTTTTATTTCTAAATCGAATTATTCTTTCAAATTTATGTATTTTACACATACAGGGTGAGTTTTTTTTTATGATCAGTATGGGGATCTTGGAAACTAGCGGAGATAGAGCAATGGTTAAATTGGGAAACATTTGCAGTTTTACTGGCCCAATTTAATGACATTTTCGGATTTTTGTAAGATGTCATGGCTTACTAGATATTCTGAAAAAACGAAAATCTGCCGATTTAGTCAAATCCCTCTAGTTCCTTTCTTTTTGATTTTATAAAAAAGAGTAAGTATCAAAATTGAAGGAAATTGTATCCCGAATATGATTGTCATGTTTTCGTTTGCGTGACAGCTCTCGTTTTCGAGATATGACACAAACTTATCTTTTTTTGAATGGAAACCATAGTTGGCTATGACCTCAAAAAATCGTACAGTTTTAGAGCCTTTCAACGATATAATACTCGATATAGTTATTCATAACATAACGGAGTTATGAATGCTTTTTTCTCTTATTTTCACTTTTAACGTAGTTAGCCATGAAATAGATTGGTTTATTAATAACTATTCCAAAAAACATTGAACGATTTTTTTATTAGGTATACCAGATATAACGAAAAAACTAAATAAGTAGGTACTTACTAAAAACTTAAGAAATTAAAGTACATAATAATGGTTACAAGTTATGTTCGAAAAGACCGCCTATCAATTTCTTCAATTGCTTGTATTACCGCCTCCCTTAGGTCACCAACTGTCTCATACTTTCTTTTGTATGCTTTGTTTTTTAGCGGACCCCATAAATAGAAGTCTATCACTGCCAAATCGGGAGGCCGGGGTGGCCATTCGCGTGGGCCATTTCTTCCTATCAAAGAGTTTGGATAGATATTATCTAAGTGTTGTCTTACTAATAACAAGTTATGAGCAGGTGCTTCATCATGTTGGAACCACTCAATTTCTAAACGAGTTCTCAAATTCAAATTAATCATCATGTCTTGAAAAGTGTATAGCAAGAAATGCAAGTAGCGCTCCCCAGTAAGTAATTCGTCATAGATAAAAGGCCCCAGAATAGTAGATCCTATGATACCACATCAAACATTAAAACCAAATTTTATCTGCGGTGGTCTTTGTTCTACATGGAAAGTAGCCCAGATATGCTCATTGTGTCTATTGAACATACCGCAGTTAGTAAATCTAGTTTCATCTCAGCATAACACCTTTAATGGAAACTGTGGATTGTCAAGGCACATGTCTCTAAACCATGTACAAAACAAAATACGTCGATGTTCGTCACCAGCATGCAAAGTTTGAGAAAATTCGTTGTGATGTGCCAGCTTCTGCCGCAATCTCACGAATTGATGTAGATGGATTTTGATTTACCATTGCCAAAACATTTATTTGTGCTGCTTCGTTAATTTGATTACTTTCCTTTGGTGGTTTAGTAAAAGATCCATATCTGCGTAAACTATCGTAAAGCCTCTTAAATGTGCACAGAGCAGGTTGACGACGATTAAAATATCTATAAAAGTATTCCTCAGCTGCACGAACTGAATTTTTATGGGATATGATATAACTTTCCACCATATTCAGTTTTTCTTCGTTAGAATATTCCATTTTATCACGAAAACTTGTCAATATCGACTGACAGTTCAACACTACTAATGGAATTACTCTCAAATGAGGAAACGTCAAAGTGAAAACAATCTTTTTCGTGGCTACCTACGTTAAAAATGAAAATAAGAGAGAAAAGCATCCATAAGTCCGTTATTTTTATGAATAACCATATCGAGTATTACATCGTTGAAAAGCTCTAAAAATTACCCATTTTTGAGATCATAGCCAACAATGGTTTCCTTTCAAAAAAATAAGTTTGTGTCAGATCTCGAAAACGAGAGCTGTCACGCAAACAAGGACATGACAATCATATTCGGGATACAATTCCCTTCAATTTTGATATTTACACTTTTTTTATAAAATCAAAAACAAAGGAGCTAGAGGGATTTGACTAAATCGACAGAATTTCGTTTTTTTCATAATATCTAGTAAGCCATGACTTTTTACAAAAATCCGAAAGTGTCATTAAATTGAGCCAGTAAAACTGCAAATCTTTCCTAATTTAACCATTGCTCTATCTCAGCTAGTTTCCGAGATCCCCATACCGATCATTAAAAAAAAACTCACCCTCTATAAGCGCTTCATTATATCTCAGATAGTGTTTGCATACATGCACTGAAAAATTTTTACCAAATATTTAGATTACGAAAATTTCTCGAATTCGCAGCAGTTAATACAACCTTATTGCTTTTGGTAACATTATTATTCACGATTCTTGTGCAGCAATGTTTACCCAGTCCCTGTTACAAGTGCAGATTAAACACAAAACATCCGCCACTTTGTCACTTGTCGTCCCCATGCATACTTATCATTTGTTTACAATATTTACCATATTATTTGCTTGTAGGGATTGTAGAGAATGCTGTGCAAATTTGTATTTGTATTCTCTGTTTTATAGTTTACGAGTTATTAAAAATATGCAATTTATTGTCTTTAATCAAGTTATAATTTGTAAGTAATTTTTAGGGCAAGCTGTATATAAAAATACTAAAAATTTATTATTAACTTTTCGTGAGTACTAAATATATCATATGGTGTATGGATGTTTAACTTTGTCAGTGATCAGCTCGGTAAAATGTCTACGTTTTGAGATCCTTTCCGCGTTGCCCTTGTAGACGTCTGCTCACTCTTCTGATTACGCGACAATTGTTTACTAATCTCTCTAAAATATCAGTATTAGCTATATTGACGAAGTATCGAACAACTATGGACAGATCCAAGGTGGGGGGGGGCGATGGGGGGCAATCCTCCCAGAGCCTCAAAGTTAGTTAATTTAATATTAACTCAGAACGACTATTTTCAATATAATAGCCCAAGAAAGCTGGCTTCAAAAATATATTTAGATAACTTTTGTACAAGATCACCCCCACTGAAGCATGAACACCCCCCCCCCCCCCCGAGGCACGTGTCTGGATCTGCCCCTAGGAACAACCGGCAAGAATAAGTTACAACAAGCAAAGAAGTTAATTCAATTAAATCGGGGTAGTATGGGAAAGCCGCCCAGGCCAATACAAGTTAAGATGGAAATGGAAAAAAAATGTATAACAATTAGACAATCTTACCAGACTTCATGCAATCACTATTACCTGATTATTTTACGAGTACCGTGTATTGGAAACGACGGACAAAGAGCAATATATTCCACTAGATACAGATATTTTGAAGATATGGGTTTAATGAGGCTGTATAAAAACTAATTGCTACATAAAACCATTACAGTGAGAGTGGTACAGATAGTAGTTACTATAAGCTTCGACGAAGTAAGAACATTCAGAATATCTACAGTAGAAAATTAGATGGCAAACAATGATAAGAGCTTGTCCATATGTCTTGACTGTCTAAAGTTATAATATATTTCAATTGTGCATCACATTAGCGACATATGCAGTAAATTGAAATGTACAGTATACATTGGTCAAATAAGACACAGATTGCAAACAAGATTTAATAAACACAAATAAGACGGAAAATATATCGTAAAGATATGGAAACTGCTTTGGTGCTCACTGTAATTAACTCAACTTCATATTAGTTTTCGTCTCATTCTATATTAGAAATAACTCTGTATTACCACTTTGACAGGAAATATGAACGGTTGCAAAATTAATTTGGATAAGTTCACTAGAAATTAATTTAAAATGTATTAGTCACTTGGCTGGCTTGTTGGTAATCCTCTGTATCCATGTTGTAAGTGGTTTATCCCGTTTTCTTCTTCCAGAGGTGTTCATTCGAGGAGCTGAGACAAGATGTCCTCCAAAAATTCATTTCAAACGCACATGGTTTTTCTTCTGCTACAACACAATGATTAGTGCTTCTATTAGATCTTCCTTTAGTTATTGTGTCTTAAATAGTCTATTCACTAAAATTCACAATTTTATGGTAGATCTACGCATTTCTTACAACTTCTAGTTTTTTTCTCGTTCTAGATCTAAGTACTGAAGTGGGTTTTGTCTTCCAAGGCATATATACTGACTCTTCTTGATGTTAGCTTATAACTTTTGGTAATCCTTTGTGAAGTTTCTAGATACATATTCTAGATCTTCTTTATCCTATGCAATTACTACTTGATCATCATCATAGTGAAGGACATACCTTTATACAAGGTGAGTTTTTTTTTGATGATCCGTATGGGGATCTCGGAAACGAGCAGAGATAAAGCAATAGTTAGATTTGCAGTTTTACTGGCCCAATTTAATGACACTTTCGGATTTTTGTAAAAAGTCATGGCTTACTAGATATTTTGAAAAAACGAAATTCTGTCGACTTAGTCAAATCCCTCTAGTTCCTTTTTTTTGATTCTATAAAAAAAGTGTAAATATCAAAATTGAAGGGAATTGTATCCCGAATATGATTGTCATGTCCTCGTTTGCGTGACAGCTCTCGTTTTCGAGATATGACACAAAATTATCTTTTTTTGAATGGAAACCATAGTTGGCTATGACCTCAAAAAATTGGACATTTTTAGAGCTTTTCAATGATATAATACTCGATATAGTTATTCATAAAAATAACGGAGTTATGGATGCTTTTCTCTCTTATTTTCACTTTTAACGTAGTTAGCCATGAAATAGATTGATTTATTAATAACTATTCCAAAAAATATTTAACGATTTTTTTATTAGGTATATCAGATATAACGAAAAACTAAATAAGTCTGTACTTACTAAAAACTTAAGAAAAATGAAAAAGATTGTTCTCACTGTGACGTTTCCTCATTTGAGAGTAATTCCATTAGTAGTGCTGAACTGGCAGTCGATATTGACAAGTTTTCGTTTTTTCAAAATATCTAGTAAGCCATGACTTTTTACAAAAATCCGAAAGTGTCATTAAATTGGCCAGTAAACTGCAAATCTTTCCCAATTTAACCATTGCTCTGTCTCCGCTAGTTTCCGAGATTCCCATAATGATCATCAAAAAAAACTCACCCTGTATATCTCTAAACTTTTTCTTCCATGCCCTTAAAGCTTAACGCACATATATATTTTTAATCAAATTGGGAACATATACTAACTCCATCTTAAGCCTTTTGTTATTCTGAATCATCTGTTCCTAACTAAAATACTGTACAAATAATAAAATTTGAAATTTCAGTCCTTTTATGAGGGCACAACCTATGAAGGGTTTTCGAGATTGAAAAAAATTCTATATTGTGCTCTATTTTGTTAGGAAAATATTTTCTTCATGCAGGACAACGTAAATATGGATAAAAAGAGTTTCAGATACACAAATTTTTCGGTGCCTTTTATGCAGGAGGCTACTAAGAGCCGGGGGACAAGTCAAAGAAATAAACTCGAATAGAGTCGGACTCTATATTATCCCATTCTTCGAGCGTAGTGACGCATTAAATGGAACACCCCATAAATTATGGTTAAATTGCCTATTCGCGATGACAACACAAATGAATTGCATTAGCAGCACTCATAAATCCGGTGTGCCGTGATGTGTAAGTGTTCATCATCATTGTGTTGCGGAAAACAAAAGCCGATCGGATGATAAAGCGGAAAGGAGCAGAGGAGATTCTTCGGCTGGAGATTTGTGACATAAGATACAAGGGGAATGGTAATTAGTAACAAATGTGTCGATGTATTTATATAGAACATTCTACCTACATTCAATTGAAAAAGTACTGCATCAAATCATTTTGTATGAAGGTCAAACATTTCTAATTATCATCTCCCTTCAATATTTCCTAATGCTTCGCCCTTAAATTTGCCTAATTTTTTTTCTGACCTCCAGCGGTTAGAAATCTTCATTTTATCATATATTTGACAATGTAAACAGATAAATGTCACAGGGTACCAGATCTGGACTACTGTGAGCATTATTTTTCACTTTTTGTCAATTCATACAGTTCCAGCAATCGCACAAATAGTTAACGACGATCATCTATACAGGGTGTTCCTAAATTGGAGGTACAAACGAAAAGGGGAGATTCCTTGAATAGTTTTAGGAAGAAAAAGTCCCATAAACATGGGTCCGCAAACGTTTCGTTTTCAAGATACAGAGTGTTAAAGTTTCAATTTTTTTCAAGTTCGAACAATCGAACTCTTTCAAACACTCCTGGAGTATTCCTAATTGTATCAAACGCGCCTATTATAAGATTTCTCAGTTCGTCTACGGTATTCACTGGCGTTATGTACACTAGAGATTTCAGATGGCCCCATAGAAAGAAATCTAAACTATTTAAATCTGGGGATCTGGCGGGCCATGGCTGATGTCCACCTCGTCCAATCCACCTGTTTACATAATTTTCGTTCAAATACTCCCTAGCCAAAAGTGAAAAATGAGTAGGAGCACCGTCGTGCATGAACCACATTTCACGTCGCATCATAAGAGGTATATCATCCAATAACATGGACAAATCGTTCTCTAAAAAATGTCTGTATGATTGACCAGTAAGTCGCCCTGGCAAGAAGAAAGGACCAATCAAATAATCGCCAATATTACCACCCCACACATTTAATGAAAATTCCTCTTGAAAATAAGCTTCTGCAATTTCATGTGGATTCTCCTCAGCCCATATGTGATAAGGGTAGAGCAAATAATCCCGCAAGATCCGCCAAACAACTTGATGACTTGTATTTAAGGTAACACTAATTTTTCTTGTACTGGTGCCTGGATGTTCTTCTATTTCGTTCAGCACTGCCTCTTCGAGTCGTGGTGTTCTCACACTTCGTGATCTACCTGCATTAATATTTTTCGCAGAAAAAGATCCAGTTTCTGAAAGACGCCTGTGAATATTAGAGAATATCCGATGACCAGGCATCACTCTATTGGGATAGCGTTCCATGTAAAGACGTTTAGCTGCTCTTGAATTACCATTTGCAAGACCATACATGAAATGCATGTCAGCCATTTCGGAATTCGTAAAATTCGGCATGTTTTGATATTAAAATGCTACCATCTTTAATTTTCAAAACACAGGAGTTTAATTTGATGTGTCAAAACTAACAATAAATTTATTCATTCACCACAGCCTACTAGGTAGGTAACTAGATTTCTATGACAATTCGGAATTTTCTGAGGATTTCAAGAGAATCATTCAAAATTTTTTTCTTCTCGAAACCGGTAGTAGATACGACAAAACTACAAGACAACATAAAGTTTGGTATAACAACAAAGCTTTTCTTTACAATATCACCCTGTAGATTTGCAATCGAAATTGGCATGTCACAAGGTGTAAACTCTTAATTGTAATATCTATGCCAAATTTCATTTGAATATCTTGTGAAGTGCAGATACTATGAGAAAAAAACTTGAAAAAAATTCAAACTTTAACACTCTGTATCTTGAAAACGATACGTTTGCGGACCCATGTTTATGGGACTTTTTCTTCCTAAAACTATTCAAGGAATCTCCCCTTTTCGTTTGTACCTCCAATTTAGGAACACCCTGTATATAAATAGGCAAAGACAAAACGGTTAATTACCATTTTCTCCTCTGTCCCTTAACCGATTTATTTGATTTTTGTTTTGTTTAGTGGCTATTGACGACCTTCAGTGCACAATGCTAAAATATATTTACAATATCGATTCATTCATTAAATAAAATCAAATAAAAAAATATTAATTTACGTCCACAGTGACGCCAGATTGCGTGGAGAGAAAAACGTAAGACTCCAATGAGAAATACAAACTAAATTAAACGAAAATCTAACAAATTTTGTTTGGTTCTGAAAGTTATTCTACATTATCATGCTATTGAGAACTCACCTACAAAAATTTATATTAGATGATAATGACAATTTATTGGGTACACGCAAGTTTTTCTAAATATAGTTTGTAAACTAAAATCAGAAATGTGTATTGCGTGGCAACTGAACAATGTTTCTCCGATAATATTTTATTATTTTAACATTATACTATTAATTTATATTGTTTCTATTTTAAAGGCTAATAGTTTCATAGAATTTAACTAAGATTACAAAGCCTATGATATAAATACAAATAGTGAATTTGAAGATAAATAGTTAGATCTGACAACATGGCAATGGTTCTAATTGCTCGACCAGTTCACGGCCAACCGTAGATTGAATTTCAATTTGACATTTCTTAACAATGTTATGTTAACCGTTAGGTTAAGTTACCTTCTCAATGCAATCAGAAAATTATCAATGTATAATTTTCAAATTTCAATTTCAATGAACTTACAAAAATTTTCAACAAATAAAGGATTATTTAACATAAATTAACAGGTGTTGCATTGTATTTCTTAAATGTCTTGATATAATCCCCCGATGAAAACTTTTACGTAAGTAAACTAGCTATTGAGAAATTATAAAGCTAATTGATACATTTGATTTCAGATCCACTCAAGTTGAATATGCTTTTTTATTTTATGCCATGTACAAATGAAAATTGAGTAAATATTAGTAATATAGGTTGAGTTGGTTAAGCATAGAACTCCGAATGTTATTTTTTTTAAGCAAGACGTAAGATAACAATTTGAAATCATAAATTTTTAGTTTTTTATTTCAAGTTATACAAAGAAAGATTTTTAAATTCTCGATAAAGTAGATTATATCTGTTCATTCCGTTAAACTATATATTTTTTTTAACTCACAGCTTTTGCGTAAACGGTACTTCTAACAATTTTTTTTTGAGGAGAATCAGAATAGCTATGTAGCTAATGTAAACCCGTTACTTTATTCCATTAAATCATTTAAAATATTGTTACTCGCTATTTGACAAAAATTTTATTTAATCTACCGAGAAAAAACTTGATATAAGTGATTTGAAAACCACAAATATTTTCAAAAGAGTTAAAATTCTACACGAAACAAAAAGTCACCTACTAGTAACAATTATAAGCAATAACTAATTCCCGAGTTACTAATTCCACGATCTACAGTTAACACTTCCCTCGGCCTACTAGACGCAAGGATAATAACACTTGTATCCCCTTTTAATGACGTAATGGCCTTGATTGTGTATTGTTTCGACCCTCTAGAGAGCAGCATTACCCGTCATTTAATTCCATATCCCCTATCCTCGTTCTCAAATAAGGATATTGTTAACAAACTGCCCATTGATGTCAACTTGGCCGACTCGAATAGTGGAAATCCAAGAGAATATTGCCGTCTAATGGGTATTTTGTACGCAAAGGGATTGTTTTATATGTGGGTTGTATTTATATTCACTCTTAAGGGAATTTTTAGTGTTCCAATATCTCATAATGAAAAACTATATATATATATATATATATATATATATATATATATATATACAGTGATGGGCAAATGTGTGGAACCAAGTAAATATCTCTGGAATTATTAGAGATATCAAAATGAAATTTGGAAGGTGGATACTGCAGTAGATTGCCTTTTTGTTTTTTTACAATTTTGAACTTAGTAATGTCGATTTTAAAATTTGCAATGAAACACCCTGTATAGTATTTTAGTTTCTGATGAAACATTTTATTGCGAATACAAAAATATCGGGTGTGATATTGTTTACTTTAATACCTACCGAGATATTAACAGAAAAGTAACTAAGGAAAGGAAAAATCTAATATCCATTAAAGAAATACATAATCATAATTATTAACTAAATCTAAGTGGTTTTCAAAACATTGAAACTTAACTTAACTAAACTTAATGTATAGATGTTCAAACTGAGCACCGTTTACTTCTGGTGTAATTCTCTGGATGTCTTGAGTTATTCTTGCAGCTAATTCTTGCAAATTATTTGGTCTATCAACATAAACCTTACCCTTTAAGTAACCCCACAGAAAATAGTCTACTGGATTAAGGTCGGGACTTCGTGCAGGCCATTCATAAGTACCCCTCCTTCCAATCCATCTGTGATGAAATGTCCTATCTAAATGATCTCGAACAATGCGAGCATAATAGGGTGGTGCTCCATCCTGTTGAAACCAGATATTATTTGGTAATTGTCCATTTACCTCCAATGCCGGAATAACTTGTCTCTCCAAGAGCTGTAAATACCTATCTCCGTTTCAAGTTTCTTGTAGGAAGAAGGGTCCCACGATTCTGTTGTTATAAATGCCGGCCCAAACGTTCAATTTTTGGGGATGTTGTGTATGAGCCTCTTGTACCCAATTAAGATTACTTTGCGACCAGTAGCGGCAGTTATGTCGATTAACCGTACCATTTAAACAAAATTTAGCCTCGTCTGAAAACACCACATTTCTTATAAAATTATTACAAATATCCATTTTCACAAAATTGGAAACGTCTGTCGAAATCGTCTTCGGAGAGTTCTTGAACGAGGCGAATTTTGTATGGATGATATTTTTCTCGCCTTAATAGCCTTCCTACTAAACGACGGCTAATTCCATGCATATTGGCGAGGTCGGTAGTGGATAAGTGAGAATTTTCTTTCAAAGATATAGCAACATTTTGAGCTACACCTTCATTACTTGCACTTTTTAACCGTCCACTTTTTGGTAAATTGCTAACTGTTCCACTTGTGTCGTACCTTCGCAAAGTTTTCGTCACTACTGAACGGGATATTTGTGTATTCGGATGAACAATGTTAAAAAGGCCATAAACTTCTTGATGCGTCCTTTTCCTCTCCCCATACCCAATCATCATTAATATTTCTATTCTTTCTCTTTCACTTAATTCGGCCATTTTACGAACAAATTAAAATAATACAATCTTTTTGCGTTCAAATAAAAAAAAATAACTTATTTTGATAACCATTGTCACTTCTGCAATGAATTTCATGGACTACTAAACTTGATTCAGATTTAATTTGCGCCTGATTTAAACAAATGCACGTGTATTCGACTATGGAACAAGCAGTGCTGTTAGCTGTGACGGTATAATGGCACCGATTGGCCAATATAAATACAAATCCTTACTGAGCGGTTTGTTTATATCGGGCGTAAGTGAAATCTGGACCGAGTTTAGCTGCCATTGAATTTTTCCTTTCCTTAGTTACTTTTCTGTTAATATCTCGGTAGGTAAACTATATCAAACCCGATATTTTTGTATTCGCAATAAAATGTTTCATCAGAAACTAAAATACTATTCAGGGTGTTTCATTGCAAATTTTAAAATCGACATTACTTCCGGTAAAACAGGAAGTTCAAAATTGTAAAAAAATTTGGAAACAAATAGTCAATCTACTGCAGTATCCACCTTCCAAATTTCATTTTGATATCTCTAATAATTCCAGAGATATTTACTTGGTTCCACACATTTGCCCATCACTGTATATTGTAATTCATTCATCAGTTTCTTCTTGTTTGATAATGGCATAGCCTTTTTGCCAAACCTAGTCAAATCAAGGTGAGAACATACGTGATATAATTTGTTTTAATTCATTATTAAAAAAGATCTTTTTCTAACATTGAAATTTTTGTTACAGCTTCCATATTCCCTTCACCGGGTTCTTACTGGAGCAACCCCAGCGCAAATCTCTACACCAACATTGCTGCTAGCACCCATTCTATAAGTCATCATGCTGCACCCCACCTCGGGGCGCCGCCCTTGGGATCGTACCCCCACTACGCATGACCGGCTGGTAACACGTCACCACCAGGTTCGGATTGGGTCAGGAAACTGGCCATGTAAATTTTCCAAACCCGGTAAGACGTGTCGAAATCAAAGAACTCATCCCTTAGTGCTTGAGTATTTTGAAATGGATTTTCGCCAACAAAGAAGGACAATGAATAATTTGTTTAAATGAAACCGTTCGGAGCCAATAATGATATACTAAGTTTAAAAATTATGCACATCTAATAAATTCGCACTAAATCAAAAATATAATGATGGTTTTGACAGAATATACATTGAAGTTTTTTGTATAGTATACAAAATTCTCTCTTCACATTCAAAATGAACGTAGGTCACCTTTTCAAATTCTTAAAGGTTTACCAACAAAATTCACACATTTAAAATATATATATATATATATATATATATACACAGGGTGAATTTTTTTATGATCAGTATGAGAATCTCAGAAACAAGCAGAGATAGAGCAATGGTTAAATTGTTAAAGATTTGCAGTTTTACTGGCCTAATTTAATGACACATTCGGATTATTGTAAAATGTCATAGCTTACTAGATGTTTTGAAAAAACAAAATTGTGTCGATTTAGTCAAATCCCTCTACCTCCTTGGTTTTTGATTTTATAAAAAAAATGTAAATATCAAAATTGAAGGGAATTGTATCCCGAATGTAATTGTCATGTCCTCGTTTGCGTGACAGCTCTCGTTTTCGAGATATGACACAAACTTATATTTTTTTGAATAGAAACCATAGTTGGCTATGACCTCAAAAAATCAGACATTTTTAGAGCTTTTCAACGATATAATACTCGATATAGTTATTCATAAAAATAACGGAATTATGGATGCTTTTCTCTCTTAATTTCACTTTTAACGTAGTTAGCCATAAAATAGATTGATTTATTAATAACTATTCCAAAAAACGTTGAACGATTTTTTTATGAGGTATATCAGATATAATAAAAACTAAATAAGTAGGTACTTACTAAAAACTTAAGAAATTAAAGTACATAATAATGGATACAATTTATGTTCGAAAAGTCCACCATTGTTATTTAAACAAAAATTGCATCTTTTTAAAATTGACATTACCGCCTATCAGTTTCTTCAATTGCTTGTAATACCGCCTCCCTTAAGTCACCAACTGTCTCATACTTTCTTTTGTATACTTTGTTTTTAGCGCACCCCAAAAATAGAAGTCTATAACTGCCAAATCGGGAGACTGGGGTGGCCATTCGCGTGGGCCGTTTCTTCCTATCCAAGAGTTTTGATAGATATTATCTAAGTACTGTCTTACTAATAACGAGTTATGAGCAGGTGCTCGATCATGTTGGAACCACTCAATTTCTAAACGAGTTCTCAAATTCAAATTATGTAACATGTCTTGAAAAGTTTATTGCAAGCAATGCAAGTAGCAATCCCCAGTAAGTGATTCGTCATAGATAAAAGGTCCCAGAATGGTAGACCCTATGATACCACACCAAACATTAAAACCAAATTTTATCTGGGGTCGTCTTTGTTCTACATGGAAAGGGGAAACTGACGAGTTTATGTAGATGGATTTTGATTTACCATTGCCAAAACATTTATTTCTGCTGCTTCGTTAATTTGATTACGTTCCTTTGGTGGTTTAGTAAAATATCCATATCTGCGTAAACTATCGTAAAGCCTCTTAAATGTACATAGAACAGGTTGACGACGATTAAAATATCTATGAAAGTATTCCTCAGCTGCACGAACTGAATTTTTATGGCATATGATATAACATTCCACCATATTCAGATTTTCTTGTTTAGAATATTTCATTTTATCACGAAAACTTGTGAATATCGAGTGTCAGTTCAGCACTACTAATGGAATTACTCTCAAATGAGGAAACGTCAAAGTGAAAACAATCTTTTTCATGACTACCTACGTTAAAAGTGAAAATAAGAGAGAAAAGCATCCATAACTCTGTTATTTTTATGAATAACTATATCGAGTATTATATCTTTGAAAAGCTCTAAAAATGTCCGATTTTTTAAGGTCATAGCCAACTATGGTTTCCATTCAAAAAAAGATAAGTTTCTGTCATATCTCGAAAACGAGAACTGTCACGCAAACGAGGACTTGGATACATTTCCCTTCAATTTTAATATTTATACTTTTTTATAAAATCAAAAACAAAGGAGCTAGAGTGATTTCACTAAATCGACAGAATTTCGGTTTTTCAAAATATTTAGTTTAAATTGGGCCAGTAAAATTGCAAATCTTTCTATCTCCGCTAGTTTCCAAGATCCCCATAATTATCTTCAAAAAAAACTCACCCTGTATATGATTTTTGTTCTCAAATTTTCAAATTTATTTCTGAAAAGAAAATCATACAGTTGAAGTTTGGTATTACAAGAAAAAAAAATCATTCTACAAAGCCCTGCTTCAAAATTAAAGTATTCGAATGTTAATAATTTACAATATTTTTATTAACAATTTAATTAAATTGGGTCATTAAAACTGCAAATCTTTCCTAATTTAACTATTGCTCTATATCCGGTAGTTTCCGAGATCCCCATACTGATCATCAGAAAAAACTCAGCCTGTATATATATATATATATATATATATATATATATATATCCAAAGGTAGACAACTTGAATATTGTTACGAACTGTTTGTATAATTAGGTTTGGGAGGAACAATATAGCGTAAAATACATACTTCATTGCCCTTCTTTGGAAAAAAAATATAAGTTGATTATAAAACTTACTATCGGCAAATTCTTCTCAACAAAATAAAATATAAAATTAAGAAAACGAAATGACATCAGAGTGAACTCATACTACCTACTTCGCTGAATTGTTTGGGATATATCAATGCAATATATTATTATGCCAAAGTCCTGTCCAGGAAACACAATGGGTCCACAATTTAAGGTTAGCTACTAGCATCTCACTAGCTGGAATAACATAGAGCAACAGTTGGGATATATTTTGATTTTGTTACCGATTTGTTGCCATTTCAAACGTACCCCCAACCTTAGTGGATTTAAGAACATCGATTTATCAACACAATTCTAGAACATACAAATAACGTTAAAATGCCCAGTAGTCCATTATTAAAGTAATCATAACAAATCAACATTGTAGAGAAAACCAACCGTTACAACTGCCCTAATGTTATTGATTTCACAAACAATAAAAATTATTCGCTCTACTCAAAATAAAGATGAAATAATCTCTACAATACTCCATCGTTCTTAATAACTTTATTAACTGATATGGTGTTAAAAATACTATCAGGATACCGACTGTGCCATCACATTAACAAAGATTCCTAGCGATATTTTGCTATGTTTTCCACTCGCAACTATAGTTTTTTTACTTTTTTTATAAACAATTGAAGCAAGAAAATTACGTTTTTTTTCTTAGCATGTTTATAAAATCAAAAATAATAAATTAATCTCAATGGTGTCAACAGGTCAATTGTAAAGCATGAAAATACCAATGAAATGAGCCCAGGCTCGAACCGATTGGATCATTAGTAACAGGGAAAAACAAAAAATACTGAAAAATGTAGCATTTTAAAAAAAAAATCGTATCTTCGTCACTTTAGAAGCTGTAGAACTGGGCTTGTAGGAACTGATAGTAATTTACATCTTTTTTATGTATGCCAAAACCAGACGCTATCGGTTTATTAGTTTTTGCACAATTGTGATATAAAGTGTTCTGTTCACTATTTTTGCATTGTGCCCCCATGCGTCATAGATAATCAAATTTCAATTTTAAAAAAAGTTATTGAAAGTAGGGGTGTCATTCTATAAAGCCTCTATTCTTATTTTTCACTAAATGTCTCTGAAATATCTGAAAAATGTTAACAAACATGACAAAAATTGGGCGAGCGTATGAATGTATCCAAGGAGTGGGGGAAACGTGGTTGTTGAGGGGAAGCATATAGTAATCTATAGTAGAGGCACATACATACATATATCGTTTTAATATTTAAAATCCTCACAAGTAAGAATTTTTCTAATGACCGCTCTCTTTCGATGTTCCGTAAACCCAAAATCCACAAATGAAAGCAAAAACGAGAAACCATTTACATATAAATATATTAATAAACAAACAGTTCTCATATGATATAATAAAATCGAACAAATCACTCTGTATAGAAGTTTTTTAGCGATTATATTCTTCACCATCTGTCAGAGTGACAGTTACTATCGATAATAATTATTGTTAGCAGTTCCCCTCAACAACCGTTTTCCCCCCTCTGCTCGAACACATTCATACGCTCACCAAATTTTGGTCATTTTTGCTAAAATTTTTCGTATATTTCACAGACATTTAATGAAAAATGAAAATAGAGGCGTTAGAGAATGATACCTCTACTTTCAACATCTCTATTCTGAATTGATATTTGACGATCCATGTCGCATGGAGACACACTGCAAGAATAGTGGACTAAAAACTTCAGATCGCAATTATTCAAAAACTAATAAACCGATAGCGCCTAGGTTAGTCACGCATAAGGTAGAAATCAATTACTATCAGTTCCCACAATCCCAGTTCTACAACTTCGATAGTGATGGAGTTATGAGAATATAAAGAAAACGGCTAATTTTTCCAGTATTTTTTGTTTTTCCCTGTTACTAAAGACCTTATCGAATCGATCCCGGGCTCATTTCATTGGTATTTCCAGGCTTTACAATTCACCTGTTGACACCATTGAGATTAGTTTATTATTTTTCATTTTATAAACTTGCAACGAAAAAAACGCAATTTTCTTGTTTCAATTGTTTATAATAAAGTAAAAAACCATAGTTGCGAGTGGAAAAGGTAGCAAAATATCACTACAAATCATTCTTAATGTGATGGCACAGGGAGTATCCTGATAGTATTTTTTGCACGAGAAAATCTCTATTGATTGGTCTAGAAATGGTTCCGAGTCATTGTCCATAAACTCAAAGATATAAAGCAAAATCTTGGTTTAGGAAAGTGTCCAATTACGACATTTTTGAGATTTTTATGCCCGTTCTTGTTAATCATTATCTAGCTGTACAACCCTGACTGGGTCTTTGCTGACTGCACAAACTTTTTCCAAAAGACGTGGTCTTCTAGGGTGAGATTCTGTTAAATTGATCTTCATTAACTGTTAGTCTCTCAAAATCTACCAATAGGATAGTATATACGATGAGGTCAAAGTCATCTGCTTACACTATCCGTAATTTTTCACTATTCTGTTTTGATTTCAGCTGATCTCACAGATTTTTCTATGATAATATTAAAAAGAAAAGGTGATAGGGCGTCGCCTTGTTTGTCAATCCATCATGTAATTCAAAACTGTTCAATTAATTTAAAGAAACTGATCATGTGGGGCAGATCAACAGAAACGAGAAATAATACAGAGACTGCAATTAAACATAATAAAGAACTAAATTTATGTTAATGTATAATACGAGAAAAATATGTGATGGTTAAATTCTACAACAATTCTTTCTTTGGAAATGTTTTGTTTTTATACTAAACGTATAACCCTGCTTAAAATGCACTATTTTGGTTTTGGGGCAATATCACAAAATCCAAGTAGGAATATTTATAGTTTTAAAAACACATCAACTTTTGATCAACACTTTCTAGTGATTAAGATACCAATCGTTAGTCTTGAATAGTAGAACCACTGTAAGCGTAGTAATTTTACAGAAGCTATTGAGTATCTTTCATATCGCCATATTGTTTTTGATGTATACTTATAATAATTATTAAAATTATAATTAATTTCAAATAAAGTCTACTACATTTTTTAGTTTAGATATTTGAGGTAGTGGGGTTAAGTTTTAGCTTTCGTCACAGTTTTATAAATTATTTCGTTAAGAAAATATTGCCCATCGTAAGCTTTGCAAACTGACATCATGTATGCAATATTTAGAATAATCTATTTCTCACACTTGGTGTGAGATGTCATATAGAAAACAAAATAATGTGGAAGTTTTAAACCAAGTTGTACCAAAACACCTCATCCTTGTAAAGTTTTTTGTATAAACAGTAGTTTCTGGAACAAATTGCATTAATACTATTTGAATTATATTAAATGAATTAATATATATTGAAATAAAAAATGAATTTTAAATATATATCATATCAATTAAATATGAATTATTATAGAAAGTTATCAAAATTTGCTTTTTGTTCCAGTAACTCTTTCACTGTAATATTGAACCCAATGGCTGCAAATTTCGATATAGTCCAGAATATACAATTTGTTGAAGAAATATTCTTTAGGAGAACTTGCACAACACTAGATATGCGTAGTTTCTCAAGAGGTGAGTTCTGATGTTTTGTTAAAGATAAACACATTAAAATTTAGCTTATGCTTTATTTTGTTTATTTCTAAATGTGTGGAATATTCTCCTGTGATTATTTGATAAGTATTGTGTGGCAATTTTGAATAATATCTAGGCCCAAGCCGGGTTTAATCTCACTACTAAGCATCAAATTTCATTCTTCAAATCGTGTTTGTATATTGTTAACATACTCTGAACTTTTCAAGTAGCCATAAAGAAAATATTCAGAAATAGTTTCTAAAAATTACTCTACTTCCCATTTTGGTGTGAAAATGATCAATTGTCTCCCAGGTGATATGGCATGTAGATCCATGCATCCATACATAGAGATGAAACGATCACGCTGGCATCGATATAAACAGAATGTGAATTAATTAACTGTGCTGACAAATTAAAAGGAACTGTATTGTCAGAAAGTGGTACCTATATTTCTTGTTAAATTAAACATATGCTTAATTTTCTCCTGTTCATAATCTGTCTATATCAAATCACTGGATATCATGCCATAGCCATATGTTCCTTGCTTTTCTGCTCCATCGAAGTCCTCCTCCCCCCCTCTTATAGCGTCTCTCTATTTACTCATTGGTACTTCAGCTTTTCTACTTCCGAGTCTTGGTATCCACTACAAGATTGGTGATCTGTAAAATTCTCGATCACTTAACTTAATCTATAACTTTATTTTTAAACATGTTCCTTATCTCAACCCCTGATCCGGGGCCATGAGTACATGAAAACTACATTGGCCCTACAGTTTTCTGTTTATTGTGTTAGGTATTTGTAATGTGAATGTATCATTTAGTCTTCTAAAAGCCATCGACGACATTTTATTTCACCGTGAGATTTCTTCATTCATGTAATATGGGGTTATGACTTGGTAGGTATATGTAGTGTTCTGTATTTTTTCAAACCATGTTAGAAGGATGGTCCACTTCTGTAGTCATCACTTGTACTTTGATATAGGTGTATGGCTTACTAGTAGAATATGGTAGACGAATCTCAATTGGTTTAGATATATTCTTTTGATATTTACGTCTTCTTTTGACCAGTAAGCTAGACTCTGGAGGTGTTCTTAATAGTTTTTGAAATTAAATTAAGGAATATCATATAGTCTTGGCTTAGTGCTCTCTTTATCAGGATAGACCTTAGGATCGCCCATATTTGCTAATTGTCGAATGCTTTTTATTTGTACATTGACAATTTCAAAATGCATGAAACTAGACATAAAATATGACATTTTTAAGAAAAAGTAAATAAAACATCAATCAATAGGATGCATATGGACCCCTAGCATTTTGAACCATACAGAGTTCTCATCTCGTGTTTATATCCAATTCACTTTGCAGGCAATTTGGAATTTGGCACATTTTAAAAACGTAATTAAAAAAAGTTTGATTTTCAATCATTCTAATCAAAGATTAAGAACTTTAGGAAGTTGTGTAGGTTTCATTTTCAATAGATCATTTTCCTTTAACCAAGATAAGACTAAATTTATGTAATTTGTGTTTTATTTCAAACTTTAACTCATGTTGCTTAGGCTGTCTATCTATCTACCTTTCCGGTTCAAAATTTGTTATCCATCTTGTTAGCATCCGATTGAGCCGGAATTTACCACTATCCACTTAAGTGCCAAGTAAACATCGAGATGGCCTGATGATGTTAATCACAATATTAAATTTCTTATAACCACCCAATATAAACTAGTAACTCGCTCAAATAACCGAATTTGGTGGAGGTGCGCGATTAGAACTCCGACTTCGAAAATGAAAAATTGCCTAATGGAGGTTTTACAAAACATATTTTAGAATCATTAGTTCTCTACAAATGGTTTTTAAAAATGAATGCGATATATCCAATACTTTGAATGATATTTGGTTCAAAGTTGCTTATGTAACAGCTGGCAATGTTCCATGCCATCGTTCTATGCCATACGTCAACGCCCCATACCAATGTTCCGTGCCATCATTCTATGCCATACGACAACGCCTCACACCATCGTTCCGTGCCATCATCCCTGTCAACGCCCCATACCAATGTTCCGTGCCATCGTTCTATGCCATACGTCAACGCCCCAGACCATCGTTCCGTGCCAACATCCGTGTCATCTGAGGTCATTGACCCATAGGCGATTACGTAACATGGCACGTGCAGATGAGCCTGGGCGGTGTCATCTTGGTGGGGGACGTGACCTTGAGAATGGGACCACCCCTTCTTTTACGTTACAAGAATTCGAATGTTCAGTTGGAGAAGAATTTAGTTCACGGTTTTCATTTTTTGTGGAAACTCATTTGTGCTAGCAAAAGACGTTGTCGATAATTTCATAAAATAAGCTACAATATTTATGTCAATTTAACTAATTATTCTTCCGTAACAAGAGCCGATTTCATCCTCCTCTTCCGTAGACTTTTCTTTTTAATTATAAATAACATATTTTTGCAACTGTATCTACTTGATCTCCTAAGCCACTCCCTATTTTATAACTAGTACACAGTCTACCCGGTACATACGGTGCAGTACAAAGTCTTTTATACTATACTACTCAAAAATAGTAAGAGTATTTCTATCTAAATTTCGTTTCACTTCTTCTTTATACATATATTGAGACACACAAAATCTACTTTTTTTAAATAAAGTCTGCACAATCTGCACAAGCTTTCAGCCAACAATATAGGGAAAATATCAAATGATTACAAGACAAGATTTGACCATTAACAGTGTTATCTTTTCGCCTTATTCAAAGACAAGAATTGTGAGAGTAATTACAGCATCTCTAAGATATTTTCTTTTAAATGACCAGTAAAGCTAAGAGGCCGACCTGCTTAAAAACAAATAAAAACCTTATTGGAAACTAACAATTTATTTATATAGGTCCATTTAGTTTCTGCTCTACGCGATATTTTAAATACAAAAACCTAGAACTGGTTCAGCTCTGCTAAAGAATATGTCTTGGAATACAAGTTTTCCTGCTGTGTTGATTGGACTAATAGTCAAATTTCTATTTCTAGTCAAGAAAAAAACAAAGGTATAATATATTACTGTTATAGTTTTTATTCTGTCGTAAAGTAGTTGTATATCCAGTGCAATGTACATGTATATATTTGTACTATTTCTATATAGTTTTTTTCAAATAGTGTGTAAATGTAAACCTTCCTACGATATTTGCTCAAAAAAGTAAGCAGTGTTGTTACTAAAACTAAGGAATTTAAAATTGACTAGTTAACTTTTTGAGCAAACCTCGTATATGCATTCCACCGCACCGTAGCGGTAGTCTGTGATAACAAATTTTTATATTTTATTTCATGTTACTGTAAGATATTTCAGGTTCAAACGGTAGTTCTTAGTCTTTCCTAGCTACTAGCATATTAAGTTCTTGTTTTATTCATTTTCGTAAAACACTTGCAAAATATCATCCTCGTTACTTTTTTTGTAGCAGAGTTTTGTCTCCAACCTGTGTCCCACTTTACTAGGTGAGCTCAAATTCCATCATTATTAATAATCGTGCTGAAAGATTGGTGTTCCCTTGTACTTTTTTCTACAGCTCTCTTAAATATATCTGCCCACAAACACAAAATACATAATTCTGGAACATTGAATGGCTTTAAATGGTTTCGTATATCTACAGTTCGTAATTTGTTTTGGAAATCCTTAAGATAAATCAGGAATATAACCTTTCAACGCTACTCAAAGTTTCAATAATTGTGTTTACTATGTAACTTGTGTTTAGGGGCAGATATAAACTGGTCAAACTTTTAGACCTGTAGAATTAGGTCAAAAGAGTGCAACAATGAATTTCGCCTCATTTAATTTCGAGTTTGACAGGAGTTGAAGACAAAACTGCTAAAAGAACACAGATACGGAACACATACAATCAGTATGGCTGTTTTTCTTTTTTTATATACTCTTTAATTTGTAAATTTCAAATAATTATTCTTCATAGAAAAGGAATGAGCAGTGAAACTTCCAAAGAACAAACAGAATAATCAAGGTATAAGGTTAAGACCTACTGTAATAAATATTCAAAGAACTATTTTAAATTATAAAAGTATTTGTTTCACCATACAAAGATTAACGATTTTTCTATTGTTAAAATCTTATTATTTCTATAACAATTTTTTTGTGCAGATATTTTGTGTTCCTTTTTAGATTTTTTATTTTTATTTTGAAAAAAATAGATTATTGAATATAACTAAATGTATATGTATATAAAATTGTATAATATAAATGTAATAATACCAAAGGTACCTATCTAAATGTTTTGCAAATAAGGCTTGATAGGGTATACAAATACCAAAAAAAAAATATTAGGTTATACACAAAAAAATATCATAGATTAATGCTAGTCATTGAAATTACCAAATGTGTGTAAAAGTATTTGGTTAAAATGGTTGGTGTAGGGATTAAGATGTATAAATGTTATGTATTTATTATACAAAATATAATCTAAAAGGCAACAAATCTGTTTTTTATTGGTTCAGTTATATCCATATAAGTAATTTCGAAAAGATTGTAGAGGAGGTCAAAATTTTCTCTCTAATGTGGATTTTGTTGTTTGTCACTGTCAAAATTATTTGACAAACAACAAAATCCACATCAGAGCAAAATTTTTTTGAAAAAACCTCGAAATACTCAACAAAATAATTGACAACGACTCCAGAGTCGGAGTTAAAACGTCTCCAAACAGATAAGTATAACACAATATACAATACTGGTTGATCATTTTAAGACATTTCTTTCTCTCAGAATAACTGTGAGGAAGAATTTCTGTACGAACAGCCGTAATCAGGGCAATTTTACGAAATTGCCTCACTACACTTTGTTCTCCAAATTCGATTTCGATTTAGAAAACCCCATTGAACAGGCAAAATATATCCATATAATTGTTTTTGTCAGACCTCCGATTTGTGGCATAATTGTGCCGGGGAGAACCAGCATCTTATATTTGTTGTCTCAAATTCAAATTTAAAAAAATCGTGTGACGTCACTGTGAGGTCATGAATTCATGTGACGTAATTTACAATTGATCCCTAAGAAATCTGATTCTTGAAAAAATACAATTTTATATGAAAATTTCCTATAGCCGCTTTCGTGTCTGACGGTTAATATAGTGATATTAAATATAAAACATAATCAAACAGAATCACTCCTGAATAGCAGTGATAGTGTGCCTTGGAGCAATCAAGGAAATACCATGGTATCGTTGGAAAAATTGTTAAAATCAACTGTACTTGTGTGTAACTTAAAATAGTACACCTGACATACAGATATCTATGTTTATCTGTGGTATTCACTGAATTTGACTATAGCAAATATTGTGTCGTTCAAATTCTATATTATCCCCAGTACCCCACAGTACAGAAACCATGTATGATATATTCTCTGAATATGTTAAGGGTATAATAAGATTTTCATTATTAGACTCAAGAGAAATCTTTAAGTTTATAATTTATATGAAAATTGAGTATGATGATGATTGTCGAAACGTTGCCTCTTGACAGTTCACCTGGCATACTCTGATAAAGGTTTTATTGAAGGTCCGAGACACTTTATGTCTACCTGTTAGAACCAGTCGTTTATTATATAAGAGTAGTTTTTGAAGACATTATAATCAGGTGCCTCGAATGCAATCAGTATAAAAATGATATTTCGATTATTACTAATTGATCCGCTTCCACTTCACACAGGTAGGTAAATCGTATTAAGATTTATGGTAATTTTTAGATATTTTAGAGATTTTTAGACATTTTTTGACATTCTAGACATTTTTGATATTTATATATTTTTTAGATATTGTTGCCATGTTTTGACACTTTTGATGACGTTTATGACATTTACGATATTTTTCCATTTTTGGCAATTTTAATACTTTTGAGATTTTTGACCTTTTTGACATTTTTGACCTATTGAAATTTTTGTCATTTTTAACTTTTGATATATATGACATTATAAACATTTTTTACATTTTTGACATTTTTGACATGTTTGACGTTTTGGAAATTTTTAACTTTTTGATATTTTTGAGATTTTTGACAAATTTGCTTCAAAAAGAAAATCTAAAAATAAACCTCTAGCTAGAATACACACTAATTGACAACTACTCAACTACTCCAGAGTTGAAGTTGAAAAGTCTCCAATTACAGATAAGTAAAAAATCATATACAAAACACTATATATATATATATATATATATATATATATATATATTACATGAATACTAATTGATCATATTCCAGACAACTCTTTCTTTCAGAATTTATGTACAGACAACCAGTAATCCAGGCAATTTTTCTACATTTACAACTTTCAAATTCTAATCTGTTGCAGGAAATATTGGCATTTTTACCATTTTTGATATTTATGACATTTTAAGTGTTGTAGATATTCTAGAAAGGGTAGACGTTTATAAACTTATTAAGTATTTTTAAGTATATTTTGACAATTTTGACACTATACTCTCTGACAGGTGAAGTAACCTGAAAAATTTTATCGTGACATTCTGTCCTAGGAGTTAAGGGAGAACAGCAATTGCACGGAACGGCTTCAGATTCGGAACCTCTGTGTACTGATTCTCTTGAAAATCCTAGATGTCGGTCTTACATCTCGCGTCTTCAAATTTAACGAAATGCATCAAATGCATAAAGAAGTGTTCGAGAGGACATTCAATTGTGGGAAGCGCAACTGATGAAGGTGCCCGACCAGAAACAATATATATTATATTTTTATATATAATATATATTGTCTTGCGTACAAAGGAATGACACCTCGAAGAGAGTATTCAATATCTCTGACAGGTGAAGTAACCTGAAAAATTTTATCGTGACATTCTGTTCTAGGAGTTAAGGGAGAACAGCAATTGCACGGAACGGCTCCATATTCGGAACCTCTGTGTACTGATTCTCTTGAAAATCCTAGATGTCGGTCTTACATCTCGCGTCTTCAAATTTTGACACTGTTGACATTTTTGATATTCCTGACCTTTCTGAGATTTTTGACATTTTTTACTTTTTGACATTTTTGACCTTTTTGACATTTTGACATTTTTGACATTTTTGACAGTTCTGACATTTTTTAGATTTTTGACATTTTTGACATTTTTGAAATTCTTACATATTTGAAATTTTTCACATTTTTGACATTTTTGACATTTTTGACAGTTTTGACATTTTTTACATTTTTGACATTTTTGACATTTTTGACATGTTTGACATTTTTTAAATTTTTTACATTTTTGACATTTTTGAAATTCTTACATATTTGAAATTTTTGACATTTTTGACATTTTTTACATTTTTGACATTTCTGACATTTTTGAAATTTTTGACATTTTTGACATGTTTGACATTTTTGAAATTTTTGACAATTTTGACATTTTTGACAGTTTTGACATTTTTGACATTTTTTACATTTTTGACATTTTTTACATTTTTAAATTTTTGGCATATTTGACATTTATGCCATTAATGGCATTTTTTACATTTCTGGAATATTTGAGATTTTTGACATTTTTCATATTTTTGACATTTTTGACAATTTTGACATTTTTGGCATTTTTGAAATTTTTTGACATTTTTGACATTTTTGACTTTTTGACATTTTTGACGTTTTTGAAACGTTTGACATTTTTGACATTTATGCCATTTTGACATTAAATTACTATTTTTTCGAGATTTCAGAATCTTTTGACCGCAAGACAATGCGAAAACCTTCATTAGTTGCACTTACTCAACTCATTGAAATCTGAAAGAATTATTTATGTATTTCGTAGATTCCACTGAATTTAATATTTTAACAGGAAGCAAATATCGACTTATGAGAACTGAAAATGTAACAATAAAAAGAATAATTTACAGTAATAATTTACAAAGGTATTTAAATTTAAAACATCTAATTTAATTAGATATAATTTGGTATCGGTAACCATCGCAAATAAATTTCATTTAAGTTTATTAAATGCTATATAACAGAATATGGCAATACAAAAAGAACACATCGATTATACTTAGATAATCAGCGACCTGTTAAATATTTGTTATTTAATTTAATATTTAATTATTAATTAGTCTCGTACACAAAAACAAAACAAATTAAAACAACTCTGACGCTTTTCTTGATGTAACTTGATTCAAACAACATTATCTAATTTTTCCAATCTCTTCACTGACCCCAAAATGGTCGTCACTTCCATCAACCTATTAAGAAGCACTCAAAGTTACGAAGTTGATAACAAAAAGACAGCTCAGATAGGATTAATTGCTACCGTACACCGAGTGTTGCTTAGTTACCTGTACGAGGGAGAGCCCCTCCAACACTCCATATTCCGTTGGAGAACGGCCACCCTTTCGGGGGGAATCGATTGTTCCGGCTCATCCAATGGTGCACTTGGATGTGTACGTCCGTAGTGGGTCGGAAATGCAATCGACGTGTCGACTTCTCGAGGTGTATCCTCTTTTGGCACGCAATGGAAAACACACTTGACGCTTCGTTCTATCTAATTGGTAAGGTATGAGCTGATTGCTGATAAGCAAAAGGCTAAGTAAGGCTGTTAAGGTTTATGGCGCAGTTTGGAGCTTTCGTGGAAACCGCAATCAAATTAGATTTCGTTTCGAAACAGCGAGGATTTATTGGAAATTCATAACTTATAACGCAACATCCAGAGGGAGATATTAAAATTTAATATCGATTTGATAAAACATAGATGTTACAGTAAGGAGCACATGATTGTTTTTAACCGACTTCAAAAAGAAGGAGATTCTCAATTCGTCTGTTTTTTGCTTTTTTGTTCATCGATTAGTCGGAAACGGATAAAGGATTTTCTACCGTTTTACTCAGTCCTGTTTAGGGGGATAGCGAAGTGGTCTCATATTTTTTTCATTAACATAGCTTGTACCGTTTCTTAGAAAATGGGGAAAAACTATTTTTACTTATTCTCATATACTCTATGTCTTGGTGGAGGCGCAAGTATTATTAAAATATGGAAAATTTTATTCGGAACGTGGGACAAATTGAACAGAAATTGGATTAGTTCCAGGATATCCCCAAGTGGTCAGGTATTTTTTTCACTAATATAGCTTGTATAGTTTTTTAGAGAATGGGGAAAAACTTTTTACCTATTTACTTATACTCTATCTTTTGGTGGATTCGCCAGTATTACAAGCTTTGATGCAGTTGTTGGTATTGACTGTTCGGAACTTGTGGTAAATTGTGAATAAGATGAATTAATCAAAATAAATGTCAGCTAATATGTATATACAGTGTGTATTCATAAATCAAACGATTTCTTTTATAATTAATAATAATTTTAAGAGAAAAAGTTATTCTTCACAAACAGATTTACATGATCTAAAACGTAAACAGTAATCATTCCATGTTAAGTTTTTAACTTGATTACAAATTATAGTATCTTCAGTTCTGTTAAGATATAATTTAAAAGTTAATTGGAAATAAATCCCAATAAATCTCAGTTAATCAAGTTCAAGGTGGAGATTCTCATTTGGTTTCTCTAACAGTGTGTCTTCATAAGTTGAACTCAAACGGAAAACGTTCTTATGAATATTATTTAGAGAAAAAAATATTCTTCATAATCTTTTTTTTGTTGCAAAGCTTATAGTTGGACTTATAAAATGTGGCATACATTTTATCTCCATAAATTGACAGAAACGGCAGATAAAAGGGAAAAACTACTACCATTTTCGGTAATACACCGCATGCATCAAATATTAGATACTTGAATCAGCTTAGCTTCATTCAAAATTCGGAATATGCCAATGTAACATGTTTCGCTTAAAAAAATTCAACCGATATTTAAAGTGAAATTTTAAAGGGTGTTCCATATATAGTGTTGCACAGTGTGATTCAAACAAGGTTAAAAATTTGAAAATGAAGGGTGGTTTTATTGAAGAGAAAATATATTATATACTGAGCTTTAAAAAAATATGATGAAAAAATTAAGGCAAGGAATTAGAAACAGTAACATGTTTCTCCAGGCATATAACAATTTAATGGTTATTAAAAAAACGTTTTTCACTAAGTACTCTGGGGGAGACGGTGCTTAATTCCGAAAACCTAACTATGACAACGTAAATATTTGAAGAAACAATTTCACAAGATCAGTCTGGGTAATTATTAAAAAATCAGTCCTACATGAAACTAAAAGAAATTGTTCCACAAATATCAAGACAGGTTTTATCAGACTTATATGCACTGACTTACGAAGTTTAGGGAAAAAAAGTCCCAGTCTTCAATCCACAATTCATAAGGGATGCGAATCAAGTTCTCGATATTCATGTAGAGGCGGCTGTGAAATCGTGCGTGAAACATATGCCTGTCAAGAGACACGCGCCACATAATGACGTAATAATGTATTGATACACGATTGCCAACCCCCATTTATGTTAAAATGTACGTTCTGAAATTGCAAGGGGATTGAGCTCATAATGTACATTTTTGTCACTCATTTTATGAGATACAATTTTTGTTATTTATCTTCCAATATAACAAAAATATGGGAAAAATCAAAAACTTTTAAAATACATATACATGTATATATATTATAAAATAATTCAAGAAAATAAATATGTCTCAAGAATTTGTTCCCACAAAAAATGCTGCTATTTAGAAAATTCGCTTATCATTTGTTGTTAGTACCATAAATTGTAATTTAAGATATCTATATATAAATAGGCAAAGACAAAACGATTAGTTACCATGTCTTTCAACCGATTTTCTTCATTCTTGTTTTGTTTAGTATCTACTGACGACCTTCAGTGCAGAATGCTAATATTAATTTATAATATTGGTTCATTCATTAAATAAAATATAATAAAAATTCATTGTTTACGTCCATACTGTCAATGCCAAACAACTGACAATGACGCGCCGCCAGACGGTGAAAACTCAAAACATTGAGTAATTACATATGAATACAAATATATATTCACATATTTAGAACTATATCATTCAACGTATGACAGCCGTTTCGAACCAGGAGTTCTCGTCAGATACGCTTCCTTGAATGACAAGTTCTAAAGCAGTGCTGCCACAACCCAGAGAACAGAAATCGGAAGCTTTCAAGGATAAATTTCCCAAGATTTCGGTAGCGATCGGAAAGTTAGTATAATTACATGTTGGTTTAACTGTGTTATGTCGAAAATCAAGATACATATTTGCTAGGAAAATAAATAGTATGCAAGAATTTAATGACAGAATAGGTATTTAATTGACAGTTTGGTGGTTACTCTAAAAAATCGTAAAATTTCTTCAGAATTTCATATGTCGAAAATCGGTAGAACAATTTGAAAATGGTTAAAAATCGGTAGCCTACCGAAAAATCGGTAGAAACGACAGCACTGTTCTAAAGTGAAATACTTGGAAGTAATACACAGCAGTAAGACAACAATCAGTGACACCGACACCTATTAGGTTCAATGCACTGATTGTTGTCTTACTGTTGTGTATTACATCCAAGTATTTCACTTTAGAACTTGTCATTCAAGGAAGCGTATCTGAGGAGAACTTCTGGTTCGAAACGGCTGTCATACGTTGAAGGATATAGTTCTAAATATGTGAATATATATCTGTATATATATTTACTTATGTGTTTTTATATAAAACACTCGAACCATCTGTCAAGAGTATGATATGTTATAGCATAGTATGCCTTCATATACTTAAATTACTCACTTGACGGTAGATGTCACCGACATCTATTAGTTCAATGCACTGATAATTACATATGGAGTGGTAAAATAGTCAATGTAGTAGATCATAATTGATTTTTCGGACGCGTTGCAGTAACTTTCATATTAAATATTCTGTTTTTAATGTGACTTTAATTATTTTATTAACATATTATTATCACAACCTTCCCGAAGGTGTTGTGTAAAAAACTTGTCAGACAGCGGACAATAGAGAATGTATTAAATATTTAAGTTCTCGTAGGGATGTTGGTCCTCTCTTTTCTTTAATATTCCTGAACTTGATTGAAACCGCAAATGACGAAAACTTGTAGGTTGCAAAAAACAATCTTCTAATTATTATATTGAATATTTTGCCAGGAGCGGTTCCAGCCAAAAATTGGGGGTAGGTCATTCTTTTGTCAAAAATATTTCGAATACCGATATTTGATTACTTGTTTATTTCCTTTTTATTTCAATAGATTTGTCAATAGGAGTAAACAATTTTGTTCATTACATCTACTTCTCCGATTTCTCCACAACTCTGTTTCTTATAAAAATATACTTTTTACAATTTTATAAAATAGGGTCGAATTTCGACCACTGAGCGACCACTAGTGTAAAAAAACATGCATAATTGCTTTCTACAAATCCTGAAGCAGAAAAGACGTATGAAGCTATAACAAGTGATATTACATCTAAGCTCAACCCTTGGAACTGACCCACCAGTATAGTGTAGTTCGATGTCAGTCTTGAATTTATCGAATATCTTCTATGTAACAATGTAAAACATGTAAAAAATTTCAAAAATGTCAAAAATGTCAGAAATGTGAGACGTGTCAAAAAAGTCAAAAATGTCAAAAACATCAAATATGTCACAATGTCAGAGACGTCAAAAATTTCAAAGACGTCAAAATGTGAAAAATGAGAGAGAGAGAGAGAGAGTAGTAATTTTTTTAAAATTGATGACTTAAACAATATAATAGTAAAATATAATTAACCACTTGTACTGCGGTTAAGAAACGCTTAATACGCTCAAAACATTTTAATGACTTGGTTTTTCTCAACTTAACCTTACAAAATTGTTGAACCCTTACATTTTTCTATACAAGTACATACAACGTGTCCTAAAAAACAAATGGAAATCGCTGGATAAGAAGGTATTCTGCAGTCTCGGAGCTTGCCAGGTCTCTTGACCTAATCCCTTTCAAATTTGGCTTTGGGACAGCTGAAAGAAAAGGTTTATGTTCAAATTGGCCAGCTATCGTAAGACCGGCAACAGCAGAGTTTATTAGAAGAACCATACTTTATATGGAAAGAGAAGAAGAAAAGTAGAAGCATAATTTGTTTGTTTGTTATATAATATTGTTTAATATAACTTTTTGCATACCCCCGTAACATTGAATTCAGTCTTGAATTTTTTTATGAAATTTAGTATTTGGGTAGTTTTCTCTTTAGGCAATTCAATTTTAGATTTTCAAAGTATAATATTTTTCAAGCTTTATAATTCCAATAATATTATCGGAGGAAACAGAACTTTTTATGAAAAGTAACATTTTTCACAAAATTTCCAAAATAAAAAATATTAAAAATGATAAAAACACGTAAAATTTCTAGATTTTGAATTGTAGCAAAAAACTCCAAATATAAAAAAAATATATTATATCTGCCACTGATGTCAAAAATTACTTGTCAAAATACCTAAAATGTCAAAAACGTCAAAAAATCTGTAAAAATATATCGCATATCATACATCTGTAAATCAAATATATAATCAACATTCTCTGAAAACCACGAGACAATTCTTTTCACTGGAAACCCTACAAAAATTCGAAAACCATATTCACACATTCTAATATCGCAACTAGAGAATATGTAGCTTATGAAGCCTAAATTAAAGCAGTAAACATCAACGAACTTTTTAAAAAATTACAAAGTTTAAGAAGTTTTCTTTATGATTATCGGTTGTTAAAATTTGATTGCCTATTTATCGTTTATTCAATATTTGATGATAATGTTTTTTTTAAATACACTTAAGCTGCACTAATTACATTCAAGTTCTATCAGCACTACAAAGGACTTGTATTCTCGTACAAAAACCAAGCTAACAGCAATTTCGACATCTAAAGAACTTTCGAAGGGCCCAAAAACTCTAATCTAAACCTGAACTTCAGAGCAGAATAAACATTTTCGAATAAACAGTCCCTAACGCAAATAAACCTTAAAGGTCTTAAAAACCAATAAACCAGTTTGTATTAAAATTTAAGTAAGATTTGAAGATAATTGGCCTGGCTAAATAAACCAATGATTTTCAGTTGCCTCAGTTACAACTTGAGTGTAGTTAATAGTTTTAAATTTACACAAAAAATATATTTCTTCCTTAATTTGCCCATTAAAAATACCAAACACAGTAACAATCAATTAAAAAAAAACTGTTACATAATTTAAGATTTTGTTTGCATATATTTTCGGTTGGCTATTAAAATGAGTTCAAACTAGCTAAACGGCTATTTTCCGTTATTTCTCATGGTTTTGGGAATTTTGTTAAAAAGTTTACTATACCCATAAATAAATATCGGGTGAAGAGGAAATGTTTTGATAAAATCTTAGACGGGGAATTAATGCAGAAAAAAACTGTTTACATATTTAAATATCTGGCCTTTTATGTGTGGCCGATGATTTTGTTTATTTATATGAGTAATGAACTCAAGTTCTCTATTTTGACCAAGTTGGTATTTTTAAAAATCAGATATGTTATTAACATTCCAAAAAAGAACCATATGCTAGTTTCAGATATTTCTATAATAATAATAAGACAATATGGTCACCTACCTCCCAACGAAAATTTAGTAATTTTTCAACGAAAAATTTACTTGAGTTCTTTATTTTTTAAATTGAAAACATTAACATCCGTTTTATAATTTATATATTTACAAACCTATATTCTTCCTCTTCTTCTTCTTCATCATTTGGTTACACGTTAAACCATTTCTCGCCATTTTTCTCTATTGGGGGCGCTGGATACAGCTTAGTTTATTGTTGAATAAGTGGATGCCCTTATTTGATCAATCCAACGTATAAGTGACCTAGTTGTGCGCCTGGTACTAGTGTTTCAATATTCAATATTCAACAATATTTTTTTGTATTCAATATAACTTTTTTGAGGCTATTTATGGAAACACTTGAGAATACAGAAATTTACAAAAGCTGTATAAATTCCGTTTCTTGTAATTTACTACTTAACGAGTAGGTAGAGTTTCAAAAGAGGATCTTGTTTAAAATTTTTAAGTAACTAATAATGAACAATGACATATTTAAATTTTCTTAATCAGTTTACCACTTTGTTTCTATTTCAATATTCTTGTATACAAAAATATCATATTTATGTAATCCTTCCGAGAGTTCAACACATACCTACTGTTGTAGACAAGACCCTTCGGTCTGTTTCAAATTGTTTTGTCTTCATTTATGAATTTGTTTCCGTTTGAAAATGACATAGTGTTGTCGAAAGTAGTCACGGTTTTTTATGTTTATTTATTAAATAAATAAATAAGTTAGTGATATAAAACAAAGTAATACGTTTTCCTACAATCATAATGATAATATATCACAAAGTACTGGATTCGACCATAAACTTTAAGAATCGTTTTATTATTAGCGAGTTTATTTTCATTTATTTGCCTGATTCCTAAAGATTTTTAGTGAACACTATATTTGGTTTTCATGGCCAACTTTACTTCTTTCTTAGATGGCATGATAATTAAAATCCGGGTCTTCTAAAATCAAAAATATTTTACGGATAATAAGAAATCACACAAAAAGCCTAAATCATTTTGATTTATTGGTTTCGTAAGAGACTGTTAGAAACAGATACACATAATATGATATTGGACAAAAAGAAATTAAAGGAGTTATCAGATAATATGGAAAATATTGGGGGTATAAATTAAAGAAATCATGTTATCCGTGGTTAAGCTTTTCAAAATTGAAGTTACTATATCTTTATATTTATTTATTTATCAGAATGTTTACAATAATGCAGAGGTAAACTCAGTTACCTGTTCGCAGGTCTGATAATCATAACACTAACCTTAATGATAATTTCCTATAAAATCTTATTACTAATATCCTACAAATTTATTGTTGTTGAAATAATTATGTAATACTAATATATAGTTTAAAGAATTAGAACTTATATCGATTTCTCCCTATATAATTTACTATCCTGCTAATTGAAATTTTAAATATTAGCCAAGATCCCTGGTTTTATTTTCTTTTTGACAGTGTTAAGGTTTTTTCGAGTTTTCAAATCATTTGGTAGGCTGTTGAAAACATTAATAGCTTTAACATAACTATTTTTACTGCTTATAGTTTTATTTCTATTTGGAATCATAATACTTCTATTTCTTGTAGAACTGTTGGATTTTATAAATTTATTTTTAAACGTGTCATAATAGTATTTAGGAGACTCAAAAACAAAGATTTGTTTCAGATTTAGTGTTTTTTTCAATAAAAGTTTGTTTTTTATATATAATTTTCAGGAGTTTATTTTGTAAAAGTTGTAATAAAACTTGTTTAGTTGAATAAATTCCTCCCCAAGCAATGTTACCATAGCAGATAATACTATGGAAAAGGGCATAGTATAACATTATCAGCGAGTCTCTCAACATAATTTTGGCCATTTTCCGAAATATAAAGACTAAGTATTTTGTTTTATTTATTAAATATTCAACAAGCGTGTCCCATCTCATTCTATAGTCAAAACAAATTCCTAAGTATTTACAACTTTCTACCCTTCTTATTTTTTTGGTATTTATCTTAATATTTATATGGCGAGGAACACTATTGCAGTAGTTTCTCAATGTCATGGAAACCGATTTATCAACATTTAGAGACAATTTGTTTAAGGCAAGTCATTTATTTATCAAATTATGGTAGTAATTCATTTGCGTTTCGACTGCATTCCATGTTTTTCCTGTTGATATCAAAGCCATATCATCAGCAAGAGATAATATAATTCCCTCTGGTATATCAAGTAGTAGGTCATTTATGTATAAAATAAATAGTAGGGGACCCAAGATGGTACCTTGTGGAACACCTGTTACCAAGTATAATAAAAAAATAAAAAGAGTTAATGATTGTCATTCTGGTTGTTGGGAGTATGGAGGGTGTTCAATAGTTTTCAGCAATCAAAGCCTCCTATGATACAAGGCAACTTTTTCCAAATATCAACATTTTGACAAAATATAGAATAACCCCCAAACGCTGCATTTTAGGTAACTTGTATGATGAAGAAACTCTTAGTAAAATTGACAGAGGAATCCAATTATGAAATAATATACAGGGTGTTCTATAAAAAAATGTCACTTCAATATGAATTACCCTTTATGCAGTGTGTCCGGTTATGGACTAGCGATAATCTAAATACATGTAAAGTAATTATTTTAATACACAAATACACCATAAACTAGGGCTCAATGCCCCATCCCACCATATGGCAGACATTTTGTTTTTTTTTTGATAACCTATTCTGTACGTGTGAACAAAAAAAACGTTCATGTCTCTTAAAGTTTTGGTCTTACTGAGATAATAAAAAAGGCTTATTCGACGGACAATAATACTATCTATCAACAACATTTCAAAACAAGGTGTTAACGTTATCTTAACTTTTGAAAAAAAGATGAAATGCAAAAAAAAGGGTAAAAAGATTATGCAAATTAACAAATTATTGCAAATCAATGCAAATCAGTCCCGATAACCTTTCATTTTTTTCACTAAATCGAAAGTTTTTGAGCTAAGCTACAATGCAACATTAAATTCACAACTGTATGTTTATTACTTTAGGAGTTATTGTTGTTTGAGCAAAAAAAACCTTTGTCGGGACTTTAAACAGATAAACATTAAAACCACATAAAATATTCTTATTACTTTTTATTTAATACATTTACAATCATATACACATTAAATTTCATCCTACAGCAGTTGTACAAAGTGCCCACCTCCAGCTTGCAGACAAGTTAATGCTCTGTGTGCTGTCTGGGCAGTTGAGCGCTTAATTAGTTTTAAGTCTGATCTTACTTCTTCGGCGACTGCCATAATTTTAGCGACGAGTTCTTCTCTGGTGTTTGGAACTGTAGTATACACTTTTTGCTTCATATCACCCTACAAAAGATAGTCTAGAGGGGTCAAATCGGGCGAGCGAGCTGGCCACGCTACTACACTACCGCGACCGATCCACGGTGCATCGTTGTTGTTCAAATATACTCTCACTGCTCCAGAATAGGGCGCGGGTGCACCATCGAGCTGCAACCACATATGTTGACGGTATAATAAAGGTAACTATCATTTGTGCTTGTGCATACGCTATGTTCAAAGAACAATAACTCCTAAAGTAATAAACACACGGTTGTGAATTTAATGTTGTATTGTAGCTTAACTCAAAAACTTTCGATATAGTGAAAAAAAAATGAAAGGTTATCGGGACTGCTTTTGCATTGATTTGCAATAATTTGTTGAAATGCATAATTTTTTGACCTTTTTTGCATTTCATCTTTTTTTTTTTCAAAAGTTAAGAAAACGTTAACACTTTGTTTTGAAATGTTGTTGATAGACAGTATTATTGTCCGTCGAATAAGCCTATTTTTATCTCAGTAAGACCAAAACTTTAAGAGATATGAACGTTTGTTTTTGTTCACACGTAGAGAATAGGTTTTCAAAAAAATAAAATGTCTGCCATATGGTGGGGTGGGGTATTGAGCGCTAGTATATGGTGTATTTATGTATTAAAATAGTTGCTTTACATGTATTTAGATTATCGCTAGTCCATAACCGGACACTCTGTATATCTCGGAATTTCAGTACAGGTATTTTTAGTTTGTACCTGTCACCCTCTCCTTGCGGCCGATTTTTAAAATATATGTAGCCACAATTGACCCACCATGTATAAACTGTATAAGCACTACTTATTTTTTTATTGACCCTTGAATGTATAAAGATTTCTTTTTTTTTTTCCAAACAAGTTTGCTAATAATTCAAGGAATAGTAAACGTCATCGTATTCGATCCCCTCGACTTCTGACAGTTAGTTAAGGATAACTTATGGAGGCGACACGGGTAGGGCGTGACTAACGCTTTAAAAGTCTATTTTGCATCATTAACCATTCTTTGTGTACCGATTTGCCCTAAGCGATGTTCTTGTTGAAAACACGTGGTTTTAATTCGGTGCCCTTGGGGGACATAATAGCGGCAGGAATTTAAATCAATAATATTAAGACATTTGTTTCTCTGGCAGTGAAGTATTCAACATGTATTCGTTTTTAATCCTCGTTATTAAAAACACAAACAGAACTGAAAAATTGTGATATTACAAATAATTATCACAAAATTTTCGTAAAAAATATTTTTTTATTCTACACATTTCTTATATACTGGAAAGGCACGAAAAAAAACTTTTGCGGTGTTAATCATTTTATTAACAGACTTGCAAAAAGGAGGAGGTTATCAATTCATCCCGTATTTTTTCGCTTTTTTTTGTATGTATGTTACCTGATTTATTCTCCTGTAGTGCATCGTTTTAAATGAATATGGTCTTGTTTAATAGAGTATATATAACATGTAAGAAAAATTATTTATTTTCGAATGTGTCCTGCCAACTAATTTCGCAACGCCTCCTAGGGGATAAATGAATTTTCACTTTCAAAATTGTGCGGAAAATTTTCATGTTTACTCTGTTTTCCAGAAATGTCCCTACCAGGGGTCATGCCAATTTTAACCGACTTCCAAAAAGGAGGAGGTTATCAATTCGTCGCGTATATTTTTTTCGCTTTTTTTTTGTATGTATGTTACCCGATTTCTTCTCCTGTGGTGCACCGTTTTGAATGAATATGGTCTTGTTTAATAGAGTATATATCCGGATTGGTGAAACTTCAAATTTTGGAAAAGAATTCTATTGGTAAAGTGATAAAATTTTTGAATGAACACATGCGTGCATGGAAATCGACCAATATCCCTAACATATATGTCGATATTTCGAAAACTCCTTATGGATGTGTATAGTTTTTTAACGTTTAATCTATTAAGGAAGATCCTTAGGTGATCTCATATACTTTTCTGCAAGGTGCAACTTGCAGTTTTGCAGAAAATCGCCGAAAATTCCAAAATTCATATAAAAAATTTTATAACGGACATTTCCTCATAAATATTTTAATTCCAACGTAAAAGTGCGGTAATTTTAGGCACTGGAAGTTTTAATTGGGAATTTGAAAATTTTCTATGTACATCTCAAGCATATAGGTAGTGAAGCATAGTATTTTCGGCTCCTTAAATCAATGAGTACCAAGCTCGTTTTGTTTGTATACCAGGCAAATACCTATTTAAATGCAAATTTTTCCATTTTGGGAAGACGCTTTTGGTTTACACATACTCCCGGCCTAATAGAAAATTCAGTGACAACACAAGTCAAACTTTAACCTGCTATTTGGTACGTTTATAGACAGAGTGTTTAGTTATAGCAAACAAAATCACAAAGTAAAGTGATAGAAGGAGTTGCATTTATATGAAGATTGAAATATAGGAAGTACTAGAATGATAGTGGTCCGTAGGCAGCCGTATATACAGGATGGTTCGAATATAGGGTGGACTGGACGTTTGGTGGTATAAAAATGTTGGAAAAATGTAAAATTAAAATTATATAGGGTGATTAAAAAACTGTTATATGATGTGGACATAGGCAAATCATATACAGGATGGTTGAAATATATGCTGCAGTTGAATTATATTTATACAGTGTGATTAAAAAAATATTTCTTTTATAGCTCATAAGAAGTTGCATAACGTGTGGAGAGGAATTAATGTTACACAGGACGATAATGTAAAATGTAAAAAATGAACTAATTTATGGGCTAGCCCACAAGGAGTTATTACTATGGTTGAAATATAGGACGGATATGACTCCGTAAATATGGGATGGATTCTACTCCGTCCTATAGCTTACAGAAGGCAGCTAACACATTTATGCTTGTCCGTGGGCAGTCGTATGTACAGGATCGTGGGAACATAGGTTGGAGTGGAATTATCTATAGTTATACAGGGTTGTTAAAAAAAGCTGAAAAAATGTTACATGGCCTAGTCCATAAGGCATAAATACATTTTGAGCTTATTAAGTCAACGCGTACTAATACATTTTGTTCGTAAAGCTTTACCTGTCAATTTAAATGAGAAAGTATCATTGTGTAATGTTGAGGATTTCGATGTTACCTGGTTCTGTCTATTAAGGTTATACATACAAAATAAAAAATAAAGAATGAAAACTACCTGAGTTCAAAAATACTAAAAAGTTGAAAATAAAACATTTTTAAAAATATATATAAGCGACTTCTACCTATAACTAAAAAGCTAAAAATAATTATAACAAAATACAACTCTAGTAAATAAATAACACATTCAATGTTGTTAGGTACCTACCAAGGAAGTAAAAAATGTAAACATTAAAAGGTGCTCATTCTGTACAAATTAATTACCTACCAATCTAGTATATTTTTGCAGTCTGTGCCAAGCAAATCCAAAATCCTTCATTGCGTACTTCTCTACTAATTCATCAAAATTGATTGTTGCTTAAATGTTTTTCAATCTTCAAAAAATTGCCAAAGTCCTCAATCCTAATACCCGGAAAAAAATTTCTGGCTACGCCTTGGTGGAAATTACAGATAAGCAAATGATCATGCTTTATCAAATAGTATAATTTGTTATTAATATTTATTATTTATAGATATTTTTGGAATAACACCAAATAAAAAGGCGGCACATTTCAAAACTTCCAAACCTTTTAAGATCTTAATGACCTCAATTTAGAATGTGCAATTTCAAATTAAA
The DNA here is from genome assembly GCA_034190945.1 of Octodonta nipae. Taxonomy (NCBI): domain Eukaryota; kingdom Metazoa; phylum Arthropoda; class Insecta; order Coleoptera; family Chrysomelidae; genus Octodonta; species Octodonta nipae. The sequence continues at coordinate 6,477,291 of CM067221.1, forward strand.
ATGTTTGACAATATGAACTAAAGTATCTAAATGAATTTAATGCTGTTTGATATGCATGGTGCAAATAGTTTGAATGCATATATATTTTAGGTAGAGACAGTATACAAAAAATCAAACAAAAAGCTCTTTAACCGCTATGATCTATAGGCGTTAATACCCAAGAAAATCCAAAATACATTTTAAGTAAATTATTGCCAATGCAGCAACATTACGTCGTGAAGTATTGTATAAATATACAGGGTGAGTTTTTTTTGATGATCAGTATAAGGATCTCGGAAACTAGCGGAGATAGAGCAATGGTTAAATTGGGAAAGATTTGCAGTTTTACTGGCCCAATTTAATGACACTTTTTGTAAAAAGTCATGGCTTACTAGAGATTTTGAGAAAAACGAAGTTCTGTCGATTTAGTCAAATCCCTCTAGCTCCTTTGTTTTTGATTTATAAAAAAATTGTAAATATCAAAATTGAAGGGAATTGTATCCCGGATATGATTGTCATGTCCTCGTGTGCGTGATAGCTCTCGTTTTCGAGATATGACACAAATTTATCTTTTTTTGAATGAAAACCATAGTTGGCTATGACATTTTTAGAGCTTTTCAACGATATAATACTCCGTATAGTTATTTATAAAAATAACGGAGTTATGGATGCTTTTCTCTATTATTATTTTCACTTTTATTGTAGGTAGCCATGAAAAAGATTGTTTTCACTTTGACGTTTCCTCATTTGAGAGTAATTCCATTAGTAGTGCTGAACTGACAATCGATATTGACAAGTTTTCGTGATAAAATGGAATATTCTAATGAAGAAAAACTGAATATGGTGAAATGTTATATCATATGCCATAAAATTCAGTTCGTGCAGCTGTGGAATACTTCCATAGATATTTTAATTGTCGTCAACCTGCTCTATGTACATTTAAGAGGCTTTACTCAACCACCAAAGGAACGTAATCAAATTAATGAAGCAGCACAAATAAATATTTTGGCAATGGCAAATCAAAATCCATCTACATCAACTCGTGAGATTGCTGCAAAAGCTGGCACATCTCAAGGAACTGTAGTTAAGGTACTGAAAGCGCACAAGTTCCACCCGTACAAACTTTCAGTTTCTCAAACTTTGTACATGGTTTAGAGATATGTGCCTTGACAATCCACAGTTTCCATTAAAGGTATTATGGTCAGATGAAACTAGATTTACTAACTGCGGTATGTTCAATAGACATAATGAGCACATCTGGGCTAAAGAAAACCCTTTCTATCTAGAACAAAGACCACCCCAGATAAAATATGGTTTTAATGTTTGGTGTAGTATCGCAGGGTCTACTAATCTGGGGCCTTTTATCTAAGACGAATCACTTACTGGGGAGCGCTACTTGCATTTCTTGCAATACATTTTTCAAGAAATGTTGCACAATTTGAATTTGAGAACTCGTTTAGAAATTGAGTGGTTCCAACATGATGGAGCACCTGCTCATAACTCGTTATTAGTAAGACAACACTTAGATAATATCTATCAAAACTCTTGGATAGGAAGAAATGGCCCACGCGAATGGCCACCCCGGTCTTCCGATTTGGCAGTTATAGACTTCTGTTTATTGGGTGCACTAAAAACAAAGTATACAAAAGAAAGTATGAGACAGTTGGTGACCTAAGGGAGGTGGTATTACAAGCAATTGAAGAAATTGATAGGCGGTCTGCGGGGAAAGCGGTAATGTCAATCTTAAAAAGATGGAATTTTTGTCTAAATAGCAATGGTGGACTTTTCGAACATAAATTGTAACCATTATTATGTACTTTAATTTCTTAAGTTTTTAGTAAGTAACTACTTATTTGGTTTTTTCGTTATATCTGATATACCTAATAAAAAAATCGTTCAATCTTTTTTGGAATAGTTATTAATAAATCAATCTATTTCATAACTAACTACGTTAAAAGTGAAAATAAGAAAGAAAAGCATCCATAACTCCGTTATTTTTATGAATAACTATATCGAGTATAATATCGTTGATAAGCTCTAAAAATGTCCGATTTTTTGAGGTCATAGCCAACTATGGTTTCCATTCAAAAAAAAAGATAAGTTTGTGTCATATCTCGAAAACAAGAGCTGTCACGCAAACGAGGACATGACAATCATATTCGGGATACAACTCCCTTCAATTCTGATATTTGCACTTTTTTATAAAATCAAAACAGAGAATTTGACTAAATCGACAGAATTTCGTTTTTTCAAAATATCTAGTAAGCCATGACTTTTTACAAAAATCCAAAAGCGTCATTAAATTGGGCCAGTAAAACTACAAATCTTTCCCAATTTAACCATTGCTCTATCTCTGCTAGTTTCCTAGATCACCATACTGATCATCAAAAAAACTCACTCTGTATAAGTATTACCTCCATTCAAATTTCATCCGAAGACATAATATCTAATCGTGAACGAAACCTGCTATTCAAAACATCAGACTTGCCAAACAGATAATAAAAAACGAAACTAATAACTCACTATTCCAATAAAACTCGCCGACATTTTTTTGCACTATTATACAACATTTGCATCTATTCTAACGGTTAGCGGGTTTCTCAGGATTCTCCCCATTAAAAATAATATCAACTAACTAGTTCGATAAAATTTTTATTGCAAACATCAGCTGTGTATCTATGAATGGTGATTAGTGATTACCTTTCGTTGACCCCTGAACGATGTTATTTTTAAGATATAGACGAATTTTGGAAATACAGGAATCTTGTTGATCAATATGCAAATGATCTGAAATTTATTCTATATTAAGAACGATTCACATCTATCGTTAACATTCAATTTTCAGAACCAAGATGATTCACATTGCCCTGTCATTTTTGTTCTTGTTCATCAGTGTACATGCACATTCGAGGTATTATTACAAACCAGGTAAGTTCTAATTCAGTTTTCTTAATTTTTTGTAAATGGTTTTACTTCCAACTTATGGAATAATTTTACCAAATTAAAACTCTACATATGATACATTCATACTTGCTATATTTGCTATTTAAAACATTGTAATGTTTAGAAGATTATATTTTTTCTTGAGGGGATATGAAGTTATCCATCAATAAGGTTCTCAGGTAAATTAACTCAAACTTAATGAAAATATATATTAGGGTGTACTTAAAACATTCCGTTCAAATTTATCAGAAAAAATGTCAAAACAAACATCCTAAACGGAGCTCCTATTTTAAATTGTATGAGATATAGAACCTAAAAGTTTTCAAAGCAAAATAAAACAGAACAAGGAATTTTTACAATATTTACTCTTTCAATTCTATTTGCAAAATTAATTAAGGAACCGTATTAAGCATTAAATTTGGAGAAAATATTTTATATAATCAAATGTATGTCATAAATATTGTACTTTCTACAGAAATTTGAGGCTTTAAATTTTCAATCTAAACTAAAGATACGACAAAAAGGTATATAGCAATTTTGTAGTCCATCTGACTCTAAAGAAAATTCATAAGCGAATTTTTATGTTTTCAATATTCACAAATTTACAGATCCTCAAATAATTATTTTTTTAATTTTTAAGTTTTATTAAGTGAACTTTTAATGTCTAAGTACTTCTTGGGAAACAACACCACAGTTAAGAAAATTGCTGTATATTCCAAACGTTTCGGGGTCTAGGTCAAACCCCGTTATCAATGGTTAAGAAACTATGAATAAAAAAGGCACAATTCTAAGATGTAAAATTAAAATATTTGACAATATGTATTATTTGATTTCTGACGTAACTAAGAGAATTTTATTTGTAATATACAGGATAGCACATAAACTTCTAAAGATCATATAATCATAAAGTTAAAGTTTCAAATTGGAAGAATTTGAAAGGGAGATCTTCAGAATTTTATATGGTGCTCCTAGGTGCGACTTTGTTATAAGATAGTGCATTCGCCAAAAATGTGACCAAAGAATTTTGTTGATTCAATGATCCCAATAAAATCATAAGGGAAAACCTAGGAAAAACCTTATGAACTATCCCGATATTGGGTTGTTCACAAGGACATGACCATTAGCAATTTCTTCCTTAATCATCGACAACTTTTAATGCTAGCAAAAAAAGTTTAACACACTTTTTTTTCCTACATCAACTTTTCTATAAACAAGGAAAACTAAAATATTGTTTATTATCAATAGTTAAAATTACAGGTTTATCAGCTCCTATTTTTATGGGTTTTCATTTGTAGTAAGTAAACTTTTTATGATAGACAAAAAAGCTCTATAACAGATTTAAAGTATATTCGACTTTCTACAAAATTACAAAATTAGTTCAGGTAAACCGTTTGTCTAGTCAGTGGTAAAAAATGTCACCGATCTTGTTTTTTTTATGACGTTTTTGTTGAATGTACATCAAAAAATACTATTTATTGTGATCAAAATTGATCGATTACAGGAAAAACCGATAATACTATGAGGGCGCTGGTAGTTAATGCTTTAGATAATTCAAATTAGAATTAAAATATCGGGAAGGTACGATATCATTATAGATATATAAAACAACAATAAATATTAATATGAATAATCAAATAGCTAAAAAGTAAAAAAGTAGCTAAATTTCAATTCAGGAAATCTAAGGCATATTAAAATTGAAGAGACAATAATTAATATTTATAAAGAAACTCTATAAGAGTTGATAGGCTTGTAACTTTAACTACTGATAAAAATTATCTTAGACTTACTGTTTTGCAGAAAATTTAATATTCTAAAATACATGTGTATAACTTTTCGTGCTAACGAGACAGTTCACTTGTAAAACTTAAAGCTTCAAAAAATAAAATTTTGCGGTTCTGTAATTTTGTAAATATTGAAAATAATGAACAGTTTATATGCGACAAAGAAAAATTGGGATTTACATTGTTCCGGGGCACTTCTCTAATTTTTCTCTTCATAAATATTTTCCTCAGACCCCAATGAATATTGAAAAAGACATTTAGATGAACTGGTGTAGTTGTTATTGAGTTTCGAAAAACAAAACATTTAGAGATAATTCATTTTTATTTACATAGATAACATTTTTTCCCAATATTCTAAAAAACGGTGTACACAATGTCATCGAAAAAATATGGAACAAATTCGAGATCCATCACAGATTACAGTTTTACTATTCAAATTAATTACTTACCGTTTTTTTGAAAACCTCACCACTTAGAATGAATAATCGGTTACAAATTAGATATTTACTTATTCATATCAATGCTTACGTTTTTTGCTTTGATAAAAAATAATTCCAATAATTTGTTACAGGTGGAGAAGATCCAGAAACCCCCGCTCCAAATTGTACAATAGTGACTAAGACAGTATCACCTACAGCCAACATCTATGAATTCGAGGACAGCTATTACTTCTTCTTTACCATATCAAAAGTTCGTTTTGCATATTCTTAAATATAATTACAAAAATAGCATTCGAAATTATTTTCAGGGCACCTACTTCCAAGCGATACAGTTCTGTAATCAATACAATATGGAGTTAGTGAGCATAGAAACTCCACAAGAAAACCAATTTCTGTTTGACACATTGGAAAACTTTTGTAAGTACAGCATTTGATTATTTATTAATATAAATGTTTTGCCTTTGAGAATCTATAGAACCCGATTCTCAAAGTTTCCTTGGACTTCCATCGTCTTGAAGTAGTTAATCTCACAACGTTTCAACAGTTGTGTATCTGCTATCGTCATCAGGTGAATGATTCATAATTTGCTTATTCCGCTTTTATCATTGTTATAATTCCTATGAGGGTTTTCTTCTCCTAAAGCTTCCGTTGGCTACTTCCATCAGATACTTAATAATCATAGCCTACATGTCTTTGATACTAGCATATGTGATATTGTTCTCTTTTTTCCTGCCCTCAATTTCCCTAAATAATATAAAAGAACCAAAATATGACAACCTTAGAACGCTATATTTTCAGATGGCGAAGGAGATCACAAACTATGGACCTCAGGCACGTCCCTTGTAAGTGACAAACACGTCTTCTATTGGATGTCGACAGGAGCAAAAGTCGAATACGCAAGTTGGTTGCCTAGTCAGCCTGACAACGCCGAGGGCAAAGAACAATGCTTGCATGTTATTTACAACAGCGACAAGTATAACACCTTAGTTTGGAATGACCACGTTTGCGAAACTGAAAAATACTTTATTTGTGAATTGAGTACTGTAAAATGTAGTAAATCTCTAGATAGTAGTTGTAGTCCGTTTACTATTGTAAATTCTTAACCGAAAACTTTAATATATTTCATACCTGCAAAGCGATTTATTCTTATTTTCGTAAACACACAAAACAACTCATTTAGTGAAGAGCCATTTGAAGATGTACTTATTAGATCAAAAACAGATATATATGAATGAATAAATGTATTAGGTGGTTTTCTAGAATCCATCAGTGTAGTTGATAACTTATCCCCCAGGGATCAATGGTTTTAAAACCATTATTGGGACTGCCGAAAGTATTTTTTCAAACTCTGACTGACACCAGTTCAAATAGAAGTACTCATTTATGTGCCCAATAGGAAGTTTGTGAATTACAATATTTTTTGTAGATATTGTTATAAAATTCATCCCACTCCGTCCCTGGCGAAAACAACGTAAAGCATTATTCATCCCAATTAAACATCAATCGCTGGCGTAGTAAAAAATATATAAGAACTAGAAGGTTTGGATGGAAAAAAAATTGTGAATCTGGACGCTGTGCGAACAAATGTAGAACGACCAGAAAACTCTTCGTACGCTATATAAAGCAATATTAATTTCAGTACAGTTAGTTAATTTATTGCGCTCAGCTTATTTGTTGTTATGATTTCGATGTTATTGATAGAATTAGCTGTTGAAAATTTTTGATGTTTTACGTGTAAATAAAAGTTCTAGAAATTGCAGTGAATATTAGTTTTTAATTAATTGAACCCACGGAGTTTATAACAATATTTTATTATAAATATTGTTCTTAATGTTCTACCAGACTTGTAAATAACGTTCTATGCGGCTATTGACTTTCCGCATATAACTGAAAACATATTTGAGCTGTTTTTGTAGTGTTTCTATCACATTTGTAATAATAAAATGTGTAATCTACTTTTGATTGGCAAATACTTCGGTGGAGTCAAACCAACTAAGATGATATTTCTTTTTAGTTAAATATTTATACTTTTAATAAATGTCACAAGAAGGCTGATCTGATAGTAACAAGAAAAATAATTAAATAAGAAGAGATCTTTTCCAAATGTGCATCTTCCTGTTATGCAAAAGAAAACATTAATGAATACCTACCAATCGAACTAAATGGTTGATTGGTACTAAACTAGCACACATTGGCAGCAAAAACAAACTGATCATCATATATGCTTTAAGCGTTGGGTACTCATTTAAAAGAAATACAAAATATTCTCTCTAAATAGAAATTAATCAAAATTAATGAACTAAAGTAGTAATAAAAAAACAGGCAGAGTGAAACGCAAAAGAAGAGATGAGCAACAAACACTAAACTTAAGGAACAGAAATTAAAATTTAACCAAATGCAAGTAATTAGTTAAAAATAGCAACTTGTTAATATATAAGGTTCAGAAACTGAACGGCAGCTAAACAAAATAAATAGACTTAAAAAGTATTCACAAGTGCCTTCATTGCTTGGTCTCGCTAAACTTTACGATTTGGAACAAGCTAATACAGAGTTATATACAGGGTGTCCCAACGAAAACGAGCCACCAACGTTTTTGAAATTGCATCAAAATTAATAGTAATTAAAATAGATAACTCACTTATAAAGACTTTTTGCTATTACAAGGAAAATCATCAACATTTTATTATAACAATATGTTTTCCATTGTATAGCCGGTATGTTTGACGAAGAGTACTGTTTCGACGTGTAATTTTTGAATTATTACGCCACTGTGTATCACTTCTCACATAGCAAAAAATATATATAATATCGTTAAAAAAGAAAAAAAACTATTGTTATGTAAATGTCGTAATTTCCATAATCACTTCAGTGTAGTTAAGTATTGCTTGGTTATTTTACTTACTGAACAAAATGGTTTACACATTAGCGGAAAAAATGAAATTATTGTTCTTGATATTCAGAGTAATAATGCTACTGCTAAAGAAACTGCTGGCAGTTTTAATAACAATCATCCAAAAAGACTCGCAAGGCATAAATACATTACTGAACTCTGGAGCAAATTCAACGAAACAGGAATCATGGTTAACAAGAAATGGGACCGAGCAAGAATCCTTGACGATGAAGTAGCATTATTAGAACACATTAACAACAATCCCAATTTTTTATACAATACTTGCTATTTTGCTTCAATAGTCATAACTGCAGATATTGGAGTAACATTAATCCACAGTTATTTAGAGAGACTCATACTCAGCAGGAATTCTAGGTGATCAAATCGTTGAACCCTTTTTCATAGATAGCACTTTAAATTGAAATAACTATTTAGACTTACAAACGCTGTAGATCTCAGAATAATTGAAGTTTTAGAGGCAGATATTCGTCTAGAAGACGCACTTGTTCTTCTGTTGGACAGTGTCCCATCACATTATGTCTTGCCAATCAGAGAGTTTCTGGATAATCGATTTCATGGTAGAAGGATTGGAAGATGAGTTGCTATTTTCTTTGGAGTAGTTTAAAGACCCGCGTGTTTGCTACTCCTTCAGAGTCACTGGATGATCAGAGATATCCAAGAATTCGTTGAATTCGTTTTTAAACATGCTTTAAAACGAGATGTCACTTGTGGTAGGGCTCCGTTTAAAAAAAATAATTAAGAATTAATATGGCCAAATATGTCTCCCGTGGTAAATCTTTTGACTTGTCTTTGCATTTTCAAAATAATGAGTGATTTGGGAAATATTACATGGTGCTCGGTTTCGTTGGGACACCCTGCACATATGTCTCCCAAGGACAAGACGCAGTTATTGGTGCAAGAGTGACAATTTTTTAGCATCAATTTTATGGTCCTTTCTTCAAAAATATAACACAGTTTTGATTTGGGCATTCCAATGTGCATACTTGAAATATTTTAAGCCATTCTAGTATGTAATCTTGATTTTGAATTATAAAACCAAATCCCAAACGGAACTTGTTCTACCAAAATGCAGACTCTTAACGGGTATACTAATTTGGCGAGCCAAAAATTCTCAGTTTCATTAAAAATAATTTTTACAAGATATGCATCTACTCTAACAGAAAACTGGTTCTTTTCGGGAATTAACAATAATACTAACTAGTGCGATAAAAATTTTATTACAATCATCAGCTGTTTCACTCTGATGTGAGATTTTACCTTTCGTTGACCCCTTCGTTATTTTTAAGATACACTCAAATTTGAAAATACAGGAATCCTGTTTATCAGTATGCAAATGATCAGAAATGCATTCTATATTAAGGATGCTTCACATTCATCGTTAACATTCAGTTTTCAGAACCAAGATGTTTCACATTATCCTCTCCTTTTTATTCTTGTTCGTCAGTGCACAAGCAAGTTCATATCTTAGAGGCTATCATCATAAACCAGGTAAGTTTTAATTCAATTCTATTATTTTTACGTGATATTTTAAATTAATATTTTTGTATCCAAACTATGAACTACTTGTGCTAAGAATGAATCTCATGCTACAATATAGCCGCAATCAAGGATTTATTAAGATTTCCAATTTTCATTATATATTTAAAGTATTATAGTGTCTAATGATAAACTAGTGGGTAAAATTAAAGGATCATTTTTAAGTGGCTGTATTTCCCTTGAAAATGGTCTCATTAGAGTTTTAAAAAAAGCATTTTGAACCTTCAAGTTTCTAGGTTTGAGATCTTACAATGAAAAAAATGTTCAAGTAACGTATACAGCTCAGTCCTAACGAATACCAAAAAAGATTTTTTTTTTTCAAAATTTTTTCGGTTTTAGTTTTTTGGTCGACGAACTTGTTTTTTTTTTAACGCAACCACTATATCGATTGGATATGATGTTCATTCAGCTTTAATTTCATTTTTTGAAAAGTTCAATACCTCCATTTCCCGCTGGGATATCAAACTTTGATTGGAGAAAAACCTTTTTGTCATTAACCAGCAATATCTCAGCAACCACTGACCGCACAAGAAAATTAAGGAAGGTTTTGATATCTTGAATAAACGTCCCACAAATATCAGCTACTATTTTTTGAAAAAAAGACTTTTGGTGGCTTTTGGGATCGTGAGGTGCTAAATTGGATATATTAAGAAAACCAGTAATATTTAGTGTGCCTTTTACAGTTTTAACATGCCCACAAAATACCCACAAAGTTTATTTTCAATCCATCGAGCCGTTTTCTTGTTTTCTTCCATGGAACTCTTGAAAAAAAATTAAAGGATCACAATTTTGACTTTAAATGATCGCCTAACCTTTAACAAAATACCAAAAATATATGTTTTCCATTTTTTATGCATTTTCATTGATAAAAAATAAAATTATATGGAAAACAAAAAAATATTTTTCCCTTTTAGAATTTTTTTTGGCAAAAAAAAATTCAAAATTTATATAAAAAAAAATTTCCCATAATTTTGCTTTTTGTTAAAGTTTATGATCATTTAAAGTCAAAATCGTGATCCTTTTAATTAAGAAAAAAAATTGAATGAAAAAAAACTTTAAGCTATCCAGAAGTTATATAGGCTACATAATACAGCACAATAATCCACCTATCCGCCCTCCATGTTTGGCGACCCTTCTACAAAACACCCTGTATAGACGGGGTAATATAGCACCATGCTGAAGACTACCAAAAAAATTCATTTTGGATTTTTTTTCTATATTTTTTTACATTCCTTGTCAGTGAAGAGACAACTGAACAAACACCCTTGAACTATTTTCTAGCAGAATTTTTTAGCGAGTGATATCCAACGTATCATCTTGTTTTTTTAAGTTGCTTTAAAATAAACAACTAATTGTAAGTCACTTATGCAAGTCCTCAAATAACAATTTCTTCACGCCTTTCATTTTCAAAAAAATCAACACCAATTGGAGCTTGGAGCAGAATTTTTATAGCGTGCACAATTTTGCGAGTGATTCCAAACTCAAGAAAAAAAATTCTTTTTACCGATGAAGCTGAATTTAGTTTCGATGGTATGTCATACAGCAATAAGGAGTCGCCAGTATGGGTTTTAACTAGATGATTATGATTGCCCAATCACTGGTAAAGTCTCTATTTTTTTTTTGAGAAATGGTACTACGATGGGCTAGCATACTATTCTTAAAGGACGAGGGAAGTTTTCCAAAGATTTGGCAATAGAGAAATGACCGTAGGAGACCTACAACAGTCCCAATAGTCCTGATAATACATTTTGTGATAATCCATATAGCAATCACAAGGTCATCTTCTGTAGAATTTTTTTGTAATGTTTGATTTAGTATTTAATAAAAGCCTGTTCAATTTTGGCAAGTTCTAAGGATGAGATGAACTAAAACAGAGGGGTAAAATTATCCGCTACTATATACTACATTTTGTTAAACCAGAGGTGTTTCTGTAATGAGGACGGTAATACTAGATAATCCCCTCATAATATATTAAATATTTAAAATGTCTCTAAATATTTAAAAAATAACTTACTTAATTATATCCACAATATTTGTTTTAACTAATTTGTTACAGGTGGAGAAGAACCAGATTCCTCCTCTCCAAATTGTACAATAGTAACTAAAACGGTATCACCTAGTACCAACATCTATGAATTTGAAGACAATTATTACTTCTTCTATCCCATATCGAAAGTTCGTGTTGCATATTCTTAAATAGATTTAGAAGATATATATAACTTATTCGTAATTTTGTTTTCAGGTCACCTACTTTCAAGGTATACAAATCTGTAATTTATTCTCAATGGATTTAGTGAGCATAGAAACACCACAAGAAAACCAATTTCTATTCGACACACTTGATAACTTCTGTAAGTATGACTCTCATTCTTCTGAACTAACATATTTGCTGTTTCCTGTTCTTTTTACGGTTTAGAGTCAGTCTGCGCATGTGTATGTGTGTGGTGTGTGTCTCTCTCACACACACACATACTCTCCCTCACTCTCACTCTCCCGGGGTGGTTGTTGGTCCACTACCGGGCGCCTCCCCAGGTGGCGGATAGGGGAACGCTCTCCAGCAATGGGGAGTACTGAGGATTTCCTCAGGGCGGACCAAAATCAGATAGGGGAAGGGACCCCGAAAATAAACCATTTATGGATATGGGTGATAAGGTGAACTTAATACCCCAGGCGGGTACCTCTGCAGAGGATAATCCCGCCACCGGTTCCGATCGAGTGAAAGCCTCGGTGGCCGGTGCACGCTCCACGGATTCTGGGGGGAGCGAATTATCACTGGTTCCGTCACATAGTGACAAGAAGAAGAACACTAGTAATGGTACAACATCGACCATTACAACTAGAGCTGGCAGCAAGACACTATCCAGCCAAGTCCTCCAAACGGCGAATAGTGGAGTTGACGTCCAACAAAGGGCCACAAATGAGAGTGGCGCTCCAAACAAATTAGGAGCAAAGATCGATGAGCTCTTGAAGTTCATTGGGCCTAGGCACAATGTACATCATGAGATCAAGAAACTGGCACACGCCATTAAGTCAGAATATGACAAATATCAGACGTCAACGACGCGGCCACCTCCTGTAGCGAAACCTGCTACAACACAGACATCGCCAGTAAAGGTGTCAAACACTCAGACACAAGGTGGACAGCAAAAGGAGGTCCCAAAAACGGCTGCCTCAAAAGCAGCTAACTCAAAACCGGCTGCATCAACACCGGCGGCCCCAAAGCAGGCGGCTTCAATAAAAGTAGCCTCTGTAGCAAGGACCTCGCCACCGAAGGTCTCGCCTTCAGTAGCCTCATCAAGTAAGGCACCACCACTTAAAACGCTTAAACCGGTGCTAGCTACCAAGCTAAAGCCCGGTAAGGAAGCTCGCCAGAACATCGGGCAAACTACTCAGGGAACAACAAGTAGGGTGGTCAGTTCAGAAGCGGAGAGAAACAATGGATTAAAATCCAAGTTTAAACCGCAGACCAAAAACCAACCTGCAAACCAGTCGACTGACTGGCAAGTGGTAAAGAGGAAAAAGGCCCCGAGGACCAGTAAGCAAAAACCAGCGCCACATTGTACGCTGCTTATAAAGAAAGGCGAGAAGAGCTCCCATGCAGATATCTTGCGAGGTATCAAGAATGATCCCACCTTGCAGGATATAGGCAAAAAAGTCAATAAGATCCGACGAACAGCTAAGGGAGATCTACTTTTGTTATTCGCCAAGGCAGACGCTCAGGAGATGGAGCACTATTGTAACGCCATCAAGAATAAGCTCCCAAGCGGGGCCACTGTACAATCTCGAATACCGCAAATCGAGATTGAAATTAAAGACTTGGACGAGATCAGTACCAAGGAAGACGTAGTAAACCTGCTCAAAGATAATATCGACGGCCTGGCAGAGATCACTGAGGAGGCAGTGAAATCACTTCGACGGGCATATAGATCAACACAAACGGCAGTTGTTTGTCTCCCAGAGGTCCAGGCCAAGAAAGCCATCGCACTTGGAAAGCTGAAACTTGCGTGGGGCACAGTACGTGTTCGCGAGAGGATCAGCCTTCGACGGTGCTTCAAATGCTGGCACTTTGGGCACAACGCCCAGGCGTGCAGAGGCAAGACTGACCGAAGCAGTTGTTGTCACAGATGCGGAGGGGCTGGTCACAATGCCTCGGCTTGTCAACAACCTGCCAAGTGTTTACTCTGCAAAGAGAAAGATAGTAGGTCAGACTGCCGGCACGTTGCGGGTAGTTGGAAATGTCCGATCTACCAACAGGCGATGAGAGCAGCACAAGCCCGTAAATGAAAGTACTGCAACTCAACCTCAACCATTGCGAAGCAGCCCAAGACCTACTGGTACAGCGGGTGCGGGAATTGGATTGCGACGTAGCCATAATCTGCGAGCAGTACAAAAACTTCGACACCCTGTCCTGGGTAAATGACACAACGGACAGAGCAGCGATATGGGCTTGCGGTAAACTTCCGTTCCAACAACTCACAAATACCCCCGAACCATGGTTCGTGAGAGCCAAAGTGGGAGGGGTTCACTTCTATAGCTGCTATGCACCTCCTAGTGCACAGCTCGAGGAGTTCGAGTTATTCTTGGACACCTTGGCGGAGGATGTACGGAAGCGTGAATCGGTCGCCATCGCAGGAGATTTCAACGCCTGGGCAATTGACTGGAGATGCCGGGAAACGAGCGTGAGAGGACGAGCTCTCCTTGAGACCATGTCTTCGCTCAACCTGGTACTCCTCAACACAGGAGACGTAAGCACATATCGCAAAGGCACAGCCAGCTCCATTATCGATGTGACATTCGTTAGCAGCAACCTAATTAAAGGGGCTGTGAGTGGCGGGTCGATGAGGAGTTTACTAATAGCGACCACCAAGCTATTATATGGGAAATCAACACCACTCCCAAACGAAGATTGTGTGTCAGTCGTGCGAGGTCACAGCCAGTCGGTTGGAACAAAAATGCTTTCGATGCTGATTCATTCGCCTTGGTTATGGAGCAGGAACCATTGTCAATAGCAACAAGCGCAGAAGCCACTGCCAAAGAGGTAATGACAAGCGTTGTCAAGTCCTGCGATGCTTCCATGCCAAGGAGACGGCAGAACAACAGCCGCCCACCAGTTTACTGGTGGAACGACACGATCTCACAACACCGACGAGAGTGTCTCAAAGCACGAAGGCTGCATCAACGAGCACGGAGACGCGACAGGGTCACAACAGAAGAACTAAGGCTCGACTATGAGATCAAAAGACAACAACTACGAAGAGCCATTCTCTCAAGCAAGAGATCCTACTGGAAGGAGTTGTGTGACGAAGTTAATCAAGATCCATGGGGAAAACCGTATAAAATCGTCATGCATAAAATTAAGGCCCCCCATGACATCAACGAACTGCCCCGAATCATTGCACCGCATTGTCACTCACCTGTTTCCTGCGAAGCCTGAGCTACCCGCTTATCCTTCGTGGCAGGTGAGGGACGAAGATATACCATCAGTGACTATGAATGAGCTAATGGGCGCGTGCAACCGGCTCCAAAACGGTAAGGCTCCCGGTCCAGATGGCATACCTAACATCGCGCTAAAATGCGCCATAGCCAATAGGCCTGACATGTTTCTACACATGTATGAGACCTGCCTAAAGCAGGGGGTTTTCCCGACTAAGTGGAAAAAGCAGAGGCTTGTGCTCCTCCCTAAAGGGGGAAAGAAACCTCCCGACGAACCGTCATCATATCGTCCCCTCTGTATGTTGGACTCTGCGGGAAAACTCCTTGAAAGGATAATAGCAGATAGGCTGGAGCCCTACGTTGAGCCGAAACTTTCCACCAACCAATTCGGGTTCAGAAAGGGGAGATCAACCATCGATGCCGTGACACTCGTTACCAACATCGCCAGAGAGGCTATCTCGGGAAAGAGATGGAGAAGAGGTGGAAAAAAGTATTGTCTAATAACCACCCTGGATATCAAGAACGCCTTTAACTCGGCCCGCTGGGACCGCATTTTGGAGGCTCTTGCCAGGATGGAAGTTCCGCAGTACTTGCGCAGAATGGTTTCAGCGTATTTCAAGGACCGCATCTTGTTGTACCAAACTGAAAATGGGCAAGTAGACTATAAGATCACAGGAGGTGTACCTCAGGGCTCTGTTCTTGGCCCCCTCTTATGGAACGTAATGTACAACGACCTGCTCCTGCTCGGTCTGCCTGAGGGCGTCAGGCTAGTGGCATTCGCCGATGATGTGGCATTGATCATAGTGCGCAAGCATATAGAGGAGATACAAACAACCTTCTCATTCGCTATAGCCACAATTCAGCATTGGATGCTCGCAGCGGACTTGAGTTTAGCAGAACAAAAGACCGAAACACTTCTTGTTAGCAGTCGAAAGGCAAGGGAAACCATCACCCTCAAAATAGGCGACACCTACATACAGTCGCAGCCCTTCATCAGCTATTTGGGGGTGCTCCTGGACGCACGGCTCAACTTCAAAGAGCACATAATCGCGGCCAGCAAGAAAGCAGCTGGGGTACAGGGGGCATTATCTAGAATAATGCCGAATGTCGGAGGCCCTAGACAGATAAGAAGACAGCTACTGGCAACAGTAACTACTTCTGTTTTGTTGTACGGGGCACCGGTATGGGAGAAATCGCTCGAGCTACCATCGTACCGCCGGAAAATGAAATCAGTCCAGCGGCTCTCAGCGATTCGAGTGGCATCATCCTACCGCACTGTGTCTTACGAGGCGGTGAGTGTGATTGCCTCTACCCTACCAATCGACATCCTGGCTGCAGAAAGAGGACGGCTTTATCGCAGAAAGTTAGAGAAAGACCAACCGACAGGAAACAGCGATGAAAGAGCCATGAGTCTAGGGCAATGGCAGGAGAGGTGGGACAGCTCTACTAAAGGCCGGTGGACATATCGATTGATACCTAACATCAGTCGTTGGGTCAACCGCCAGCATGGGGAGGTTGGGTTCTACATCACTCAACTCCTGACTGGACATGGATGCTTTCGAGCATACCTGCACAGGTTCAGGAGGGCAAACTCCCCAAACTGCCCACACTGTACGGACGTTATAGAGGACGCAGAACACGTGTTCTTCTCCTGCCCCCGGTTTCAGGATCAACGTGCTGAAGTGGAGAGGATTCTGGAGACTAATATCGTTCCAGAACAAATAGTAGAAGCCATGCTGAAGGGCCCCCAAGCCTGGAACTTGGTATCAGATTACGCGGAGACTATCCTTAAAGAGCTCCGCAATACCTTCGAGGAGTAGGCTTTAGAGGCTTTCAATGTAAGAGCAGTTAACATCTGCAATGAACCACCCTTGCGAAGTAGTATTGACAAAGAGTGCCGCAGGGGGACCATGGTTTTAGGAGAAAGAGGTTAGGGTTTTAGCGGGTATACGGTATACTGGTTTCAATGCAACGATTTACTCTTGCTTTGAAGTCATTGCATCGGGAGTCCCGCACGACGGCTAGCACGTGCTAGTTAAGTACGCAATGTATTTCCCCCCTCTTCGGATAAAAAAAAAAAAAAAAAAAAAAAAAAAAAAAAAAAAAAAAAAAAAAAAAAAACTCTCACTCTCTCCCGCTCTCACTCACTCTCTCTCACTCCCACTGTCTTTCTGTTTTATATCTAACATTTAATGAAATACTTCTGAAGCACTGTTAATTAGTATTAAATAGTGACTGTATATACAGGGTGAGTTTTTTTTGATGATCAGTATGGGGATCTCGGAAACTAGCGGAGATAAAGCAATGATTAAATTGGAAAAGATTTGCAGTTTTACTGGCCCAATTTAATGACACTTTCGGATTTTTGTAAAAAGTCATGGCTTACTAGATATTTTGAATAAACGAAATTCTGTGGATTTAGTCAAATCCCTCTAGCTCCTTTGTTTTTGATTTTATAAAAAAAAGCGTAAATATCAAAACTGAAGGGAATTGTATCCTGAATATGATTGTCATATCCTCGTTTGCGTGACAGCTCTCGTTTTCGAGGTATGACAAAAACTTATCTTTTTTTGAATGGACACCATAGTTGACTATGACCTCAAAAAATCGGACATTTTTAGAGCTTTTCAACCATATAATACTCTATATAGTTATTCATAAAAATAACGGAGTTTTGTATGCTTTTCTTTCTTATTTTCACTTTTAACGTAGGTAGCCATGAAATAGATTGATTTATTAATAACTATTCCAAAAAAGATTGAACGATTTTTTAATTAGGTATATCAGATATAACGAAAAACTAAATAAGTAGGTATTTACTAAAAACTTAAGAAATTAAAGTACACAATAATGGTTACAATTTATGTTCGAAAAGTCGACCATTGTTATTTAGACAAAAATTGCATCTTTTTAAGATTGACATTACCGCTTTCCTCACAGACCGCCTATCAATTTCTTCAATTGCTTGTAATACCGCCTCCCTTAGGTCACCAACTGTCTCATACTTTCTTTTGCATATTTTGATTCTTAGCACACTTCATAAATAAAAGTCTATAACTGCCAATTCGGCAGACCGGGGTGGCCATTCGCGTGGGCCATTTCTTCCTATCCAAGAGTTTGGATAGATATTATCTAAGTGTTGTCTTACTAATAACGAGTATGAGCAGGTGCTCCATCATGTTGGAACCACTCAATTTCTAAACGAGTTCTCAAATTTAAATTATGCAACATGCCTTGAAAAGTGTATTGCAAGATATGCAAGTAGCGCTCCCCAGTAAGTGATTCGTCATATATAAAAGGCCCCCGAATAGTAGACTTTATAATATCACACCAAACATTAAAACCAAATTTTATCTGGGGTCGTCTTTGTTTTACATGGAAATGGTTTTCTTTAACCCACATATGCTCATTGTGTCTATTGAACATACCGCAGTTTGTAAATCTAGTTTCATCTGACCATAACACCTTAAATGGAAACGGTGGATTGTCAAGGCACATGTCTCTAAACCATGTACAAAACAAAATACGTCGATGTTCATCACCAGCATATAAAGTTTGAGAAACTGAAAGTTTGTACGGGTGGAAGCGCATACTTTCAGTACCTTAACTACAGTTCGTTGAGATGTGCCAGCTTCTGCCGCAATCTCACGAGTTGATGTAGATGGATTTTGATTTACCATTGCCAAAACATTTATTTGTGCTGCTCCGTTAATTTGATTACGTTCCTTTGGTGGTTTAGTAAAAGATCCATATCTGCGTAAACTATCGTAAAGCCTCTTAAATGTACATAGAGCAGGTTGACGACAATTAAAATATCTATGAAACTATTCCTCAGCTGCACGAACTGAATTTTTATGGCATATGATATAACATTCTACCATATTCGGTTTTTCTTCGTTAGAATATTTAATTTTATCACGAAAACTTGTCAATATCGACTGTCAGTTCAGCAGTACTAATGGAATTACTCTCAAATGAGGAAACGTCAAAGTGAAAACAATCTTTTTCATGGCTACCTACATTAAAAGTGAAAACATGAGAGAAAAGCATCCATAACACCGTTATTTTTATGAATAACTATATCGAGTATTATATCGTTGAAAAGCTCTAAAAATGTCGGATTGTTTGATGTCATAGCCAACTATGGTTTCCATTCAAAAAAGACAAGATTGTGTCATATCTCGAAAACGAGAGCTTTCACGCAAACGAGGACATGACAATCATATTCGGGATACAATTGCCTTCAATTTTAATATTTACATTTTTTTTATAAAAAACAAAGAGCTAGAGGGATTTGATTAAATCGACAGAATTTCGTTTTTTCAAAACATCTAGTAAGCCATGACTTTTTACAAAAATCCGAAATTGTCATTAAATTGGGCCAGTAAAACTGCAAATCTTTCAGAATTTAAGCATTGCTCTATCTCCGCTAGTTTCCGAGTTCCCCATACTGACCATCAAAAAAAAACTCACCCTGTATACAGGTATACTGATTGATCATTTTGTAAACATCTCTTTCTATCAAAATATTGTGTGGGAAAATTTTTGTACAAACAGCCAGTAACCTGGGCAATTTTACAAAATTGCCTTACTACACTTTGTTCTCCATAAACAATATTCAAATACTTATCTGTTACAGGGAAAAAAATGAGGAGAGAAAACTCAATGAACAGGCAAACTAATTCAAGACCTCCTCAACAATCTTTTCGAAATTACTTACACCTATTTTGACTTTTTTTCCAGAGAATTAAAATTGAAATATTGAAAAAAATTTATTGATAACTTTTCTAAGTAAATTGAAAACTTTAACGACTAAAAAAGTAATGAAACTTCAAAATTCAAATCAAATTCGGTACAGCGACTATGGCTATGAGTACCAGCGTTGCCAGATCTAACTATTTATCTTAAGTCTTAGGATATGTGCATAATTTGACAATGTTTGTAATCTTTGTGCAAATACATGAAACTTATCAGGTAAAATTTAAAAAATCAAAAAAGGGTCAAAATTTGGAATTCTAGGTTTAATTAAGTTTGTCTTCTACATACAAGTCAATCCATCTTCACTATTTTCAGTATTGTTTATTTATTTTATTTTACTTTATGAATGAACTCGTATTATACCTAAATTTTAGCTTTCTGCACTAAAGCTTGTCGTCAGCTACTAAAAAATAAAGAAAATCGGACACAGAAAAAAATATACTGAACTGTCTTTGCCTGTTTATATAGAGCTTATCCCTAATTTTATATTTCAATTGTTACTAATTTAGTTAATTCCTTTTTAATTGGATCATAGTTTAGTTGATTTTATAACAATTTTCCAAAAAAACGTCTAATAAAATGCTCAATCTGTTCTCAACGTAATACACATGAACACAACCAAACCAGGAAAGTCTCGGACTAATTTTATTATATTGTTTTCAGTTGGTGATGGAGAGTACACGCTCTGGTCCTCTGGCTCTACCCTTACAAACGACAAAAACGTTTTCTACTGGATGTCGACAGGAGGAAAAGTCGAATACGCAAGTTGGATGGCTAGTCAACCAGATAACGCAGAAGGCAAAGAACATTGCTTGCAACTGGTTTACAACAGTGACAAGTACAGCACCTTAGTTTGGAATGATGCCAATTGCGAAAATGCATATCATTTAATTTGTGAATTACGTACTGTAAAATGTACTCAGTCCCTTGATAGTAGTTGTAGTCCTTTCACTATTATAAATCCTTAGACGATAATTTTAATAGAATTTATTTCTGAAAGTGATTCATTATTGTTCCATAATTCATCAAACCTATAGAAACAACAGCAAACAGCCTAAATAATTATTTGACAGGTAGAAGATTAAAACACAAATCAACTCCAACCGAATCGGATTATTACAGCAATGAAAATGTTAAGAAAATTACATTTTTGATTTTTTCGTATACAGGGTGTTCTGGATAATTTTTTTCATCTTACGAGATTTCCTGGTTGTTATAAAATTCTAATTTTAGTTATTACATTGGGATACATTCAAAGAAGCAAATCCTCAAACGATAATTGGAATAGAAACAACATTATTACATTCAGAAAATAAAGGCAACAAATTAAACCTTTTAGAATCATTGGAGATTAATAAACCTTAAAATACCGGTAAATTGTTAAACTACAAACAGAAATATTTAGTTAATCCTTTTACGTATAATAAAATTAAATATTCTGTTAATTATATCATTCGTTGAATATAAATACAACTTCCTCAAGAAATACCCAGTAAGTCTAGCTTCTTGACAAAGACATTAGTCGAAACGCTTCGGACAGTTTTTTAAAAAACGTAAATTGTGGAAATTGCAATTGTAGTATCAGTTAATTATTATAATGAATTTCCAACAAGTATCGGTCGAATCAATTCAGTATAGAAACAACAGCCAACAGTCTGAATAATTATTTGAAAGGTAGGAGGGTGAATCAAATATGAACCGGACTTTTGTTTTAAAAATTTTATTGGTACGATCAATACAAATTTTAATACATATTATTTTTCTACATAGTCTCCTCTCTTATGTATACATTTTTCCCACCGAATCGGAAGTTTTTTAATACCTTTCTCAAAGAATGAAACTGGTCGTGTCGATAACCAATTGCGCATAAACGTTTCTACACCTTCGTTGTCCTCAAAGTGGTGGCCTCCCAGTATTTCTTTAAGTGGCCCAAATATGTGGTAGTCACATGGCGACAAATCAGGACTGTAAGGCGGGTGTTCAAGGGTTTCCCGATGCATTTTGTTTAATTTTCCTTGAGTCAATGCAGCTGTATGTGGCCGAGCGTTGTCATGCAACAAAATCACACTTCGGATAGACATATCCCGCCTCTTTTGCCGATAGGCAAGTTTCACTTGTTGCAGTAGTTTGCAGTAATACTCAGCATTAATTGTAGGGCGTTCGTGCAGAAAATCGATCAGCAGTACGCCTTTCGAATCCCAAAAAACTGTTGCAAGAATTTTCCCTGCAGAAAGACGAGTCTCTCGGCCATCTGAAAACTTTTTGTGCCAGTCGTACACTTGGGTCCTTGAAAGTGTTTAATTGCCGAACTGTGCAGATAGTCGACGCAAAACTTCAGACGGTCTAACGCCCTCCCGCGCCAAAAATTTTATAACAACACGTTGCGCAACAGACGTATGCACCTCTTGCTCTAACATGATGCTACTAACAGCGCATCGACTACGCCTCGCCAAACCGACGAACTCCCCTCTTCTTAACGTCCCTACCTAACATATATCGAGACGTCACCCTCGTAGCTTAAATGTCAAGATATGCCATGAAAGTATATCAGTACAGTTTGTAGCGGTTTTCATTGCAGTCAAGTAAAAGGGCACAAAATATTCCATTAGTGTATCGAAAAGAATTTTTTTTAGGTGAGCGATGTTTTCTATATGGCATACGGTGGTAGGTTTGTGCGTGCATCGAAATTCAAGCAGCAAGCAATGTGCCCAGTTGAAATATTGGGCGAAGTAAAATTACAGTTACATATAAATGTGATATTGGGTGGTACATAAGCAGTTCCATGTATAGGATGCTTGAAATATAAGTTGAAATAGAATTAAAGTTATACAGGGTGATTCCAAAAATGTTGTATTATGTGGCACACAAGTGGTAACGTATACAACGTGGTTGAAATAAGAGTCAAGCAAAAGAAGGTGGGTTCAAAAAATGTTAGAAACACTTACATATACAGTATAATTGAATTATAAGGTGGAGTAGTATTACAGTTATAGATTTTTTTAACAGGTTTGTAAAAAAATACAAATTAGACAATGAGAGATACGAATACGCTAAAATAATCAATAGAATAATTGTATCTGAAATTAAATAAAAAAAAATATGTCAGAAAATAGTTGTTGATTGGACACAGTTTCTAAACGGTTTTTATTTTAACTATGCTGAGAAAAAAGCTTTTCTTTAAATGTAATTGTCGTATAACTGTAAACCTCTACATCAAGAGGACTCACAACGACAAAAACTATTAAACTTTTTTAATAGCATTCCCTAGATGGACTATATTTCTTTGAATAACAATCATCATTCGTTGACCCCACCATCTGATTTTCGGATCTAAAAAATAAACAAGAATCAGTATGCAAATGATTTAAATTTATTATATAAAAAACATGTTACTATTGATACTAAACATTCAAATTTGAGAGTCAAGATGATTAACTTAATTCTGACAATTTTTTTGGTGTTTGTGAGTGTTCAAGCCGGTGACCTGAAACATTATTCTACTGGTAATTCATTATTTAATAGTATAAATTAGTAAAATAGTAACCACACTTGGCCAGGTAGTACTTATAACAACTTACTACAATTTGAAGGGACGCTTGAATAATATTTAATTTATTGTTGATGAACTTGTGTAATTTATAGGTTTAAAGCTAGTCTTCATCGAAAATATTAATAATGTTGGTCTTTTGTTTGCAGTTTCTTATATTACAACTACATGATTTTTGTTCTGCCTTGCTATTTATTCATTGTCTTATATCGTATCAGAACGATTCGCTCTTTCCTCCACCGAGTTAAAAAAATTACACGGATTTAAATCCCGTGATCTTCGCGGACATCTAAATTCACCATCTCTCCTAATTCCTTTATTTCTGCCAAAACAGTGCAATTTATTTCTTTTTAGTAATCTATGAAGTGCTGTCCGGCTAATATTTCATTCATATGCAATTTTTTCGTACAAATATTTAAGATTCTACTGCAACTTTTGCTGATACATCTATTTCCCGTTCTTTTCTCACTTGGTTCTTGTACTGGCTTCGGTTTCCAAACTTGTTAAGAATTCTTACAATAGTGAAATGATTTGGTACTCACCAGAACTATGTTTTACAATCTTAATTTTTTCGTTCATTGCTATTTTGAAATAATGATTCTTCGTTACATGCGGCATTTTAGATTATCTAAATAGTACCCAATGACAATCAATTCTCGTTTATACAACCTATCGCTTCCATCGTGGACAATATATGGTGAAAAATTATTGGTCGTTCATCCAATGAATTCCAGGAGTTCAACTAGCTCAAAAAATAGTATCAGATTGAAGATCACTGTCAACTCTTCTATGGGTATGATTTCGACCATCCAGCTGTCTATATGGTACAGATAATATTTCTAATACTCTTAAAAATTTCTCGTTTACGAAAGCATTTTTCCCATCAATGTTAAAAAATGATAATGTAATCGATGTATAAACACAAAGCTTTGTACCATTTCGAAAAAAATTGTTAACTTTTCGAAACGAGAAAAAAGAATACAAGTTTATCTCTATCCCATATAATCATTATACTAAGGGATTTAAAAGAATTTTTAGGGAATTTGGTATAATGGTAGTATGTATAACAATGAAAACTTTACAATACTATTGGGCAATCCCAAAAATAAACGATTTCGAAAAGTCGGGAATATATGAGATCACATTTAATGACTCTGATTTGAAATATTATGGTCAAACACATAGATAGATCTATTAAAACCCTATTTGAAGAACATTTTCCACATATAAAATAAGGGAGATCTGATAAATCTAGTGTAGCACATCAGGTTTTGGAAAATAGTCACTATGTAGATTTAAATTCGTTACGATTAGTTAGAAAGTCCATAATAAATGTAAAAACACAGTTTTGCATCCTAACACCAAACCTTTATTTTAAACACTCAACACCGTTTCAACAACTCTAAGTTGTCATCTTCAAGGAGTAAACCTACCACTAAACTATACTACAGTATTTAATAAGACAATTACCATATTTTGTTGAAGGGTCAGAGAGATTAGTGAATTAGCATGTTGGGTTTTTCCCAACTAATTTACGCATAGTTTTTAAGTTTTATATATTCAGACATAATTGTATATATTTTCTGTTTGGGTTTACTCCATGATGATGACAGCTTCGCTGTTGAAACTTGCGTTGAGTGCAAAAGAAAAGTTTTGTGTTAGGGTACTAAACTTTGTGTTTATACATCTGTGACACACCAAAGTGCCAGTACGATAATGCAATCTCCATTTAAAAGTAATGTGATATAACACTTTAAAGTCCTCATGTTCTAAACTTTTTGAAAAGTTTACAATAATTCTTCATTTCGGCTTTCACCTATATATAAATAGGCAAAGACAAAACGATTAGGTACCATTTTCTCCTCTGTCTCTCAACCGATTTTCTTCATTGTTGTTTTGTTTAGTAGCTACTGACGACCTTCAGTGCAGAATGCTAATATTAATTTATAATATTGGTTCATTCATTAAATAAAATATAATAAAAATTCATTATTTACGTCCATACTGTCAACGCCAAACAACTGACAGTGCCGCCAGACGGTCGAAACTCAAAACTTTGAGTAATTATACTTATGTGAAGGGAGCGATCGTTAGATATATTCTTATAGCATGCACTTCTGGAAGTGGCATTGTTATTGTTTAGTGGTAAAATAGTCAATGTAGTAGATCAGTATTGATTTTTCGGACGCGTTGCAACTT
Source organism: Octodonta nipae (assembly GCA_034190945.1). Lineage (NCBI taxonomy): Eukaryota > Metazoa > Arthropoda > Insecta > Coleoptera > Chrysomelidae > Octodonta > Octodonta nipae. The sequence goes on from CM067221.1 coordinate 6,502,818, forward strand.
TCATATTAAATATTGTTTTAATGTGAATTTAATTATTTAATTAATATATTATTATCACAACCTTCACGAAGGTGTTGTGTAAAAAATTTCCAGACAGCGGACAATAGAGAATGTATTAAATATTTAAATTCTCCTAGGGTTTCTGGTCCTCTCTTTTCTTTAATATTCCTGAACTTGATTGAAACCGCAATTGGCGAAAACTTTTTGGTTGCAAAGAACAATCTTCTATATATTATATATTTTGGCAGGACCGGTTCCAGCCAAAAATTTGAGGGGTCATTCATTTGTCAAAAATATTTCGAATACCAATATTTGACTACATTTTTATTTTCTTTATATTTCAATAAATTTGTCAATATGAATGAACAATTTGGTCGTTACATCGACTTCTCCGATTTCTCCACAACTCTGTTTCTTATGAAAATATACTTTTTACAATTTCATGAAATAGGGTCGAATTTCGACCACTGGGCGACCAATGGTTAAAATAAATAGGCATAAGATATTATTTTCTTAAATATAAATCTCAACGTTAACGTCTTTAGTTTATAAGGTGGTAGGTTTAAAGTTACCATATCTTGGTGTTTGGGTGATCTAGCAAAAGTTTTTCATACTGACCATGATGTGTTTTTGTTGAGTCAACTGGAGAATTTGGGTATTCGCGGATATGCTTGCAAAAACAGAAGGCAAAGAGTTCAGATAACCAATAATTTCAGTAGAAAAATGTCAATATTTTGTGGTGCCTCCAGGGTACAGTATTAGGTCATATTCTTTTTTTTGGGAAAAATCCACAACTTATTTAGTCAGCATTCTTGAAAACATTGAAAACTTTTTAAATTCACTTTAAATCTAAATATACCAAAAAATTTTATATCATATGAAAAAACCTACCTACCTACCTAGCAATATACTCATAAATTAAAATTATACAATTAACTCTACGTAACTAGATTATATTTTATTTAGTTAGTAACAATTATTTTTCTTTCTCGTTTTTTTTTAATAAACATTTCCCAAGTTACTAGTTTTTCAAAGTAAATATAGAACATACGCATGGGCAATCTGGCACATAGACAAGCTTTTAAATACACTTTTTTGGGTTTCTTTTTGGGAGAGGTTTATCGTCTAAACTATTTGTTTATTGTTAATATTTTTATATACATTGAAGTATTTAATATGAAACATCATATATAAATTTTTATTTCATGCCTATATGAGTGTAAATTAATATATAACAATTTGGTTGCAGATTCGTTTAACGAGTCAACATTGGAGGCCGAGGTGTTCAAATTTGGAGACAGTTACTACTATTTTCAAACCACATTTAAGGTACCTACTACATATTATTTCATAAATAAATAATTTTAGTTCGCCCATTTATAGAGCAGAAACAGGTTGAGAAGTCGTTACTTTCTCTCAGAGCAATCTCTAAGGAAAACTTTCGATAAAGGAGAACCAAATAAAAAACTTATATTTAAAGTTTCCCGAACTAGAAGTCATAGAAGTCAATAGCATTTATAAAGTTGCCTAAATGCTGTTGTATTTCACGATTAATTAAAAAACAGGGTTTTAAACCACCCCCTAAATTTTCAGTTATTTTCAAAATTTAAATTTACAAATTTTTAAAAGTACCTACAAAATCAACTATTTAGGAGCTCTAAAGTGGTATATTTATTCTAAGACTTTGAGATTTTTGAATTTGAAAACGAATATATTAATCTAGGATAAACGAGTTCACTATATATGTATAAAAGGGCGTCGCCAGCTTCTGACTAAAGTGGCGGGGGGGCAATGGGGTACTATTATGGAGGATAAAAAATATAAACGCCGTGAGCATAAAGCGTTACACTTTGGAAGTCTTTACCTTGATGACGATTTTAATAATATTTAATTAAAACATAACCTGTGGGGATTTATTGCAAAACTTTCAACCAATTTATCATTAAAATTATTTAGGTTTTTATTTATTATAGCTCTGTGTACACTCATCATGGCCAGACCATTAAGGCGATCTTCGGCCATGGTGCTTCTTTGATGTTTTTAGTCTTCTGAGGTTGCTAAAGGATCGCTCTACTCTACAGGTCGTGCATGGTAAAGATTTTCAGTTGTCATCTTTTGCATCAGCGCCGGGTGTAAGTTAGATAATGCGAATGATGGCGTGTTTTCCTCAGTAAAACGTACTTCAAGGGAGGTGATAATTCAATCCATGTATGGTATTACTAAAGACCTCTTCCAGTATTCTGAAGGGCTTTCTGCTGGATGATTGCTTTTATGACGTTGTTTCCTCCTCCAGTCCGACTTTCTCCGCACAGCAGTAGCTTCCTTTATAATTTCATCACTTTTTCCGAGTATTTGGCTGCCAACTTAATCCCAATAATGAAAGAAATCCTGGAAGTAGCCGCATGCAGTTGGAAGCCACTTTTCCGAGTTGCACTATTTCCTTCCTGAGATAATGTTTGTAAAGCTTCCAGAATTACTGGAAAGATATTCTTTAAAAACTTTGATGGTTTTGAGTGTCTCACTCCATCTTGTCTCGCAAAGTCTGGAAATATTAGGTATAAACTTCCTCCTCAAAACTGATTCCGAAAAAAGTTTATAGTATCTTTGGTGGTTCCCATAGCATGTCTAATTTCAGGAAGTGAATTTAGATCATTGATAACTAGATTCAGTTTGTGGGCCTAGCAATGAAAGTAGAGGATTTTGATGTACTTTTTTCGTAAGATCGCTTGTACCCCTCCGTCTTTTCCTCACATCGTTGAACAACCATCAAAACCAAAATCAACGCATTATTTATATACAAATCTTCTTTTCAAAAATTCATCTATGCTATGTGCAAATTTTCAATCGATTTCGCATCAAATCTTTTTGCTCAATGAATTCGACAAACATTTCTTCCTGTGTTTCATCAAAATATCGCATCCCAATCGATAGTTGTTCAGTGCCAGAATAAGCCATATCAGCTGTTTCGTCTGCTAGCACACTATATGCTGCTGCTTCTTTCACTTTTTTTTCATAATATCAGCCTTACAACTACCAATAATTTCAATTTGAATATCCACTGAACGGTAGTTTGCATTCTTTTTTCTTTAAAATCAAATCCCCGCGTCAATTCGCAGCCTGTATAAATCCTCGAGAATACCTTCACCATAATTCCCTGGGAATATTTGTTCAGTTGCAATTCGACAGGCATACCTACATATTTTTACACTGTTTAATGGCCTTGCGTTTTGCCAAACCTGATATAGTCTGATGAGAAAAAGGCGGCGATTTTAAAAACGGATGTCAAAATCTTAATGTTATTCTGAATATTTCAATACTTTCTACAATATACAATAGGGCGACGCCCTTGTAAGTATAACTTAACTCACTTGATACTAGGGTTTCACAAATTTTACGGTATTAAGGTTTAAACGAATGTTATCGACATTTGCGAATTTCGAATAATGTAATGTCAAACGCCAAATAAATATCGATATTTGGGAGTTTCAGGGAAAACTCGCAAACAGAGACCCCAAACAAAGAATCGTACTATATGTAATACCATTTCGCTATCCTAGGACAGAAATCACACCAAGAAAGTTCGGTTGACTAAAATGTTTCTTTTCGAGATTTACAATCCATTGAATGCAAACTAATATATTGTTTCTAGTAGAGAACCTTCATCATTTGCGCTTCTAACCAACAAATTCTAATACAGATCTGTTATATAAGCGGAAGACGGGAAGAAAATCTATTCACACAAAAATAAAATAGGACTCTTCAAAAGTCATTACGATTTTTTTGCAAATTATAACAAAATTTTCATGAGTTATATATTTGGTTACTATATAATCCATATTTATTTTAGAATACCTTTTACCAAGCCGTCCAGCTTTGCAACACCTATGGCTATGAGCTTGTAAGCATTGAAACTCCTGCAGAAAACCAATTTTTATATGACTCATTACGACATTACTGTAAGTATAACATCCAGTTTTTTAAACAGACTTTCCAATAGTTACATCAATTAACAGAATAAATAGAAACAAAATATGTTTTTCAATATGGTAACAAGGAAACTAAAACAACCTCATAATGAACAACCTTTCTTCCATCAAGAACCACATCCCTCCTATTTCTTAACACCAAAATCCGAACCAACATAACTACTACAATTAATACTTCCAGTTCTTCCATTTCCTATCCCACATACTATACTTGTATACTATATAACATCTCATGTCCATGCAGTAGTTGAGTTTGGTGATAACTAAGAATACGAAATGAACATTTGATCCACTATCTAACAGGCCTAATCAGTTTTTTGTCCATTTTTAATATTCGCTATTCACCACCCAGATCCTTTGCTAATCTTCTATAGCAGTATATCTCGTTCTCTGCTCCAGTGTTCGTTTCTTCACTGAACGTCCTGGTCCATTCCTCCACAAACAGTACAATTGAAATTCGCCGATTATTACTTCAGTGCTTCCGTGGAGAAGCCCAGGAACTGAAATAGCCCTTCTGGAATTACCGAGGACGCTTCCAGCTCCCTTGCAGACCACCACAGAATTCAGGTTCCATGCTACAGTTTTCCTGCTGTATTTTCATTGTCATCTCTATAGTTTCATGGCTATAATTTGCTGTTGTTGTTGCCTAACTATAAGGTCGTTTAGCAACTGTCTTTATTGTGTTTTCTTACTCTTTCTCTGCCATGATTTATGACTTATTTCTGGCCTTCTGCGGGAGCGTTGTTTGTTGTACTTTGTGTGTATGGGTTATGTTGTCCTGTCTCTTGATGTTGAATCCTACTAGCTGTATCCTGGAAATAAAATGTTTGGCATCTTCGGATTATACGTCGTCGCTGATTCGGAGCTTGTTTTTTGACCGTTTTTATCTATCGATAAATCTGGAGTCGTAGTGGAGCAATTGTCATAAGTGAAGTTTTGAATATTTCCAGTCTGGTCTAGTGCTTCCTGGTCCTTCTCTCCATGATCGCTAGCACTCGTTGGTGTTGTAGATCATGTTAAAAATTGCTCTATTTCTAACGAACCAGGGTACGTTAGCTGCTAGACATACCCATAGGTTCTCCTACCTCTGAAAGGTTTGCTTGTTGCTTTTGCTGTTGTATCCACATGCTATTGATGCAAACATCAGCATTGACATGATAACTGCCTTCATTACACTGCTGCTCGAATGTTGTTATGAGCCTTTTAAACATGTCTAGGAAAGTCCACTCCTTCTTGATGATGGCTCTTAGATGCTTGACTTCGTTCTTCCATTGAATTTATCTGCCGTTGGCGATAAGGTTTCCATTCTGGGTGACCTTTCTGCTTTTCCGTGTTGTCTTCGTTGATGGCTATTTTCCACTCTAGCAACATTTCGCTGTGTCGTCTATGGCCTATTCCAAACCCTTCAAATCTGGCTCGAATCCAAAAAATTGAAATCCTACCACGGTGTAGCCGACAAACTGAGCTATTATAGTGTTTGGTTAGTCTCAAGAGTGCAGGGCAGTGTATTGTGAAAACAGCATCGATGACATATCTGCCCCCTGGGGAACTTCTCGGTGGAATAATCTTCTTGTAAAGCAAAACGAGATAAAAGAAGAATTTAGTTACTAAGCCGAAGAATTTATTGAAAATCTAGCTTAACGAAAGGATGAAATATTTAGAAAAAGGTTTTTGAAGCAGAATAGTATGGAATTAAGTCTGTAGAATTTATGTACTTCTTAAATCAGATTTACAAGATATAATGGAAAATGTTTTCTAAGTTATTTAATTGGCAAATATTTTATTTATTTGCTTTTTCAGTGGGAAAAGGTGAATACGCCTTATGGACGTCTGGTTCGGCCCTGGCCAACGACGATCACGACTTCTTCTGGCTATCTACAGGCGAAAAACTCAAATACGCAAACTGGCAAGTAGGTCAACCTGACAATTCCGGAGATGACGAGAAATGCATACATGTGATTTACGATAAACAACAATATGGCTCCTTAGTATGGAACGACCACACCTGTTCCAGTCAAAAATACACCATCTGTGAAATAAGTGGGAGGAAATGTGCTAAAACACTCGACCCCGAGTGTACCAATTTAAACCTTATTCCAGACAATGAAGAATAAATAATTTCAAAAAATGAAATATTATGTTTTTTTTATATAAAATCCCGTGTTTTTACTAACCATCAGATAAAACATATTTCTGCTAGACAAAATATACAAAATTTGGTTTATTGTGATAAAAAGATCCTTCTTCCGTCAACAAAAAAGTTGTAGAGTATGAGGAAATCTTCAAATAGCGCATTTATAAATCTTTCTTTATTTTTCTTTACTTTATTTCTTTTTTAATTAATTTGTATCAAACACTGAAACATCAATTTTCGTCAAAGTATTATAGACCAGGGTCGATAATTTTTGAAACCAAAAAATATAATAGTACAATGAAACCCATTCGAAAAGTAAGAGACATAGTTTTGCCGGAAATCGAGATAATCCGTTTTTTAACAGACTTCCAAAAAGGAGGAGGTTATCAATTCGTCGCGTTTTTTTTTGTATGTATGTTACCTGAATTCTTCTTCACTGTGGTGAACCGTTTTGTATGAATATGGTCTTGTTTTATAGAGTATATATCCGGATTGGTGAAACTTCAAATTTGGGCAAAGAATTCTATTGATAAAGTGTTAAAATGTGTGAATGAACACATGCGTGCATAGAAATCGACCAATATCCCTAATATTTTAGTCGATTTTTCGAAAACTCCTTATGCATGTGTATAGTTTTTTAACGTTTAATCTATTAAGGAAGATCCCTAGGTGATCTCATATACTTTTCTGCGACGTGTAACTTGCAGTTTTGTAGAAAATCTCCGAAAATTCCAAAATTCTTATTAAAAATTTTATAGAAATGACATAACGGACATTTCCTCATAAATAGTTCAATTCCAACGTAATAGTACGGGAATTTTAGGCACTGGAAGTTTTAATTGCGAATTTGAAAATTTTCTATGTACATCTCAAGCATATACGTAGTAAAACATAGTATTTTCCACTCCTTAAATGAATGAGTACCAAGCTCGTTTTGTTTGTATATCCGGCAAATACCTATTTAAATGAAAATTTTTCCATTTTGCGAAGACGGTGCTTTTGGTTGTCACATTCTCCCGGCCTAATAGACAATTCAGTGACAACACATGTCAATCTAAACTGCTATTTGGTGGGTTTATACACAGGATGTTTAGTTATAGCAAACAAAATCACAAAGTAAAGTGATAGAAGAAGTTGCATTTATGATGATTGAAATATACGTAAGGCCGTTTAGCCGTATACACAGGATGGTTGGAATATTAGGTGGAGTGGACGTTTGGTGGTATAAAAATGTTGGAAAATATGTGAAATTAAAGTTATATAGGGTGTTTAAAAAACTGTTATTTGATATGGACGTAAACAAATCATATGCAGGATGGTTGAAATATATGCTGAAGTTAAATTATATTTATACAGTGTGATTAAAAAATTATTTATTTTATAGCACATAAGAAGTTGCATAAAGTGTTACACAGGGCGATAATATAAAATGTGACAAATGAAATAATTTATGGGGTAGACCACAAGTTATATACTATGGTTGAACTAGAGGACGGATTTGACTCCGTAAATATAGTTTACAGAAGACAGCTAACAAATTTATGCTTGTCCGTGGGCAGTCGTATGTACAGGATGGTTGGTAAATCGGGTGGAGTGGAATTATCTATAATTATACCGAGTTATCAAAAAAAAGTTGAAAAAAGGGTACATGGCGTGGTCCATAAGGCATAAATATATTTTGGGCTTATTAAGTCAACGCGTATTAGTACATTTTGTTCGTAAACATTAACCTGTCAATTTAAATGAAAATGTATCATTGTGTAATGTTGAGGTTTTCGATGTTACCTAATCCTGTCTATTAAGGGTATACATAAAAAATAAAAAATAAAAAACGAAAACTACCTTAGTTCAAAAAAACTAAAAAGTTGAAAATAAAACATTTAAAAAATATATAACCGACTTCCACCTATAACTAAAAAGCTAAAAATAATTATAACAAAATACAACTCTAGCAAATACATAATGTAATGCTTTTGGTTATCACATTCTCCCGGTCTAATAGAAAATTCAGTGACAACACATGTCAAACTTTAAACTGCTATTTGGTGCGTTTATAGACAGGGTGTTTAGTTATAGAAAACAAAATCACAAGGTAAAATGATAGAAGGAGTTGCATTTATATGGAGATTGAAATATAGGACGGACTAGAATGATAGTGTTACGCGGGCAGCCCTATAAACAGGATGGTTGAAATATAGGATGGTCTGGACGTTTGGTGGTATAAAAATTTTCGAAAAAATGTGAAATTAAAATTATATAGGGTGATTAAAAAACTGTTATATGATGTGGACATACGCAAATCGTATACAGGATGGTTGAAATATATGCTGGAGTTGCATTATATTTATACAGTGTGTTTAAAAAATTATTTCTTTTATAGCCCATAAGAAGTTGCATAAAGTGTGGAGAAATTAATGTTACACAGGGCGATAATATAAAATGTTAAAAAGGAATAATTTATGGGGTAGCCCACAAGGAGTTATATACTATGGTTGAAATATAGGACGGATTTGACTCCGTAAATATGGGATGGATTCTACTCCGTCCTATAGTTTACAGAAGGCAGCTAACAAATTTATGCATGTCCGTGGGCAGTCTTATGTACAGGATGGTTGGTACGTAGGTTGGAGTGGAATTATCTATAGTTATACAGGGTTGTCGAACAAAGGTCCATAAGGCATAAATATATTTTGGACTTATTAAGTCAACGCGTACTAGTACATTTTGTTCGTAAAGATTTACCTGTCAATTTAGATGAGAAAGTATCATTGTGTAATGTTGAGGCTTTCGATGTTACCTGGTTCTGTCAATTAAGGTTATACATACAAAATAAAAAATAAAGAATGAAAACTACCTGAGTTCAGAAAAACTAAAAAGTTGAAAATAAAACATTTTTAAAACAAATATAACCGACTTCCACCTATAACTAAAAAGCTAAAAATAATTATAACAAAATTCAACTAATATTGCAAATACATAACACATTCAATGTTGTTAGGTTAGGTTAGGTTTACCCAGGAAGTAAAAAAATGTAAACACTAAAAGGTGCTCATTCTGTACAAATTAATTACCTACCAATCTAGTATATTTTTGAAGTCGGTGCCAAACAAATCTAAAATCCTTCATTGCGTACTTATCTACTACTTCATCAAACTTGATTGTTTCTTGGCACCGACTTCAAAAATATACTAGATTGGTAGGTAATTAATTTGTACACAATTTGTGCACCTTTTAATGTTTACAATTTTTACTTACTGGGTAGGTACCTAACAACATTGAATGTGTTATTTATTTGCTACAGTTGTTTTTTGTTATAAATATTTTTAGCTTTTTAGATATAGGTGGAAGTCGGTTATATATTTTTTAAAATATTTCATTCATATCTTCCTCTGTTACTTAATAAAGATCTAGGTGTACAAATTCATCTACATTTTCTATATTTGGGATATTCGGTCGTGGGGATATTTCACCTCTGTTTATTATCATTATTTGGTTGAAATTTGTTTCCAGGCCTAGGTTAGCACTTTCTCTCATCACTCTATCCAAGATTATCTTCATTTTTGGCTTCCCCTTCGCCAGTAACGTTGTATCGTCTGAATATCATAAGTTTATTATGTATTCGCCGTTTGTGTTAAATATTCGCTGTCCGTATACATATACATCCTTGTCACGCCCCTTTTGTATATTAAATCTCTATGATATATGATAATCTATCCTTACCGTGCCTTCATTTAACTAGGCTTATTAGGGATTAACTACTCCCATTTCGTTTAGTATCTGCCACAGGCATTCCCATTTCGAAAATCTTTTTATAATCGGCTAAGCACAGTAACATGGACGAATTTACCATTAGCACACAAAAAAAAAAGAATTATCTGGACTGGAAAACTATTATCGTAACTTCAAGGCATTCTCACCTATTCTCCTATTTTAATGGTGTTTTTGGCTATTTTTTTGGATGTACGATTCTCATAGAGGCTTACCATTTTTTTGTCTGGCTGTGTTTTTAATCTTGTCGAACTTCTCATCCCTGAAGTGTTAAAGTAATTAAACACTTGACAAGTCTCTCAAATTTATTGTACATAATAATTGTAGACAAAGTTCAATATGGGAACGTTGATGTTGTTTTTAAAGATAACTTTTAAAATTTTTCCCTTGTAATAATCTTTTATTTTGTGCTGGTTCTCCCTAATAAAGCCTTAAAACTTATATATCTATCCAAGTAAGGAACTAGCTTGTAAACAAACCAATAAGCAATAAAACGGCACTAGTAATTCCTAGCAAATAGCAACTGCTGTCAAAGACGTCTTGTTTAATATTAACATAACATTAAGTTAAAGTTTCGCACAATAAAAGCTTAATCTAAAATCTGCACAGCTGTAAACAGTTATCGGCTACATTTTTAGAACTTCAAACCGGCCAATTTTAAAGCCATCAACATTCGTAAATCTTTGAAGGGTAATTACCCTCCGATGACCCCTTCGTCAATCTGTCGAAATTCGAAAAAGAGAGGAATCTTGTTGATTATGCTAATGATTAGTGTTCGTTCTATATTAAATACAGATTTGCATTCATAGAAAACATTCAAGTTTCAGACCCAATATGATTCGTTTCATTCTATCAGTTGTTTTATTATTTGTGAGTGCTCAAGCAGGAGACAAGAAGCATCACACCACTGGTAATCCAAAAAATATTCTAAAAATATTTTATTTGTATTAAAATTAAAATTTATTATATTTGATGTATTTATTAAATATCAAATATTGCATACGATAAATGTAGGCAAAGTAAGTTATTATATTGGTCTTTTTTACCATGAGTTACTAATATAAAAAAATTATTTGCAGCTTCACCTGACTTACTGGTGCCAAGTACCGGATTTTACCAATTAGGTGACAGTTACTATGCCTTTCTAACAATTTTGAAGGTTTGTAGAAAGTTCTAGCTTGTTTTTTGAAAGATAGATGTAGCATCTCTGGTTCTTATTTTTTCTGATTCTTTTGGGAATTTTAGTAAATTTGTCATTACGAATCCTTTTAATTTTTAATTTTCTTGTTCATTTGTGTAAAGTTGCAGTTTTACTGGCCCAATTTAAAGGCACTTTCGGATTTTTGTAAAAAGTCATGGCTTACTAGATATTTTGAAAAAACGAAATTCTGTCGATTTAGTCAAATCCCTCTAGCTCTTTTGATTTTATAAAAAAAGTGTAAATATCAAAATTGAAGGGAATTGTATCGCGAATATGATTGTCCTCGTTTGCGTGACAGCTCTCGTTTTCGAGATATGATATCTTTTTTTGAATGGAAGCCATAGTTGGCTATTACCTCAAAAAACCGGACATTTTTAGAGCTTTTCAAGGATATAATACTCGATATAGTTATTTATAAAAATAACGGAGTTATGGTTGCTTTTCTCTCTTACTTTCACTTTTAACGTACTTAGCTATGAAATAGATTGATTTATTAATTACTATTCCAAAAAACATTGAACGATTTTTTAATTAGGTATATCAGGTATAACGAAAAAACTAAATAAGTAGGTACTTACTAAAAACTTAAGAAATGAAAATACATAAAAATGGTTACAATTTATGTTCGAAAAGGCGACCATTGTTATTTAGACAAAAATTGCATCTTTTTAAGATTGACATTACTGTTTTCCTCACAGACCGCCTATCGATTTCTTCAATTGCTTGTAATACCGCCTCCCTTAGGTCACCAATCCTCTCATACTTTCTTTTGTATACTTTGTTTTTTAGCGCACTCCATAATTAGAAGTCTATAACTGCCAAATCGGGAGACCGGGGTGGCCATTCACCTGGGCCATTTCTTCCTATCCAAAAGTTTGGATGGATATTATCAAAGTGTTGTCTTACTAATAACGAGTTATGAGCAGGTGCTCCATCATGTTGGATTCACTCAATTTCTAAACGAGTGCTCAAATTCATATTATGCAACATGTCTTGAAAAGTGTATTGCAAGAAATGCAAGTAGCGCTCCCCAGTAAGTGATTCGTCATAGATAAAAGGCCCCAGAATAGTAAACCCTATGATACCACACCAAAAATTAAAACCAAATTTTATCTGGGGTCGTCTTTGTTCTACATGGAAAGGGTTTTCCTTAGCCCAGATATGCTCATTGTGTCTATTAAACATACCGCAGTTAGTAAATCTAGTTTTATCTGACCATAACACCTTTAATGGAAACTGTGGATTGTCAAGGCACATGTCTCTAAACCATTTACAAACAAAATACGTCGATGTTCGTCACCAGCATGCAAAGTTTGAGAAACTGAAAGTTTTTACGAGTGGAACTTGTGCGCTTTCAGTACCTTAACTACAATTCGTTGAGATGTGCCAGCTTCTGCTGCATTCTCACCAGTTGATGTAGCTGGATTTTGATTTACCATTGCCAAAACATTTATTTGTGCTGCTTCGTAAATTTGATTACGTTCCTTTGGTGGTTTAGTAAAAGATCCATATCTACGTAAACTATCGCAAAGCCTCTTAAATGTACATAGAGCAGGTTGACGACGATTAAAATATCTATGAAAGTATTCCTCAGCTGCACGAACTGAATGTTTATGGCATATGATACAACATTCCACCATATTCAGTTTCTCTTCGTTAGAATATTCCATTTTATCACGAAAACTTGTCAATATCGACTGTCAGTTCAGCACTTCTTATGGAATTACTCTCAAATGAGGAAACGTCAAAGTGATCTTTTTCATGGCTACCAACGCTAAAAGTGAAAATAAGAGAGAAAAGCATCCATAGCTCTGTTGTTTTTGTGAATAACTAAATAGAGTTAATATCGTTGAAAAGCTCTAAAAATCTCCGATTTTTTGAGGTCATAGCCAACTATGGTTTCCATTCAAAAAAAGATAAGTTTGTGTCATATTTCGAAAACGAGAGCTGTCACGCAAACGAGGACATGACAATTATATTCGGGATACAATTCCCTTCAATTTTGATATTTACACTGTTTTTATAAAATCAAAAACAAAGGAGGTAGAGGGATTTGACTAAATCGACAGAATTTCGTTTTTTCAAAATATCTAGTAAGTCATGACTTTTTACAAAAATCCGAAAGTGCCGTTAAATTGGGCCAGTAAAACTGCAAATCTTTCCCAATTTAACCATTCCTCTATCTCCGCTAGCTTCCGAGATCCCCATACTGATCATAAAAAAAAAACTCACCCGGTATATATATACATACATATATATATAAATATATATATATATATATATATATATATATATATATAATTTCTTAAACGAAAACTAAGCCATATAGCACGTGATTCTTTTATATCGTCCATATATTATTAGACTTTTGTTTTAGAGTACATACTACCAAGCTACTCAGTATTGCAATAGCTACGGGATGGAGTTAGTTAGCATCGAAACTCCCGAAGAAAATCAGTTTATTTATGAAACGCTAGGACATTTCTGTAAGTATTTTACTAAAAATTTATTTTTGAATACTTAAATTCTACTCATAATATAAAAATCGCACTTTGATTCCTAACCTGTCAGGTCTGCCAAACATTATAAAAACATTTCCCATTTCCAGGCTAGAACTGCTTTTCCTAAATATAGAAGAACACGGAACGGCTCCAGATTCGGAACCTCTGTGTGCTAGATATCGGTCTTACATCTCGCGTCTACAAAAAATAGCATGACTATTAAACTAATTTGTGTCTATTTAATTTTCCAGTAGGAAAAGGCGAAAACGACCTTTGGACGTCCGGTACAGCCTTGGTCAGTGATCAGCACGTATTCTACTGGCTATCCACAGGTCAAAAAGTAGGCTACGCCAACTGGCAAGTCAATCAACCTGACGACGACGGTGGTACAGAAGAATGTTTAGCTGTGATTTACAATAAAAAGGAGTACAGCTCATTGGTATGGAATGATGATGTTTGCTCGAAGAAAAAATACTTTATATGTGAATTAAGGTCATCTTTGTGTAAAAATGAACTTGACTCTGAATGTTCTCCTTATAACATTATAACAGAATAAGTTAAAATAAATATTTTCTAAAGATTTCTTTAGTATCTATTCCCAAAATTTTATTTTTCTATTTAAAAATGTGCCTTCTACAATCTGGCGCAATTTAGAGTAAATGATGTTTCCTTTTGTCATGGCTAGGAATTTTTTGTGCCTATTATTGGCAATATTAAAATAAAAAATGTTGCATCTAGTATTGATAGTGATAGACCAGAAGAAAAAAATTAGTAAAAAAAGGCTCAAATAGTATGAGATCAATGAGAAACTTCAGAATAAAAATATGATGATAGTGACAGCAGTATAGAGAAAAGTACTAACAGAACCAAAGGTAATAAAAATAAAGATAAAAATAGCCAAATTAGAAGAAATAGTTCTAGCGATGATGAATATCCAAGAAAAGGCACAGATAATCAAAGAAGAAAATATAGGTCTTACACAGAAAGTAGTGTTGACATCGACGTATCCAATAAGAAGAGATAAAAAATACTTCTGGTGACAAAAGCAGCAATGGAAAACATAGAAGAGAAACCAGAATTGATTCTAGTTCAGAAGAATAATCCAAATGCACCAAGAAAAAAAGTCCCAGTTCACAGGAGAATTGTAAAAGAAGCCAAATAGAAAAGTTAAACGGTATGTCATCAAAAAACACAGAAATCACTCAAGTGATGATGACAGATCAATAAGAAGACATAGAGTAAAGTAAGAAGAGAAAATTATAGGAAACAAACAAGAAAGTGATTCAAGATAGATGATAGATCTAGAAGCAGGAAAAATAGGGAAGATAAGAGAAATCTGAAGGAAGAAACACTGACAAGAACAAAAACTAAAATACATAAAAATGATTCCAATGATGACGAAAATAATAAAACTACATATCGCGTAAAATGAATTGAAATGAGAAAAAATAGGAGTAGAGCAGTTCAGATGAAAAAAAAAGAAATCACGACAAAAGGAAAAAGAAACGGACCAGCAGTTCTAACTGTGACTTTGACAAATATATGAGTTCCAAAAATAAAACTA
Organism: Octodonta nipae; assembly: GCA_034190945.1. NCBI lineage: Eukaryota > Metazoa > Arthropoda > Insecta > Coleoptera > Chrysomelidae > Octodonta > Octodonta nipae. The sequence continues at coordinate 6,517,972 of CM067221.1, forward strand.
AGAGTGATAGTGATTCAGGTCAGTCTGAAAAGATTCCAAAATCAAACTGAACTAGCTCAAATTATTCTACCAAAATCTAAAAAGGTACATGAGCAATCAGTTTATTGTCATTATGATGACGATGATAAATATGCATCTAAAAGGAAGGCTTTTGGTATAGTAAGAGCTGATGGCACATAAATAGAACTTAAAAATAAGCCACAGTCCATATAAACTAATGACGTTAAAGCAGCTTAACAACACAAAGAACCAGAACGGAAAAACAGAGTGAAGTTAACAGAGGAAGAAACGGAGGAACTGAGAAAACAGATTATGAGAAATAATGAAAATAGAGAGAACGAACGTAGTGAGAGCTTAAAAACATATAGAGAAGAAGTTGAAAAAGAAGAAAAGGAGAGAAACACCAGTGAATTTTGCCTTCTCAGTATTAGGTATCGTTTCTCGTTTAAATCTTAAGGGTTTACCTATAGTTCTACAAATTCTAATTCTATTTTCTTATTTAGTTTCTAACCTTCATATATTTTTAATTTTATTATAAGAATCTTCGAGAGTAAATAACAATAATTTAAATATTTGAGAATGTCATAGCCAAACAGAATAAATATATTTTGCCAAAATACACAAAGGCCAAGTTTTATTCAGTGTCTTGTTGAGACGGTTTTAAAATGTCAATGGCCTAGGAACTTATTATTTTTTTGTTGAGTCCCTAGCTGTACAGTTCTAAAGTAGAGGATAAGCCGAGCTTCACCTAAAAATTTCAAGAAAATTCATCTTCACCGAAAAATTTAATAAACTGCATTTTTATGGTCAATGATTGGACTACCAGGGGTTTCTAAGCTAACAGTATTTCTGACAATTTTGGCATTTTTAATGTTTTAGAGAATTTTTACATTTTTGACACTTTTGACACTTTTGACATATTTTACTTTTTGACATTTTTGAGATTTTCTACTTTTTTGATATTTTTGCCAATTTTGGCATTTTTAAGATTTCTGGAAATTTTGACATTTTAGACATTTTTGACAGTTTTAACACTTTTGACATTTTTTTTACTTTTTGACGTTTTTGATATTTTTGACATTTTCTACGTTTTTGGTATTTCTGACAATTTTGGCATTTTTAATGTTTTAGAGAATTTTTACATTTTTGACACTTTTGACACTTTTGACATATTTTACTTTTTGACATTTTTGAGATTTTCTACTTTTTTGATATTTTTGCCAATTTTGGCATTTTTAAGATTTCTGGAAATTTTGACATTTTTGACATTTTTGACACTTTTGATACTTTTGACATTTTTTTACTTTTTGACGTTTTTGATATTTTTGACATTTTCTACCTTTTTGGTATTTCTGACAATTTTGGCATTTTTAATGTTTTAGAGAATTTTGACATTTTTGACATTTTACAGTTTTATCATTTTTAAGATTTCTAGCAATTTTGACATTTTTGACATTTGACATTTATGTCATTTTTGCAATTTGTCATTTTTAACATTTTTGACATTTTTTACATTTCTGTCATTTTTAACATTTCTGACAGTTTTGGCATTTTGGCATTTTTGATATTGTTGACATTTTTGATTGATTTCATTCATTTCATCTCGGTAGCTAAAAAACGAAGCGTCTTATAGCAAATCTGAAACAGTCATTGTATACCTGAACAAAAAATGGCAATGAAATGTGTTTTTGGTTTTGCGTCTCCCCGTCAAATAAGCTACAATAAAATAATAGCTTTATCTCCAATTTTCTCCGGATATCTTCGGAATTATTCGGAAAATATAAATTTTTATAACGACTTTTCTTCAAGCACTAAATTATAAAATTTTGCCTCCCTGTCCAGATCTATATGGTGCGGGTTAAATTTGAAATACCCTATATACTTGATAACTTTTATGTTTTTTTTGGGGAATAACACCACAATAGAAATAAATATAAAGCCATTGACAACGAAGTCAGAATAGATAACTTTTATGTTTTTTTGGGGAATAACACCACAATAGAAATAAAACTACGTATATTGCAGGAATACCAAACGTTTCAAAGTCTATTCTGACTTCGTTGTCAATGGCTTTATATTTATTGATGTGATTGCAAAATGAAAAGAATAGACTTTGAAACGTTTGGTATTCCTGCAATATAAGTAGTTTTATTTCTATTGTGGTGTTATTCCCCAAAAAAACATAAAAGTTATCAAGAATATGCCACAAACAACGTTTAGAAGACACCCTATATACTATTAATAGAGCAACTAAAATATGTCAAGATCAAACTTTATCTAAATCATCCAGTATTTTTTACGTAATGGATATGTAGACAGACAGAGAGACAGGTTAGAATTAAAAAAATTGGTATTTTACATTCTGAATCGATGAATTTTAAAAATATATTTCATGTACAGACACTGTCTTGTTACAGTGATATTATAATTATATTATAAATAGTTTTAATCGAATGCCACATCAACCTTTTAGTTGCATTTATTGTTACAGTTGGGAAAGGGCAACACAACATCTGGACCTCAGGAACAACACTAGTGACCGATACGAACACCTTCTACTGGCTATCCACCGGCCAAAAAGTTGATTACGCCAGCTGGGAGGTGAACCAACCCGACAACAGTGGAGGTGACGAGGAGTGCCTAGAACTCATTTACAACAAAAAAGGATACAGTACTTTAGTTTGGAACGACAACGTTTGCACAGCAGCCAATTATGTTATCTGTGAATCAAAATCCGAACAGTGTGCTAATGAACTAGATCCTAACTGTCCTGCTACCCCAGTTATGTCAGACTGAAATGTTTTCCTAAGTTTTTAATAAATATTTTGTTCGCCATAATCAAGCCTTTATTTTTCACACTGAAAGACTTGCGACAACTAAGTTGATTTGAAGACGCGAGATGTAAGACCGACTAAGTTGGTAGTTTGGAGTATTACCTAAGCATAAAATCAGCACATTTAAAAGAAATAGTTGTTTGTATTCTTCATGCGGCAAATGATTTCCGGTGTCACAATATTCAGATTTTTTTCATGTATTTTGGGGGTTGAATCCGAATATCAAATTTGTGATCTAGAGGTAAACATTTTTTACCTTCTTGATACTTTTAACATCTTAGACTTATTTGACTTTTCTGATATTTTTAACAATTTTGTCATTTTTTGAATTTTTTCATTTTTAATGTGTTTGACTTTTTTCAAATTTTTGACATATTTGGCTTTTTTGGCATTTTTGACATTGTTGACATTTTTGACATTTTTAATTGCTCATTCATTTCATGACTGTAGCGAAAAAACGTAACGTCGTATAGCAAATCTTTTTGACATTTTGACATTTTTTAATTTTTGGAATATTCTCACATTTTTGAAAATTTTGTATTTTTTGACATTTTTGAATTTTTTGGCAGTTTTGACACTTTTGACAAGGGGTCCGGTAACTCAGTGGTTGAAGCGTATACTTCATAAACTAACTGCACTTTGGCCGTGGGTTCGAATCCCACCGATTCCTATGGATGTTCTGTTGTTGAGCGAATGCGTGGGAATGTTATTTGTCTACTGGGTAAAATTTGATCTCCCCAGGGAAGTATGAAAATTCGCAGAAATAATACTAGAAAATTATTTATGAAAGAGTAGGCTGACTTATTAACCGCCAAGGTTGAGGCCATAAAAGAAAGGATGAATGAACATTTTTGACTTTTTTGAATATTTTGACATTTCTGATTGATTTCATTCATTTCATGACGGTAGCCAAAAAACGAAACGTCGTATAGCAAATCTTTTTAACATTTTCAAATTTTTAACATTTTTGATTTTCTGAAATTTCTGACATTTTCGACATTTTTGATTTTTTTGATTTTTGCGAGTTTTTTGACATTTATGACATTTTTTACATTTTTGAAATTTGTGATATTTTTGACAATTTTGACATTTGTGGCATGTTTGATTGATTAATTTTATAATGGTAGCCAAAAAGTAAAACGTCGTATAGCAAATCTTTTTGACATTTTGATATTTTTAACATTTTTGACTTTTTGAAACTTCTGATAATTTCGACATTTTTGAAATTTTTTTCACATCATCGAGTTTTTTTGACATTTCTGACATTTTTTGACATGTTTGGTGTTTTTGACACTATTGTAATTTTGACATTTTTGAAATTTTTGACATTTTGTAAATATTTAACATTTTCTACATTTTTGACATTTAAACTGGAAATCTTGTGTAGTATATAGAATACAGATACATTTTTCGTGTGGGTGGTGTACCCTCACACAACTAATAAGTTGGCTGAAAGTAATCATGCCACACATGATTATATCTGTATTTTTGCTTCTTGATCAAGAATCCGGTGTCTGAATTTGGTATTCATTTGAAGACGCGAGATGTAAGACCGTCATCTAGGATTTTCGAGAGAATTAGCACACAGAGTTTCCGAATCTGGAGCCGTTCCGTGTAATTGCTGTTCTCCCTTAACTCCTAGGACAGAATGTCACGATAAAATTTTTAGGTTACTTCACCTGTCAGAGCTCCAGATTCGCGGAACCTCTGTGTGATAATTCTCTCGAAAATCCTAGATGTCGGTCTTACAGACTCGCGTCTTCAAATCTTAACGAAATGTATCAAATACAGTAAAGAAGTGTTCGAGAGGACATTCAATTGTGGGAAGCGCAACTGATGAAGGTTCCCTGACCAGAAACAATATGTATTATATATAATATATATTGTCTTGCGTACAAAGGAATGACACCTCGAAGAGTGTATTTGGTATTCATTTCACAAATTTTATAACCTCGCGGAAAACCGCTAAAATTTCAGATGTTTTCATGTTTCTTCTCTGAGGTTATCACCTTTGTAACTTGTAGGCCAAATTCTGACAGAGGATTCCTTAGGTGGCAACAATACGGAAAAATCGGAATCATGTATCGCATGTAGACTATCGATAACGTTGTCTTTTTTGTGTGCTGGTGTAATTTTAATGATTTTAGACACCGAAAATAAGAAAATCGTGAACTCCTCCTCCTCCTAAATGATATAGATTTAAGATTTTTTTCGAAATATTGAAGATTCCTTGAAAGAAATTGTATTTCGATTATACGAATACAATATAGTCGATAGACAGTGCCTTAATGACAATAGACCGTATATTTTAATTTTTTCAAGCCTTACGGTATATTTAAAAGAGTCACTAATAATTTATAACAATGTAAAGTTATGTCAATTCCACTGCCATGTCTTTATTTCTAATAGAAAAAAATTAAAAAAATTGGAGGAACCATATTAGAAAGATTTGTAGACGCGAGGTGTAAACACAGACATTACAAAGTTATATTAGTTTAAATTGTAGACCCAGTTTTGGAAACATCCTTATTTTGTTTTTCTTTATGTAAGTAGGTATATTACGTATCCGCTGATCTCCTTGTTAACAAAGACCAGGAACCATTGAACCCCTCAGGCTCTGGGCCTCCTCATAGCATGTTATTTTGTATTTTACCTTATATAAACATGAATACAAATTTCCAGTGTAACTTGTTTTATTCAAACCATGAAAACCGTGTAAGACATTGATTTATGTTTTTTGAGTTAGTTGAACATTATGTATTTTCGAAATATCAAATAAAATATCAACTTTGCATTATATATCGTAAAAACATATACTTTAAAAAAAATTTACTAATTGGTTTGACTATTAGTTCAATCATGGTGCAGTGTACTCATAAAAATTGCAATGAACCAAACTGCTGAGAAAGGCTTATTGCAAACCGTTGACCCCTTTTCAAGTTGTCGAAATTCAATAAAAGACAGGAATCCTGATGATCATTATGCTAATGACTTGAATTCGTTCTATATTAAACACAGCTTGGCATTTTTCGAAAACATTCAAGTTTCGGGAGTCAATATGATTCGTGTCCTTTTGCCAATTGTTTTATTATTTGTGAGTGTACATGCAGGGGGACATAAACCTGAATCTACAGGTAATACTACTAAAATTATAACTATTTACGATATTGTATTTAATAAACCAGTTATTGTCATGCATTGCTGCTAACAAATCTTACCGAATTTGAAATAATCTTATAAACTGTTGAAATTATAGGACTTGTGCTAAAAGTTTTAGCTTCGATTTCTTATTCATTAGCTTAAATATAATACAGGGTTATTCAAATTAAGGAGTGTCTAGTAGAAATCTCTTAGTTATGAGTTATAGAGGATACATCACATTAACGATGTCATTACTTTTATATTTCTTTCAAAAGTTTTTGTTTTGGTATCTTTGAGTGCGTGTTATTGATATATTTCATAAGACTCTATGATTGAGTTTTAAATGTTAGAATGTTGTCATGCAGATGCATCCATATATATTTTTTGTTGGCTGCATAGTCTTTTAAACAATGTGGTTTATAATTATAAAAAATACAATGTTTTATTTTAAAGACAAGCTTTTCATTTGATCTGCCAACAAAGGAGAAATGGGTTAAATTTTGAACATATTTCTTGATACATTTTCTTTGATGTATTACATGATGTGCATTAAATAAATCAAATTCCTCATTTAATTTTGGTTGTGATTTGGCCCCCAAAAATTAATTTCTGAATTGTCCCTTTATTATTGCTATAAACTCTGAATGCCTCTATATATTTTTTTTATTTTCATATTCAGCAGTGTAGTAGATAAAGGGTAGAATGGGTCGATTTTTAAATTTTTGTAATTATTTTTTAACAAAATATTTTAAAAAAATTGTGGAAGCCATTACTTTGTGATACTCGATCATATTTTAAAATATAAAAATGTTGTATTTGTGTTTCTCAAACCAAACCCTTTTATTTGATGTACTAAATGACGCACATGAAAAACATTTTATTTTTATTTTCCATTTAATTTTATAGTCTTATGATTTTCGCTTTATTTACTCTGTAAATTATGGTTCAGGTCCAATATTTCCATGATTTTCGAAATTTAGACTCAGTAATTTCGAAAAGGAAAGGAAATTTTTGTGTTTTCATTGAAACTTGTTATGTGTATATATATATATATATATATATATATATATATATATATATTCTATCATTGTTCATTTGTCTTAGTGCATACCTTAGTTCTTCGGTCTATAGGAGACAAGTCAACAGTTTTATTAGCTTCAGTGAATCATATTGACTAAATGTCACGAACAATGGTTTCCACAAAAATTTTATTAAGAAAACTTTTTTGTAGGTTCAAATAACTTAACAGCGATACCAGGTGGTACGTTTTACCAGTTTGGAGACTATTACTACTATTTTCAAACCTCACTCAAGGTAACTAATATATACAAGCAGTTTTTCAAATCGTTAATTTAATAGATATATTGTTAGTGACTGTGTTATTAAATCTGTTCCATATTATTTTATGTTTGTTTTAGAGTACCTATTATCAAGCTTTCATGTTTTGCAATGCGTATGGTTTTGACCTACTGAGCATCGAAACTGCCGAAGAAAACCAGTTCATTTATGAAACACTACCACATCTTCGTAAGTATTTTAGAAAAACTCTTTTATTCAAGTTTCTATATTTTTCAACAATATTGTCTTACTACATTAGAAGTAACCAGAATAAGGTTTCCAATGAATCTATTTAGATTGTAGAAAAACGAATTACTTTGTTTTATATCACTAATTTATTTATTTTTTAATCAATAAATAAACATAAAAAACCGTGACTAGTTTCGACAATACTATGTCATTTTCAAACGGAAACAAATTCATGAATGACAACAAAACATTTTGAAACAGACCGAAAGGGTCTTGTCTACAACAGTAGGTATATGTTATATTCTCGGAAGGATTACATAAATATGGCATTTTTGTGTATAAGAACATTACATAGAAACGAAGTGGTAAACTAATTAAGAAAATTTAAATATATCATTTTTGATAATTAGTTATAAAAAATTTCAAATAGGATGCTATTTTTAAAATCTACCTGCTCGTTAAGTAGTAAATTGCAAGAAACGGAATTATTATCTTTTGTAAATTTCTATGTTCTCAAGTGTTTCAATAAATCTTAAAATTGTTATAGTGAATGATCTCTGTTTCTTGTAATTTAGTTTGCCCTGTAGTAAGAAAATGATTTGCAAATGTTGAATCAGTTTTATTTAATCTAAAGGAACGTAAGTGTTCAAGATATCGAATATTGAAATTTCTACAGGTCATACCAAGGTGAAAGGTATTGCACTCTGAATATTTTAGTTTGTATACTCCAGATTTTAAGAACATATCACTTATTTTATCTTTGGCGTTAAAAATATGATTTGACAATTTTGATTGGGATCTAAAACTAAATATTATGCTTTGACAAAAGTTTCGCTATTCTCTCACTTGTGGTTCCAAAATAAGTAAGGCTAACGTATTTAAATTGAACATTGTTATCTTTGATTTTTGGATAGATTAAATTTTGCGCAATTTGACTTTCTTTCCGGGAAATAAGTTTATTAATTAACTTATGGTTATAGCCGTTATTAATGGTTATGGTCTTTATGATATTCAGTTCATTCTTTAAGTCGGTTTTGGAAAGGGGTAATGTAAGAGCTCTATGTATCATCGATTTGTATGCTGCTAGTTTGTGTGAGTGTGGACTAAAAGATGAATTTGGTATAGTAGTGTCTGTAAATGTTGACTTTCTGAATACATTGAACGTGATTTTATTATGTTTATTGGTGAGGGTGAGATCTAGATAATGGATAGATGAGTTACTTTCAGTTTCCAGAGTAAACTTGATCTTACGATGTACATTATTAAGAAATGATAGGAAAGTGTTAAGTTGTCTCTTTGTGCCTGTAAAGTAAGCTTAAATGTCGTCGACATATCTATACCAGAATAAAATATGTTTTTTGCTAAGCTCAGAGGATATTAAGTTTTCTTCTAAATGAGACATGAAAATATCAGCCAGTAATGGGCTAAAAGGTGAACCCATTGCCAAACCTGATTTTTGCTCATACAATTTATTATTGAATGTACAATAATTTTGGCTCAGGCACAATTCAAAACATTTTTCATGTCCATTTGTACTATGGGGTTGAGTCTGGAGTTATTAAGGATGTCGGATATTAAGGATAGACATTATTTGGGTGGAATACTCGGAATACATGTTCTATATGTCAAATGATACTAGAATACCATTCCCAGAGATATTATGTTTTTGAATTGATTTTGTAAGTTCTATAGAATTACTTATAGCAAACTGTGGTTTAAAATTAGTTAGGCGTCTGAACTGTGAGTTTAATTTCATTGCTAGGTTTCTAATAGGTGTATTTATAAAAGAGACTAAAGGACGAATTGGAGCATTGTCTTTGTGATTTTTGATGAGTCCAAAAAGTTTTAGGGGGTGAGGGATTTTTGATGGTTAATCTATGTTTATCGTAATTATTAATAAAGGACGGATTATATTTTAAAAAAGGATTTTATTTTCTTTTGAATGTCGTTTGTTGGGTCTTTTTTAATTTCTTTAAGGTCTGATTCTATGAAAGTGGACATCTTATCTTGATAGTCTTTTGTGGGAATGATAACTATTGCATTTGTCTTATCGGCTTTGGTAATGGTGAGATTATTGTCTTTAATTTTCTTTTGCACTGATTTTAATACTGATCTGTTAGTATTGCTCTGTGGTATTTTAGCGGAAGTTATGGATTTTAGGATTTTAAATTTGGTGTGATTGGAGTTATTAGTGTTTTTTAGAGCATATTCTACTTCTGATACGACAGTTTCAGCATAGATTTGGTATCAAAAAAGGGTGTAAATTTGGGGCCAGTACTTAATAATTTCTGTTCTTGTATACTAAAATGGATATTTGAATAATTGACTACTCTGTCACTAAATTTGAAACTTTGAGATTGAATAGGAAGAAGAGAATTTTTTTTGATTTTTATTATCTAGAAGTTTTTTAATTTTCTTGGACTGAGTAAGGTATTTTTGATGAATAAATGAGCTAACAATGTCTTTTATTTTATCTATGAAGAGGTCAAATTCAATGGGGTGGAGTTTGTAAGAAATTTCAGAGTACAGTACCTTTAAATATTGAGCTATGACTGATCTTTTCCGATATAAATTCTTGTTTTCTTCTTTAAGCCATAGGGTTTCTGCTTTTTGTACAATTTTTGATGCTGTTGGTGACTTGGAACTGGTCTTCAAACGGATGCAGTCTGGTGTGATGTGGAGTTTTAAACATTGTGAATTAAACCAAATATTTTGGCTAGTTGTTTGTCGTTTTTTCATCAATTTGAGGAATTGTCTGGCTTGGATTGCTGTACTTGCATTCTCCAAATAGTTGATGGTGGAAGCCATTACTTTGTGATATACTATCATTATGATTGTAGAAAAACGAATTACTTTGTTTTATATCACTAATTTATTTATTTTTTAATCAATAAATAAACATTAAAAACCGTGACTAGTTTCGATAATACTATGTCATTTTCAAACGGAAACAAATTCATGAATGACGACAAAACATTATGAAACAGACCGAAAGGAAAGGAATGGCATTTTTGTGTATAAGAACATTACATATATATATTTAGTTATAGATATTATAAAAAAAATATTTACATAAGTTATATAAAGATGACATAATACAAATAGAAGGAGACATATTGTTACTCTCAATATGAATAACTTCTTGAACTGTTATCAGTATATAAACCAAAAGAAAACTAATAAAACACACTCCTCCTGTATAGGAGTCTGGGTATCAACAAAATAAGACTGTGGATGTTTGCTTCTCTTTCCAGCCAACTTATACTTCGAGGATTAACTGTGCGAGAGTTGGTCGAGGATAGTTTATTGATAGTATTGCTTCATGAATCCAAAAATATCAAACTATATAGGGTATTCAATTCATAAATGGGAGTGGTTTGGTGCCAGTTACCCATACTAAATTGTCTACATGTACCTTTTTTAACCGACTTCCAAAAAGAAGGAGGTTATCAATTCGCGTATGCGTGCATGGAAATCGCAATATCTCTAATATTTTAGTCGATTTTTCGATAACTCCTTATGAATGTGTATAGTTTTTTAACGTTAAATCTATTAAGGAAGATCTTTAGGTGATCTCATATACTTTTCTGCGACGTGCAACTTGCAGTTTTGCAGAAAATCACCGAAAATTCGAAAATTCTCATCAAAAATTTCATCGAAATAACATAACGGACATTTCCTCATAAATATTTTAATTCCAACGTAATACTGCGGTAATTTTAGGCACTGGAAGTTTTAATTGCGAATTTGAAAATTTTCTATGTACATCTCAAGCATATAGACAGTAAAGCATAGTATTTTCGGTTCCTTAAATTAATGAGTACCAAGCTCGTTTTGTTTGTATACCAGGCAAATACTTATTTATTTAAATGCAAATTTTTCCATTTTGCGAAGACGGTGCTTTTGGTTGCCACATTCTCCCGGCCTAATAGAAAATTCAGTGACAACACATGTCAAACTGTAAACTGCTATTTGAGGCGTTTATAGACAGGGTGTTTAGTTATAGCAAACAAAATCACAAAGTAAAGTGGTAGAAGGAGTTGCATTTATATGAAGATTGAAATATAGGACGGAGTAGAATGATAGTGGTCCGTAGGCAACCGTATATACAGGATGGTTTGGTGGTATAAAAATGTTGGAAAAAAATGTGAAATTAAAATTATATAAGGTGATTAAAAAACTGTTATATGATGTGGACATAATATACAGAATGGTTGAAATATATGCTGGAGTTGCATTATATTTTAGTGTGATTAAAAAATTATTTCTTTTATAGCCCATAAGAAGTTGCATAAAGTGTGGAGAGGAATTAATGTTACCCAGGGCGATAATATAAAATGTTAAAAATGAAATAATTTTTGGGGTAGCCCACAAGGAGTTATATACTATGGTCGAAATATACGACGGATTTGACTCCGTAAATATGGGATGGATTCTACTCCGTCCTATAGTTTACAGAAGGCAGCTAACAAATGTATGCTTGTTCGTGGGCAGTCGTATGTACAGGATGGTTGGTACATAGGTTGGAGTGGAATTATCTATAGTTATACAGGGTTGTCAAAAAAAGTTCAAAAAAGGTTACATGGCGTAGTCCATAAGTCATAAATATATTTTGGTCTTATTAAGTCAACGCGTACTAGTACATTTTGTTCGTAAAGATTTACCTGTCAATTTAAATGAGAAAGTATCATTGTGTAATATTGAGGCTTTCGATGTTACCTGGTTCTGTCTATTAAGGTTATACATACAAAATAAAAAACCTGAGTTCAAAAAAAACTAAAAAGTTGAAAATAAAACATTTAAAAAATATATAACCGACTTCTACCTATAACTAAAAAGCTAAAAATAATTATAACAAAATACAACTCTAGCAAATAAATAACACATTCAATGTTGTTAGGTACCTACCCAGGCAGTAAAAAATGTAAATATTAAAAGGTGTTCATTCTGTACAAATTAATTACCTACCAATCTAGTATATTTTTGAAGTCGGTGCCAAGCAACAATCAAGTTTGATGAATTAGTAGATAAGTATGCAATGAAGGATTTTAGATTTGTTGGCACTGGCTACGAAAATATACTAGATTGGTAGATAATTAATTTGTACAGAATGAGCCCCTTTTAAAATTTACATTTTTTACTTCCTGGGTAGGTACCTAACAACATTGAATGTGTTATTTATTTGCTAGAGTTGTATGTTGTTATAATTATTTTTAGCTTTTTAGTTATAGGTAGAAGTCGGTTATATATATTTTTTAAATGTTTTATTCTCAAAATAGATTAACTGTGCCACAGCAAACTTAAGTTACCGGTTATAAAAAAAACTTAAGGCAACATCTGCGTAAAATTGAATAAAGAAGTGCCCCAACCAAGGTGAGAATGCCAAAAAAGAAACATTATTAATTTTTCAATTTTGATTAATGTTAGTAATCAGTACTCAACTATTCCCAATGTTGGTCATCGATGGTTATGAGTTATGTACTAACCTCAATACTTCAAAATTTGTATTATGGGAAGGTTATAACCTGTAACATACTCATATCAAAGTTGTGGACCTTTCAGGGAAATCAACAAGCCTATTATTTTGTGCCAGGTCATTTATGTTATCTACTCATTATTTTTTAACTAAATGACTACAGAAGTTTTAGGTATTTTAATTGTACATAACACCATGGACCTACTTTGAATTTGACGAATTGATCGTTTTTTTTTTTAATTTTATTTGTGTATGTGTGAATCTGTATGTCTCTTTGTGACATCGTAACTCCTAAACAAATGAACTTATTTTGATGCTATTTTTTGTGTTCGAAAGCTGATGAGATCGGGTTGGTTCTTAACTAGAGTTTATGAAAAAAAATTCTAACTGTTTGAAAATAATCAGCTCTTTTCCTATTTGAAAAAGGGTCTTACTGAAAAGATTTTTTTAACTTCCTAAACCACTAGACCGATTTTGGTGGAGTTTTTGGTGTGTTTGAGTAGATCAGTGGATGGTTTAGATTCACAATTTGATGACGTCGATGGCGCAGCAATCGGGTTCTAGGAAAACTTTGTTAATTCCTAAATGACTGGACCAATCTTAATGAAATTTTCTGTGTGTGTTTGAGTAGAGCTATAGTAAATTTGGCACCTAAATACTGGACCTCCGCAAATACAACAAGTCCGATCTATGAGTATTTTTTACTTTGAGGATTTTTGTGCCGTAATTTATTTCAGTGTTCTTTTTACCTTGTTATTATATTAAATTAAAAATCATAGGCGAAATTAATTAATGAATGCCTATATCGTATTTCAGTTGGAAAGGGCCAATACAACATCTGGACTTCAGGTACATCCCTAGTAAGCGACGAGCACACTTTCTACTGGCTAACGACCGGTCAAAAAGTTGGTTACTCCAACTGGGAAGTGAACCAACCTGACGACGCCGGACATAACGAAAAATGCTTAGAAGTAGTTTACAATAAAAAAGAGTTCAGCACTTTGGTTTGGAACGACAACGTTTGCACGGCAGAGAATTACTTCATTTGTGAATTAAACTCGAATCTGTGTGCTAATGAACTGGATCCTAACTGCCCGGCAACTAATGTTATAACAGACTGATAGGTTTTAAACAGTAAACAATATATTTTTAAGCCAAAACCAAAGTTTTATTTTTATGCTCAATGACGTTTCAACAACTAGGTTGTCATTTTCCGGAAATCGTTCAAACCCACACCATTTGTAGTCAAAATCTTATCTAGGCTTTAAAAATGGTTTCATATTTGTTTGACTTGTCGTGTCGTGATATTTGGGAAGCTATCCCGAGGACTGTAACTAATACCCTTCTGACAGCTCACGATACGACATGTCAGACATATACAAATCTACAAATCTACTTTAACTTGTTTCTATTTGTTAAGAGGGAATGTTAGACTAGAAACATAGAAAATTATGAAAACTTGAAAACACCAGAACTGAATAATCAAAATAATTTTTCATCCAAATTTTTGCAACTTCGAGAAATCGAGATACTCCGCGTTTTTGGAAATCTGAATAACCTCTACTTCACCATCTTCGAAGAATCACTTCATGAACGACTAAAAGTATGAAGAAGGCTTCTACATCTAACTTATGAGATCAGACGTTAACTGGGATCAATTATAATTACAGAGTGATATTAGACCCTGAAAAAAAAAAGAAAATATCACTCGTTCTCTGAGGGGACCGAGTATATTCAGATAAAATGCATAATACTCTCAGATTTCACATATTTTTTCTAACAAAAGAATTCGGAGGTTAATTAAAACCTATCACAACAATTATGATCTTGCAATCCATTCCACGCAAGACGATATATTGTTACTAATAATTATTTCAGTCAGTTGAGGGAAGCGCAACTGATGAAGGTTCTCAACTAAAAACGATATATTGTCTTACGTTCAATGGATTGCAGGTCTCGAAATAATCATAATTGTTAGGCTTTAATTAACCTACGAATTCTGTCGAGTCCTATCCTAGGAATCATAGGGAAACTGCGTTACATACACTAAAGCTGCAGATTCGGGGTTTTTCAGAGCTAGTTTCCCCTGAAACTCCTAGATGTCGATATTCATGTCGCTATAGTTGCAGGGTGCGCAACTGATGAAGGTTCTAGACTAGAAACAATATTGTCACGGAAAGTTATAACGTCGGTCGAGGGAGGACCCTGTATATACCAACCAAATGTCACTGTAAGTGACATCTACAGAATTCGACATAAGCGCCATAGAGTAATCTCGAAGACTCTTGAATGTAAAAATTATATATAAATAGCTGTTTTGTGAGCGTTAGTTTAGTCCAATTCATAAGTTCAATTGAGTATTATCAGTGAGTAACTATACATACTCACTGGTATTATAAGTAGTAACGTATATGCTCTAAGTTAATGTCAAAGTGTAATTTGTGTCTTGTGTTGTATGTTTCAAGGATTTATATTGCAGGTTAAGGTTTTGTTTCCATCTTAGAGCTTGTACCTTCTGGAGATAGCCTGCAGTGCACAAATGTAGTGGTAAGACAAAAGAGAGAGAGAGAGAGAGGGCAAGAGGTTATTTCACTCGGTTGGGAGCTGTTTCCAATGAAATATGATCAGCTTGTTGTTCATTGGCTGCTTCCACCAAGTAAAATAACCAACATAATCTAAAAATTTTCCGACGTTTCGCCCACACTTATGAGGGGCTTTTTCAAGGCTGAGACAAAAAACAAAACAAATGTTACTTACTTTGCGGCGACTCCATTCATTTCATCTTTTTCTCACGAACACTTCAAAACTTCACTTTTTATTCAACTTGTCACAATGATGTACGAATTCTAAATGAGTAATAGGTACGAAGAAATAATAACTGGCCCCTCGAAATTTTCAGGTAAAAGAAGGGTAGGAGGGACTTTAAGGGATTATTTTATGATATTGATGATTTCATATACGTTCCTGGAATTTTATTAGTAGATAATGTAAGTGATTTATTTTGTGGAAATGTTGACACAAGATTGCCAGATGGACGAAAGTTCAAAACCTTTGTCTCGGTTGAAATTCTTGGGATTATTGGCGATTTCAACGGCCTCATGGAATTTTCTGGTGAAATAATACGGAGATTTGGCCACGACAGAGGAGCTGTAGAAGAGGATTTGGTGGCCCGTTTCGTGATGATGTTCAGCTACAGCAGAGTTTGAAAGGAGGCCCGTTTTCAAACAACGTTTGTGTTCACCCAGACGAGTGTTTATAGATCGAACTGTTTCACCGATGTATACCGCCCCACACGAGCATGGAATGGAATAAACACCTTTAGATGAAAGAGGATTTTGCTTATCCTTTGGAGAGGGTAACATTTGTGATATTTTGGATGGTGGTTTGTAGACTGTTTTCACCTTGTGCTTATGGAGAAGCTTCCCAATCCTATCCGTGGCCTTACTGATGTATGGCAAATATGCTACTCTGATTTATTAGGTGACAATTCTTTCTTAAGAAGGGGATGTTGGTGACGCGAAATGGAATTGTGAATCTCTCGTTTGCTGTAGCCGTTGTTTAGTAGACTACCCTCAACCCAAGTTAATTCCCTTCTTTCGGGAGGCTAGTTATTATTTCTTCGTACCTATTACTCATTTAGAATTTGTACATCATTGTGACAACTTGAATAAAAATTGAAGTTTTGAAGTGTTCGTGAGAAAAATATGAAATGAATGCAGTAGCTGCAAGGTAAGTAACATTTGTTTTGTTTTTTGTCTCGGCCTTGAAAAAGCCCCTTATAAGTGTGGGCGAAACGTCGGAAAACTTTGTTTATATCCCGGTTTAGGTATATAAAAAAAACTAATTCGAAAAATGACGCGGTCCAAATCCAGAAAAAGCAGACTCAGCTAGTCAAGTATATTGTTAAAATTGTTGAATAGTCTAATTATTGGTATTGTAGTAAATTAATAAAAGATTTAAAACTACATTTCGTTTAAAAAAATTGTTTTTTCACATGAATTTTTTCAGTTGTCTCAGGAAAAGAAACCAAAGATTTTTTAAAGTGAATATGAGTATACAGTGCATATAAAATGAATTTTTTTTTGAACATTTTTAAATTTTTTCTTCAATTCAACTCCTCAACGACTTCAAACGACCTCAAATTTTTTAATTACTCGTAGTTTGTCAGATATGCATCGTATTCATAGTTTTTCCATTTAAATCAAGCTAATAAAGAAATGCTAGGCCACAATATATCAGATAGTAAATACCTATATATAAATTTCATCTTTAAACTGAAGAACAGTTAACCCCAATATGTATTCTAATAAAACAGATACCATTCTGATATGGAATAGAAAAACTTGAATAATAAAATATTTCCGTTAACTGTAAAGTTGTATGAGAAACGATTTCATTCGACTAAGAATCTGCACAAATAGTATTAGCCATATTGAAATCATAATTCATTTCCATTCGTTGGCTCCTTCTTCAGCTTGTCGAAATTTGAAAAAAAAAAACGGCAAACTTGTTGATTAATATGCAAATTACTGGATTGATTCTATATTAAGCACCGATTTACATTCATTTTAAACATTTTATTTTAAAATTCAAGATGATTCGAATTGTTGTGTCAGTTTTTGTATTATACGTCAGTGTTCAAGCAGAAGATAGTAAACATTATATTCCAGTCGGCCCAATAACGACTACTACTTATAGATCAACTAGACCTACCAGACCTACTAAACCAGGTATGTTTCGCTTATTATACTTTCAGTAATATGTAATAAAATATCATCTAATTTAGTTTTTTAATTTTTTTGAATTACTTATATTGTGAGAGGAATTATTCTAACAACTCGTAAATTTAATAATATAATTAATACTTCGTCAGGCCAGTTTTCGGTATTGCAATGAAGCCTCTTCAGTCTTACAGCCACGCCCACAATATTTTAATTAGTAAGAACAGTCAAGTGATATCTCGTTTAAAAGGTTATCAACATCTGATTTCAAAAATATTCTCCGGGTTTATGTTTAATTTGACTACAAAGTTATTAAAAACAATGTCAATATCAGGATTGAACAATCGACGACAGAATTCGGGGCACCTCGTGGACAAGGATAATGTGAACCTTTCTTGTTTAACAATATTAGCTGTATCTCTAAAAATAAAGTAATGGGGGGTATTCAAAAGGTTTCGTAAAAAACACCCTGTACAGATTACCCGATTTTAACAAACTTGGGCTAGTTAAAAAGAGGTATTCTTGGGCTACAAATTTCATAATATTTATTAGTTTCACATGTCGCCGCTAGAGGACTTTTTTGACATTCCGACGGAAATGGTTAATTTTCTCAGAAAAAATTAAATACATTGGTATGATTTTTTATTTATTAAAAAGTAGCTAAGTGATGCCTAACAAGTTTTGATATCTTCTTCCTAACTCAAAATTTAGGTAAAAAAAAAAATGTTATATGAAAATCCCTTAATTTTTATTTTTTTAAACTGATTTTTCTGGAATTCTTTTTAATCATCAGAATACCAATTTTGAAGTAAGTAATGCAAATAACAAAAGGCAAATTTTTTGTAGCAAATAGAGTTTAGGCGGCTCGATATCCAAATCGGCTTCCTTGCGATGTTAGAGTTTTTCCCACAGATTAGAAGCAAGTTTACGAGAATTGGACAAACATAAAAAACTATTAACCGAGTACTGGGATATATCGAAGGAAATCCTCATGTTAGCCCCTTGAGTTGAGCATATCACCAACAACGATTCAAAATATATTGAAGGACCATAGGTAAGTTCAATGGGCTAATATATAAGGGATTTCCGCATAAAATTTTCTTTGGCTAACATTTTAGGTTAACAAGAAAATATAGAATAATGATTTTCGCGAGCGGTATGTTTCAGCATAATTTAGCTACGTTTTAATGTAAAAATCGCACCAATGCATTCAATTTTTTTGAGAAAAACAACCATTTCTGTCGGAATGTCGAAAAAGCGACAAGCAAAATTAACAAAATTTTAAATATTATAATATTTGTAGCCCAAGAATAGCTCTTTACTACTAGCCCAAGTTTGTTAAAATCGGCTAATCTGTTACGAACATATTTGAATCTTCTCACCGCTTCACTCTTAGAGATACAGCAAAATTTGTCAAACAAAAAAGGTTGACATTATCCTCGACTTAAAAAGGTATTATGTATTTTGTTACATCACTTTTTAGGGTCAAGAATACGCACAGCGGGCATTTTAAAAACTTGAAAATATTTTCCAGGTTTTTCTCTTGGCCGTATTGGTAATAAGTTCTTTGCGGCAAGCCTCTACGATAAATAGTTTTCCAGATACAGTACCTTGCTAACTTAGTTGGCCACCCTGTACACAATTACCTACTACACTTTGATTTTTAGGGTTCCGTATATACAATATACGGATACCCTTATAATATCACTCGGAATTTCTGTCTTTGTCACATCACAGCAATTTTCTCCTAAACTACTGGACGGAAAGGGTTGATATTTGGTATGAATGTATAGTTTGGTGACCCTGATCAGGAGTACATATCTTGTAAAAGAAAAAAATTTGATTTTAGGGGTACTTCTGGGGGGAAAAACTAAAAACATTGACCGTTCCCCCCCCTTGTTTTCTCCGAAACTACTGAGCCTAAAATTTTTGAAAAAAAATATAGGAAATATAGAAGCGTTGCCTCGAACTTTACAGGAAAATTAAGGAGAAACCATTAATATCAATTCTGGGAGGCAAATTATAGAATTAAATAAAAATTTAAAAATAAAAAATGTTCAAACGCATCATGTAATATATCAAATGAAAAGGTCTCATTCTGAGGAACACAAATATATTTTTTTCATATTTAAAAAAATATATATTTAGAAAGATATTAACGAAAATATACCAAAATTTATCCATTCCCCCCCACCCCTTATCTCCGAAACTATAAAACGTAAAGTTTTGAAAAAAATAGATTTATAGGTAAACTTCTGACCTGAAGTTTACTGGAAAAATAAGGAGAAACCTTTACTTTTAATTTTGGGGGGCCAATTACAGAATTAAATGGAAAATATAAAATTAAAATTGTTTCTAACCCATGATATTATATATCAAATGAAAGGGATCATTACGACGAAAACAAATATATTTATTAAATATTTTTAAAATAAATTAATTTAAAAATATTAACAAATATATAAAAAAATTTACCCAATCCTCCCCCCCCTATCTCCGAAACCATAAGCTGGAAAATTTTGAAAAAAACAGGTATGGTACAGCCACTCACCTGAACTTTACTGGAAAAATAAGGAGAAACCCCTAATATTTATTTTGGGGGGGGCAAATTATAGAATTAAATGGAAAATTAAAATTAAAAATGTTTCTAACGGATCACCATGTTATATATCAAATGAAAGGGCTCATTATGACGAAAACAAATATGTTTTTTTCATATTTTTACAATAAATTAATTAAAAGATATTAACAAAAATATAAAAAAATTTACCCTTTCCCCCTTTATTCATCTCCGAAACCATAAGTCCTAGAAAATTTTTAAAAAACAATGGAGGTATAGCCCCTTACCTGAACTTTACTGGAAAAATAAGGAAAGAATCCCTAATATTCATTTTGGGGGGCACAAATTATAGAATTAAATGGAAAATAAAAAATTATAATTGTTTCTAACGGGTCATGTATCAAGCAATATATCAAATGAAAAGGCTCATTATGACGAATACAGATATATTTTTTCATAATTTTTTTAAAAATGAATATTTTAAAATACATTTAAAAAAATATTTTAAAAAAATTACCCATTTTTCGCTCCCCGTTATTCCGAAACCAAACTCTAAGACCTCATTTTTTTTGTTTATAGGAAAAACTTATGAAAAAAAAATCGTAATTCTATGGGTATTTGGCCTCCAAATAATAGAATTAAACGGAAAATAAATTATTAGAAAACCCCCTATAGTAATTTTAGGGACAAATTATACAATTAAATGGAAAATAAAAGATTCAATTTTCAAAGGCATCATGTAATATATCAGATAAAAGGCTTATTATATGAATTACAAATATATCATATTTTCAAATCATTTCTATAAAAGATATGAACAAAAATATTAAACATCGACTTAATTCCCACTTTAGAAACTACACTATTTAAAATTAGAAAAATATATTTTATTTATATTTTTAAATAATTTGAACAGCAGATTTAATAATTTACAATTTAAACTTACACCTATTTTGCCCTTTTTCTTCCAATCTACAGAGCCTCAAATTAAAGTAACTCAGACAGTAGATTATAAAAGGCTTTCTCTGAAAGTTTATTAGTAAATTAAAACTCTAATGTTACTTTTTGGGGCCAAATTAGAAAATTAAATGCATATGTATTCTGATAAAAATCAAGCGAATCCTAAAGCAGATAAAACAAAAAGTCTATGTCTGGAAAATGAAAGTGTATATTTTTTATAAATTTAAAACGCTTCCTTTAAAAGATATTAGGGTAAATATAAGAAAATGCACTTATTCCCTGCTTGTCTGAAACTGGAATATTCGAATCTTGAAGGTGGTACAGAACCCTAAGTATGCGTGTCCAACTCGCACTTGACCAAATTATTCAATTATTTAACTTATTTTTGTTTGTTAAGGAAGAAAACCCGAGACAGTTAAACTATTTCTCTTTCAGAAACTACTTACGCAAATTAATGTTGGAAATTTCTTTACAGCTCCGACTTTTAACACTACGACTCCAGAGGTTGCGTTGTACCAGTTTGGAGACAGTTATTATTCGTTTCAAACTTTGACCAAGGTATGTATAAAGTCGTTAATTTCTCTAATTTGTTATATGGTGACAAAAATGTAATCGCTTAAGATCAGATTTTAGACGATAAATATCTTTTTTAGGGCTCTTATTATCAAGCAATAAAAAATTGTAATTCGTTTAATATGCAGCTGGTGAGCATTGAAACTCCTGAAGAAAATCAGTTTCTATATGAGACACTAAAACATTTCTGTAAGTATTTTAGTAACAGTTTTTTACTTATGTACTAAACAATAGAGCAAAAACATACGAACAGTATACAGAGTACGCGATGTTGTAAATAAACATTCAATGGATTCTTTTTTCACTGAACTTCTTTTGTCTTCCTTTTTCCTTCTTGCTTTTGAGTCCCAGGTTTTACGCGGTAATCTGTTATTGTTGTTTCTATCTTTATTACTGTTATTACTTATCTGTTCTTCCATGATCATGTAGTGTAAGTCTAAATTATGTTCTACAGCGTTAATTTGGTTTTGCATTTTCATAGGGATTGTCCAGACTTCTGAGCAATACCTATGCTTTCCACCAGTGTTGTCAATATTATTTTTTTTGTTCTCGTATGTCCTTACTCCATAATAATCAGTTTAGCTGACTTGTGGGGGCTCACCCTCTAGCTATTTTTGTAATATGTATTTTGCGTCGCAAGGTCTTCTATCACTATAACTCTCTGATATTTATCTTTTCCTCTGCATCCTATTCTCATATATTCAGTTTTGTCTATATTTCGTTTCATCCCCAGTTGTTCTATTCTCACACTAGTTTTGGAACCATATAATATCTTCGCCACATTTACTAGAGCCATCTGGTCGTTGCCAAAAAATGAGACAGTAATGTTATGTTTCCCAAAATTTACTTAATGTCCGTTTTCACATTTTTTAACAATTGTATAGGGAGTTTTTCACTGCATGTATGTACTGTGGATGTATATTATCTTTTCTGTCAATGATTCTCAAAGTTTATTTACCGGGACATTATTCTAAGTCTTCTAAAATTTTATAAATAACATATATAGAGGACTGTCATATGCTAGCGATTTCTCCATCAATTGTTTAATACAAAACAAATTGTCAATACATGATTTTCTTTGGCTGAAACCACTATGCTCCTAGCATTCTTCTTCAAACTGATTTTCTAGCTGATCTCATGGTACTTTTGCTGTACAGTCTACCTGAGTCGTCAATAGTTTATACAGTAGGGTGTATTCCCTTTTTTGTACAAAGAACTGACAAAAGCGGTTTTGCATTCGAATGGTATATTTTCTTCATTCAAGCATTTATTAAATAATTCAGTTTTTCAATACCACATCTGGTTAATCGTTCAGGAGTTCCACAGGAACACCTCCTGGGTCAGGTGATTCGTTGCACCTCATTCTTGATATTGTAATGTTTTCATTTGACACCCAGAACCCAGATCTTGGATTTATTTAAAAACTAGATGGAACTTACTACAATATTATCCACTAATTTTATATTCACACAACTAAATACACAAATTATTTGAGAATGATCTAATCTTTTATTTCAAATGATAGTACTATTATTTCAGTGAAGTAATGGAAAACAATATCCTATAAGTGACCACTTGCTGTACGACAACAGTCAATAATGTTCTCCTTTAGATCATCAATTGTTTGTAGATCGTTGGCATAGACATTTTCTTTCAAATAGCTCCGTATGAAAAAATCTAGAGGTGTTAGATCGCAAGATCTAGAGGGGCAATTAATGTTTCCTGTTGCAAAAGACTGATTGTTTCTGCTGCTGGATGACATTTTGCACTATCCTGTTGGAACCACATATTCTGGACATCAATATCATCATTCACAGGAACAGCATTCCATCGTCATCTTCAAAAAAGTATGGCCAATCACTCCACCAGCCCAAAAACCACACCAAACAATTACTTTTTGTGGATGCATCGGTCTTTCCATTATTTCTCGTGGATTTGCTTCACCCCAGATTCGACAGTTTTGCTTGTTAACAAATCCATCCAATTCAAAATGTGCTTTATCGCTGAATGATTCACATTTTCAAGTTTCTGTTGTATGGCCCAATTAACGAATTGACGACGTAAACCAAAGTCTGTTCGCTTTATTTCTTGCGTTATCTGAATCTTGTAAGCCTTTAAATGAAGATCTTTGTGCAAAATTATGAATAAAGTGGTTTTTGGAATGTTCAATTTTTGTACACGATGACGAATTGATGTTTTTGTTGTTCAACAACACTAGGCAGTAAGAGCTGCAATATTTTCTTCTGAACGTCCAATATGATGATATGTTTTGCTTTTTTCATCTTTTACTGAACCAGTTTTCACACATTTTTGAACAATTTTTCCAATCGTAAAATTTGACGGACAGTTTTCTCTTCCATATTCTGCACGAAATTTTCTTCCAACTTCTGCACAACTTTTACCAAATTTAAAATATTTTTTAATAATAAACACGCGTTGCTCAATCGTATATCTCTCCATTTTTAACAATAGAATATTCCTATTTGTCATCTGTCAAATAACATATGATACTCTAGTACAAAAAATATAAATGGCGGCAAATTTAAAAATTAACCTCAAATTGGAACACCCTTTATATAGAATTTGTCTTGAACACCTTTTGTTTACTGAACGGCAAGCGAATACCGAATTAATCCTTCGTCGACTTCCCGTATTTATATACTTCTTCTTAGAAGGCTCCAGATGGATTCTCGAACACTCGAGGACTTTAACAGCGCTAACCGCCGACCTCGAGGCGCTAGACCGACTATCTCTTGGATACCACTAAATACTCTATGAAGATCCGTCACATTGATTCCACGAAATATCGCATGAACGCCCGCCACTTTATTGGTTGTTATATTTCTTCCATAGTAAATATATCATAGTTAATTTGAAACGATAATAATCAAATTTGGAGGTCAGTTTTTCTGAATCAAACTGAGTAGAATGTTTTTAAATAACTCCCCTTAATGTATATAATAAAAAAATATATGTTTATATGGTTGTAATGTAAATGATTCTTTTTAGTTGGAAAAGGTGAATACAATCTCTGGACATCTGGTACTGCCCTCGTCAGCGACCAACACATCTTTTACTGGTTATCTACAGGCCAAAAAGTGGGATTCGCCAGCTGGCAAGTTGGCCAACCTGACAATGCTGGAAATAACGAAAAATGCCTACACGTTATTTACGATAAAAAAGAATACAGCACTTTGGTGTGGAATGATCATATTTGCTCGGAGAATAAATATTTTATATGTGAAATCAGTTCGTCAAAATGTGCCAATACAATCGATGATGGATGTAACCCTTTTAAGATTATATCAAATTAAATGGAGAATAAATGCTTTTTACCAATTCAATATTTTGCAATAGTTTTTCAACAATTTAGACGGGTTTTGGCCCACCATTTTCTCGTTACTGCCTCGAAGGGGGTAGTAAAATGTGTTATTGTATTGTAGAATACTATGAGCCGAACTTTGCGAGAAAAGCACGTGGTTAACATAGTGGTTTCCGTTTTCCATATTGACTAAATGATTTCAATAGTCCAACCAAGCATCAAAATACGATAAGTGTCTTATGTGGCCTAAGGATTGAGATATGGAGGTGATCCTGTAAAGAAATATAATTTACCACAACTACTTACTTCTGCTAAGCGCAAAAATGTAAAATGTTATGAAGAGTCCACAAAAAAAATTGTCCAAAGGTTTACAAATGGACAAGAAAGATTAAGGAAAGGAAAATGTCGTGGAAAGTTGAACTATTCCTGTCCTTAATCTTACTTGGCTATTTGCAAAGTTTATGCCAATTTTTTATGGACTACTTTGGATATTATTTTTCATTCCTCTGCTTGGTAGAACCGAGAAAATGGTGGCATAGTCTTAGGGTTCCTTACAGGACGTACCGTGCTCAACCCTTTGGTCACATACTGCACTTATGCCTACCGTTGAGTAATGCTTGGTTGCGTCATGGAATATAGTTAGTCAAAATGGCAGGTACTATAAAATCGGAGGAAAACATCTTTTTTTCGGAAAATCGAAAATGAGATATTGTTTTTCGTTTTCCTTTTTAACAGAATTTAGAAACTAAGTTCTTGATTTTACAATCCACTGAAGGCAATATAATATGTTGTTTCTAGTAGAGAACCTTCATCAATTTCACTTCCTTCAACATTCAAATCTCGAATATTTATTTATTCTCCACTAGAAACCTTTTATTGTCTTGCGTTCATTGGATTTTTAAATCTCGAAAAAAACTTTCATGTTACAAAATAATCTATCTAAAATTAGGTCAAAATGTAAATGATAACAGTAAAAATATAAATTAAAATGACAGAAATATCAGTTTAAAAGACATAATATACAAAACAATTGGGCAATCAACATTACAATACATTCTAACTAAAAATATCCTAACCGTGCTACACCGGAGAGACAAGAGCTGAGTTTACCTACGATGCGTGCCAACGTTTGGAACCCGATTGCCTTATGGAATTTGCATTGCGGATAACAAATGAACAGAAATTTTAAAAATAACCGTGATAGAGTTAACAATTAAGAAATTTTAAAAGGATCGTTTGTTTAAAAAAAAAGAAAATAGATGAAAATGGCATAGCACACAATGTAAATGAATAAAGGGAAAATTAAAGGGAAAGATTGATGAAGGTTCATCTCCATACGGCTTTGTTGAAGAAGTTATGACAAGATAACAAGCCTACGATGACGCTATGAATCAGTCTACGTTTAAAAGAAAGAGTGTTGCAATTTAGAATAGTGAGAAGAACATCGTTATTGCCACACCAAATACCCCTAGCTCCAATAATAATAGGGTAGACTTTTTTAACGTCAGTGGAATTCTTGACTGCCATAATTTTGTTCGTTAAGTCAGGTTCTTCATAATACTCCTTTTTCAGTCTATAACTTTCGGCGAGCGAACGAGGGTCTTCCCAGAAAACACCTATTTCAATAATAATGGTTTGTAGGCCTTTGTTGATAATAAGGTCGGGAATTCTTAGGGTCCCACTCTTTTTGGCAACATCCTCGATGATATTAACAATATTGTTACGTCGTTTTATTCGAGTGCCGTGGGTAATGTAGCATCCCTGTAAAATATGGCAATTGGACTCGCGTTTTTTACATCCCCCGCGGCAGTTTCGTTGTTCTTTAGGTTTGTAAGGCAGGTCCATTGACGGTAATAGGTTACCGCGGAGGTGAATAGCTTTAACATAGCTATTTCCTGACCAAAGTGGGGGAGGGTTGGCTGTCCAAGAACTCGAAGCACTCAAGGAGGCACATTGTTTGGTACCATTCCCAGACCAGGATTTGCCTAAGTCATTTATTAAACTATTGGTTATAGAGCTGGTTGTATGTAGATTGGTTAAAGACTTGATTTTACCAATGTGGTGTTCGGTGAAGGATTTGGCTATAGGTGGAATGTGGGACATAATTTTTGACAATCTTCTGGCCATAATTTCTGGAATCTTTAACGCGAAAGGGAAAATGCCAAGACCTCCACCTCATTTGGGTGCATATAAGAAAAGGTTAGTTATGGAGGAGGGAAGATGTAGGACAGTCTTGACTAGACGACGGATTAGTCTGTTAGCTTCTTTAAGAAGTTTTTTTGTGAGGAACTAATCCATCGCGGGACAAGTTAGGAATTAAGTATAATGAATTTTTGAGAAGGTTTGAGAGGGGATCTACGAATACTGAGATTTGGGTCTGAAGGAGACCAAGGTTAGGAAGTTCGGCACCCATCCGATTATAGCGAAGCCCTATATATTTTATGGTGTCCATCCCCACTTGTGGAATGGGTTTCCCGTTGACAAAAAATAAGCTTTTGGTTATACTAAAAAGTTTCCTTTTCTTTGGCACAGCGCGAAGAAAAAGGGCAACAGATTTGTCGGTTAAGTGATATTCCGGCTCTGTTGAAGAATTTATTGGCCTTTTTTAAGAGGTTATTGGTTTCTTTTGTGGACCCAGAAATACGCACGAGATCGTCAACATAGCCGAGACAATTACATTCGATATAATTGGCTGCTGGTGGATTTTCTTCTTGCAGCTGGACAAGTAGCCGTCAAAGAAAAGATTGAATAGACAGGGACTCAAAGGGTCGCCGTGTTTGACGCCATTGTTTAATTTTATTTTGATGTTATCATTATTACCTATCTGGATGTAAGTATGTGCATCTTGAAGAGTGGCCATAATAAATTTTATGATATTAAGGTGGACTTTAAATCCTTCCAAGGCTGTTAAAATTCTCGAACGAGGAATAGAATCGAAGGCTGCTTGTAAGTAGAGCGAAATGATATCGAGTATTTGATAGTGCTATTAAGAATAACATTGTTAATTAGTGTGCCATCCCGATTAACAAAACCTTGCTGACAATGGTTGATAGGCAATTCTTTTAATCTCCAGCTCATAATTTTATTTAATAAACGCAAGTGGTGTCAAGCCCCCCCCCCACACACACACACACACACACAAATGAGATCAAGGTCCACCAATTGCAATATAATACAGGTAGACTTACTTAAATATTACAAGAACAATAAATATTTGTTTTTTATCTCTCAAGAATCAGGGCGTGTGAGAACTTATATAATACAAAAGTTTCGCTTTCTAAAGCCGCTAAGACAAAGAAAGTATAATTTGGCAAAATGTGGATAAAAAAAATAACATTACTATTAATTAAATAAAACTATAAATAATAATTCCCTACAATATTGCCAAGCCTTTCGATAAATCAATTTAAATATTTTAAATTGTATTCTATTAAGGCAGATACACATGCGATTCCATATATTTTTATGTAATGTAACATCCGAAAACAATTATCGATCTTACAGTGTATTTATAGCTGTTTTTGTTTTATTTTTATTTGAAATCGGTTCTCGTTACAAAATAAACCAAAATTTCACAACAATTCAGTGACCAATTACTTACAAAAAAATTGACAAAACTATTGCTTCTGTCTAAATAAAACTGGTTCCATATTTTGAGATTGACTGCTTTTTTACAACAAAAGGTAGTCAATATTTAATATTTTGTATTACAAGAAATCAATCAAGTATAAATAATAAGGAAACGTTTTAATTTTAATAAATGATTTTTGTCAGTCCATGTGCCATCTATTGAGCAAAAGCAGAAGTTAGGTTAGATACAAAGTTTTCTAGGATACAGCGTCCGAATGATTCTGATATGATCTTTGATTCTGATGGGGTTTTATATCCATTTTTGAATTTTATATGCACAAAAGATGTTTATGTTGAATTTCTTTATTTGCTAGCGTTAATGGACTTCCGGTTAAGATGACACTTACGTTGCTTATGAATATAACTGGTGAGGCATTTACCTTGACATAAGTTAATAGGAAAGTTTGATTTTTCAATTGCAAAAAATTTCCACGTAAAATAATACCGCCTCGAAAGAAAATGACATTTGCGAAAAAACTTTTAAAGTCATGAAAGTATGATTCTGACCAGTTAAATATCTCATAAAATGAAACTTTTTACAAAGTTTCAGAGCTATGAGCAATTGAAAAATGTGCATTTTAGACAGATTTTTACAAATAACAACAACTAATTATCCAGCTGATTCTGCTTTTCCGGATTTGGACAGCTTCATTTTTTCGAATTAACTTATTTATATACCTAAACCGGCATATATTTGCGCCCACACTTATAAGGGGTTGTTTCAAGGATAAGAAAAATCAAAACAAATGTTACTTACCTTGTGGCGACTCCAGTCATTTAGTATTTTTCTCATAAACACACTTTGAAACTTCAATTTTATTAAACTTGTCACACTGACGTACAAATTCTAAATGACTAATAGGTACGAAGAAAGAATAACTGGCCCCTCGAAATGTTAAGGTACAAGAAGGGTAGGAGGCACTTAATTGGATTATCTTGGATTGTTTATGATTGTGATGATATTTTTGTATACATTCCTGGAATTTTATTAGTAGGTAATGTAAGTGATTTATTTTGTTGATGAGAATTCTGTTTAAATGTTGATGCAGATGGGCGAAAGTTCAAAACCTTTGTCTCGGTTGAAATTCTTGGGATTTTTGGCGATTTCAACGGCCTCACAGAATTTTCTGGTGAAATAATACCGAGATTTGGCCACGACAGAGGAGCAGTCGAAGAGGATTTGGTGGCCCGTTTCGTGATGATGTTCAGCTACAGCTGAGTTTGAAAGCAGGCCCGTTTTCAAACAACGTTTGTGCTCACATAAACGAGTGTTTATAGATCGACCTGTTTCACCGATGTATACTGCCCCACACGAGCATTGAATGGAATAAACATCCTTAGATGAAAGAGGATTTTGTTTATTTTTTTAAGAGGGTAACATTTGTGAGATTTGGGATAGTGGTTTATAGACTGTTTTCACCTCGTGCTTATAGAGAAGCTACCCAATCCTATCCGTGACCTTGCTGATATATATAAAAATTTCAAGGGGCCAATTATTCTTTCTTCGTACCTATTAATCATTAGAATTTGTACGTCAGTCTGACAAGTTTATTAAAAGTGAAGTTTCAAAGTTTATTTGTGAGAAAAAGACTAAATAAATGGAGTCGCCGCAAGGTAAGTAATATTTGTTTTGATTTTTCTCATCCTTGAAAATGCCCCTTATAAGTCTGAGCGAAACGTCGGAAAACTTTGTTTATATGCCGGTTTAGCTATATAAATTAATTAATTCGAAAAAAAGAATCATTTAATAGCTACTGAAAATTCGTATAAAACAAACTTACATTTATATATGAAAGTAAACAGAATTTAACTTAGTTTTTATATCACTTTTTATTTTCACTTTACTGTGACTAGTTTCGGCAAGAAGCTATGCCATTATCAAACAAGAGCGAACTGATAAATGAATTACAGATTGTTACAATGTTACAATTTATACACAAATATACAATGGGTATTACTTAAATATAATGATGGATATATATAAATATAACATGCAATTTAGGGAAAACCCATGAAGGTATTATTTTATTACATTGTAAAAAGGTTATTAAATTTTTAGAACACAGACATACTAGTTAGAAATAAAGGTGGATTAAAGTATGGCTACCTGAAACTTTTTTACAACTCTACCTGGTCATTTAAGATTAAAATCGAGGATAAAGGGTCGTTAATACTCTTGAAATTTTGAACTGATTCTAAAATGGTAATTATCAGTTTAAAACTGTGTATATGAATAATTTCTGTATCTTCTAATTTTGTGAAGAGATGGTCTGTTTGTAAGCAGTGATTTGCAAATGTTGAGTTTGTTTCATTATATCTAAATGATCGAAAATGTTCATCGTAGCGGGTGTTGAAATTTCTGCATGTCATACCAATGTAAAAAATGTTGCATTCCGAACATGAAAGCCTATAAACTCCAGAATTTAGATACTTGTTAACTGTTTTGTCTTTGGCATTGAATAAAAGATTACTAAGTTTGTGTTGTGATTTAAACCTGACTTGGATGTTGTGTTTGGACAAAATTTTGGCAATTTTGTCGCTCACGTTTCCAAAATATGTAAGGGAGACGTATTTTGATGGCTTGTCTACAGCCGATACAGTGGGATAAATTAAACGTTGGACTAATTGTTGTTCTTTATGGTAGATAAGTTTATTAATCAACTTTTGGTCATAGCCATTGTTACGGGCTATTAATTTAATATTTTCAAGTTCAATTTTTAAATTATTCTCAGAGAGAGGCAATGTCTAAGCTCTGTGAATCATGGATCTATACGCTGATAGTTTGTGACTGTAGGGGGTGAAAGATGAGACTGGAACTGTGGTATCCCTAAAAGTGGTTTTGCTGTATATGTTGACTTCTATGGTATTATTTTGGCGTGTTAGGGTTAAGTCTAGAAAACTAATTTTATTGTCAGTTTCGGTTTCCACGGTAAAGGTTATATTGGGATGTAAATTGTTAAGGAATGATAGGAAAGAATGTAATTAGTTTATAACAACCTGTGAAAAAGGCTAAGACATCATCTACATACCTGTACCAAAACTTTTTGAGATAAGGTGGAGGACATGATAGTTTCTTCTAAATGTCTCATAAAAATCTTTGCCAACAATGCACTCAGTGGGGAGCCTATTGCTAAACCAGTATTTTGGGTGTAAAATGTATTATTAAATGTGCAATAATTTTGACTGAGACACAACTCGAAGGCCCTTTCTATGTTTTTTTTTTGTATGATGGGGTTAACATGGCTATTAGTAAAGATATTACATTACATTTCACAATAAAACTTTTCATTCAATTGCTGAAAAATTGCAAAAACACCAAAATTGGGATTTTTCCAACTTTAAACAGTCCGTAAAATTTATTGAGGAATAAAAATTTGTTAACAACATTTTTATGTGGAATGCTACATCCCTTATGCAAGAAAAACCATTCAAAGACCTGTGGATTTTTTTTAAATAGGCGTAACTACTGCCGATCTTATATAAGGGTATCCAATTTTTACCTTGGATTGAAATATAAAAATTATAATTAAAAACTTTTGTACATGCTATTTTTTTGATACGATACATTTTTAGTCAAAAATTCGGCATATATGGCTACGAGTGTTTTATTTTGAGACAAACAAATATTTCGAGTGCATTCTATTATTTCGAAAAAAGATTCACATAAAAGTCATAGGGTTTCAAGTGGGCTATCAAGTATCCCATATTACGACTTCCGGTCTGGACAGGAAATGATCTTTTCTGACTCTACTTAAGCTGACATGCCAAATTTTTAAGGTGTATTTCGAAAGATAAATGAAAAATAAACCAAAACCTGGCCAAAATATGGAGCAAATAGAAAAACTAGCAAAAACAAACAAAAAAGTGTTTTTCATTTATCTTTCGAAATACACCGTAAAAATTGGGTACTTCCATTAAAAAAAACACTTCCAATTGATTGCCCCCTTGAAACCCTACAGCTTTATTCAAAATAATGCAATCTACTCCAGAAATTGCCTTGTCATATATAAATGCCACATCCAGTATATAATCAATAAATAGTATAAAATTTTAGTATTATACAATAAACAAGTTCTATTTGATGATCGTGATTGGCCACAAGAAAACTTTCAAAATAAAAAATATATTTTCAAATTTCTTCAATTCAAACATCCAAAATAAGTTCTATCTTCCATCTGAATAAAATCTAACTTCGATATTGTCACATAACAAGTCCCATTGCGAACTTATTTAAATATACAAGCTTGTGGACAACACACTTAATCCGAAAACTGTAAACTTCACTGGGACAGAAATTCAAACCCATAAAATTTTAATGACATGCAGCTATTAAAGATAAAGGATAATTACCATCCGTTGACCTCTCCGTCAGGTTGCCGAAATTTACCAAAAACAGGAATCTTGTTGATCTGAGTATGCAAATGACTCTCAGTATTCATTCTATATTAAGCACTGCTTGCCAAACATGTTAAACATTCATTTTTGGAAGTCATCATGATTCGATTTCTTCTCACAGTTTTTGTATTATTTTACGTTTGTGTTCAAGCCGAAGAACGAAAACATCATATTACAGTTAAACCAATAACAAGTACCACTAAAAGACCAACTAAACCTAGCAGACCTACCAAACCAGGTATGTTTAATATATAATTAAACTTGAGAGATTAGAGGAGTGACAGCTTTTTTATTTATTTGAAAAGAAGATAACGCGATATAAATCTTTATAATATATACATTGTAATTCTTAATTAGGTAATCAGGCTTCAGGTGCATGGGCTGATCACTAATCTACATTTTCATCTTCGTATATGTGGTTACAGAGGCATCAATAATATAAACAACATATATTAAATATTTACATTTGTATCTTTCATTTAATTTTTATTATTTTACACAGCTTTTGATTTTTTTTAAACAATATGATAAATGCTTTTAAACTTTGACAAACATTAAAATATGCTGATACTTTCTTCAATCACTCTAAATAGCTTTAAAAGTTGAATTCTTAAATTTTGAAAATTGGTGAGTAAAATGAGTGGTCGCTGATTTAGTCCAGCCAATGACCATTTTCCCGGGTAATTTGTTCAAGCAGCACCGATTTTCCTAAAAATTTGGATTTGAGTACTACTTACCCCCTGCTTCAAAGTTGATCCTGTGCCCCAAGGGGTGGATGCTAACCCTTGTCTAGGGGAAAAAATAGTATATGAAAAAAAGTCCGGGAATGAATAAATCAACTAATTTTAACCCCTTGAGACCTGATTTTTTCTTAAGGGAAGAAAAAAATATTTATTGAGATATTTTATTCAAGAATGACCATATTATCAATATTAGTATGTTACATAATACACAATATGTATCAATGGTACATTTTTACAAAAAACTAATATAATCACGAAACAACCACAACCAACTATCGTCTATGATACATGACAAATAGAGTTGCCACCTGTACTATACAAATAGTCTCTTACTACATTTTACCCAATTGTACTATATTATTCAGAAAAATAATATAGAACGAAATGTACTATATTTTCATTGCTAATAGCTAATTCAAATGTCGCGTTTTTTAATGATAACTGTAAGTTGGAACCCATCCACTACGCGGAAAATTTTAGAACGAAATTAAGAACAATAATCTCTTTTGTTTTACGGTTGTCACACAAATAATTCACTCTTTGAATAGATGTATTTATAGTGAATTCACTATGCTTTGGGGTTTGCCAGTTGTCAACTTGTCATAGCATTTAAACGTCAACTGCCCGTCGTTATTTATTGCTGCTTGATTTTCGAGCTTTTGTAAGATTGAGCTTAAAATAAATAATTTATGAAAAAATTATGAGAAATAAATGTGTACTATTTTTTTCCTAAATTTCCCAAAAGTACCATATTTTTGCAACTTAAAAATGTATAATCTATATTTTCTTCAGAAAAAAGTAGCAACCCTAATGACAGAGTAGTTCCTCTCTTATTTAATACACATAAAAAAATTGTAGGAGCATCGAAGCATCAACCTCATTTTGAGGGTCGTATTTACTTGAAATAAAATAAAAGCTATTTTTCAGACTCAATGTGCATAATTATGAACATTAACGAAAAAGCGGTCATCCGCCATTGATTAGTTAAAATTTTTGCAAAAATACTAATTTAAATCATTATTTGGGTCTTTCACCTAAACTATAATCAAAAAAATATATTTATATTTCAAAGTAACTAAGTGATTATTATAGATTTGTATTGACTTACGTCTCATGTGTGTCATCGCTATAGCAGGTAACCATTGATAGGGTTGTATTTACCCCATTTCCGGTAGGATGACAGCACTTGTATCATTAACTGATGTAAAATATATTCATTATTATGCCCATTCAGTCCGAACGTTGTCAGATTAAACTTCTTTACAAAAATTGAGTTTGATGAAACTGTGCATAATTATGCACCAAGGGTCTCAAGGGGTTAAACAACTTTTGATCTATAAAGTTTTTTCTGAAAATCAATTCTTTTCGAATTAATCGCAAGTGAAATTATCGATTTTTTAACAAAAAAAACTTGTTTTCATACTGTTTTCCGTAAATAACTTTAAAAATATGCACTTTAAGAAAAAAATCATTTGGATTAAAAATGTAGCTTATAAGAAAACAAAAATTATGTTGAATTTTTGGTTTCTGTAGAACCATTGCAAACTCAGTAATAGCTTGTTGAAATTTTGTTTTTATTTGTCAAAACAAAAATTGAAGGGTTTATCGTGAAATAACTGACAAACAATTAATTTGGTTTTTGTAAAAGACTCTAGCATGAAAATTAAGCGAGTTTTTACATAAATAAGGTTGTTTTTTTTGACAAAAAAAATACAAATTACCCCCCAAATACCACCCCATTGAAATTAATTCACTTCACAACTCACTTATTTCAAATAGGCTCAGTAAGTTTGACCGGTTTAAAGTAAGTAGATTTGAAAGTCGTTTCACCAACATCCCTATCGACGAAGCCTTGAATATCATAATAGAAAAATACAAACCACCTCAACACCTTGTAGACTTAACAAGGCACTGTCTGATGAACACCTATTTTGTTTACGAGAACCAAGGATACAAACAAGTGGAAGGAGCTCCAATGGGATCACCACTCTCACCAGTTATAGCGAACCTTTTCATGGAGAACTTTGAGGAGTTGGCACTAAGAACAACAACTCTTAAACCCAGTTTGTGGTTGCGATATGTGGATGATACATTTGTGATTTGGCCTCATGGGAGGGAACACCTCAATACTTTTTTAGATCACCTTAATGGCATCCATCTCAAAATAAAATTTACCATGGAGGTTGAAGCCAACAATCAACTGCCATTCCTTGATGTTCTCATAAATAGGAAGCAAGATGGAACCCTTGGCCATACAGTATATAGGAAAGCAACTCACACCAACAGATACCTTCATGCTCATTCTCATCACCACCCAGCCCAACTACAAGCCGTCGTCAAGACTTTAGTAACCAGATCACAAAGGCTAGCTGACCAGGATAACATCAAACAGGAAATGGACAGTTTAAAAACAGCTCTGAGACAAAACGGATTTACAGACCGAAATATACAAAGAGTCCTAAAGTCAAAACCGAGACAACCAGACGAGAAGCATGAGACACCAATAACGAAGGCTAATTTATCGTATGTCAAGGAGACCACGGACAGTATTGCGAGAATTCTACGGAGACACAATATCGATACTATTTTCAATACAGACAGAAAAATAAGCACGGTGTTGAGGACTCCGAAGACGAGGATCCCTTTAGAACAACAGGGAGTGTACGAGATTCCATGTGCAGACTGTCATAAAACCTATGTGGGGCAAACTAATAGAAGAATTCAAGCTAGACGTGATGAACACCAGAACGCTGTAAGAAAGCGGGAAAAAACAACATCCATTGCGGAACACGCCACCACGATGTCACACCGAATAGACTTTGAGAACACCAGAGTGCTGACAAATATAGAACACCCGAAATCAATACTCGTAAGAGAGGCAATTGAAATAGCGAAGAGACCTCACAGTCTAAACGCACACAATGAAATTCAGAACTTATCGAATTGTTGGAAAATCCTATTAAACACCGTACAGGCCCGTACCCGTCCAATAACAACACAACCGGAAATAACAAATCAGCAGGATGGAGCCGTGCCCATTGAACGCCAAGGGCCAATCACACGCAGCCGTTCACGGTGTCAACCAATTGGCGACGAGCCGCGACTATATAACAGCGCGCTTGCTTCAGAAAATCTTAGTATTCGAGTAACTAGAAGCGAAAGCAGAAGGCTACGAGAATTATGCGAACCGACCTGAAGAGGGCAGATGTGACTCTGCCGAAACGTCGTCATTTTACCATCGATCCCGCAGGGATCAGTTATCAACTGCGCGGATGAATTCCCGGAAAACACCTAAAACATTTAGTGCCCGCGAAAACTTAAAAACAATATATATATATATATATATATATATATATATATATATATATATATACAAACATTGCTCGTATTATAGTATTAGATTAGATTGTAGATTTAAACTTAAATATAAGATACATGTTTTTTTCAGCTCCAGTTTTTAACACAACGACGCCAGAAATTGTGTTATACAAATATGGAGACAGTTACTACTACTTCCAAGCAGTTTTCAAGGTGTGTAAAACGTAGTTCACTTTTGTCTGTAGGAACATTGTAACCCAAATAAAAGTTCAATCCCTCTCAATTTATTCAGCATACACATAAGGGAAGACATTGGGTAACAGTGTTCACAGTTTAGACATGTTGTTCTGATTTAATTCAAGGTTGTTTCAGGGTTCCTATTATCAAGCCATGCAGTTTTGTAATGCCTATGGTGCCGAGCTAGTGAGCATTGAAACCCCAGCAGAAAATCACTTTTTGTATGATACATTAAAACGTTTCTGTAAGTATTTTTGTAACACTTTATTCATTTGGATAAGAGATGCATAATAATGATGTCATTTTAAATTTTGGGTCATTTTTGAACATTAGAAAAATTGGGCGGTATCAGTGATATCATTTGCGAAATAAATACTAAGTAGCAATAAAGAAAAATCGCTACACAGTTATAGCACGTTTGGCTCTAGAACAGGTCTCCAGATCCGAGTTCTTCTGGCCTAGTTAGCTGTAAATATTAGCTGTAATATCTAATGGAAATGCTGTGGAACCTTTGGTGTGTCACTAATGTAATAACACAGTTGTGCGCACCCTAACACCAAAACGCCGTTTCAACAACTCTAAGTTGTCATCATCAAGAAGTAAATCTAACTTGTTTACTCATTGATGATGACAACTTAGAGTTGTTGAAACGGCGTTGGGTGTTTAAAATAAAGGTTTGGTGTTAGGTTGCAAAGCTGTGTTTTTACAGCTTTAATATCGCTTGCCAGAGAACTCAGGTTTGCCTGTTTCAAGACGACCACGAGAATTGGAAACATCACCAAGTATTTCCTATCGCATTTTGCATAAAGTTCCGCCTCTGGGCTTATAAGATGCATTCCACACAAGACGCCATACATATTTGCTGAGTTTTAGAATTAGAGAAACAAGCGAAGAAACAAAATAAAACAACCAAAACTTCTATTATCTGATCGATATGCTAGTCAATTGTTTTGAAAATAAAAACGCTGCCACCACTAGATCTTTAATGTAGAGAGCTGAACGCTCCAATGAAAGCATAATCATATTGCTTTTAATTAACAGGGACAACCCAAATTGGGTTGACTCAGAAATCCCGATTTCTGCGTAAGCCCCAGACTTCATTCAAAACTCAAACGGTTACTAATATTGACGTGTGATGTTCTGTTAAACATCTAGGAGTTCTTAGAAGAAAGAATCTGATGATAGTTTCAGTCTTTACTTGATGAAAATTCATTTTAATATTATATTAAAATAACAACACTGATGTAATTTTCACTTAAATTTATTTACTATTGACAATTGTTTCACCAGGTTACTGGCTTCTTCAGAATACAACGTAAGACTAACAGTTAAATTCCTAAAACTATCATAAAGAACTATGGGGATGCAATTACAGAGCTACTTAGAGGATTGTTGAAGCAAGTAGGAGAGGATTATCACTATTAAGAAAGAACAAAATATTGTAATTGGGTTTTTAAAAGGATAAATTATGGCTGTAATGAGTTTATATAATTCTATTGAAAAGATTAAGTAATAGGGATGAATTGGTTTCGGTTTGATCATTCAAGAGGTAAAGTGAATTTTTGTTTTTGTTAATTTCTAATGACTCTAAAAGATATAATTTTTTACTTTTATGTTGTAAATGTAATACTTCTAATGTATTCTGAGGTACATGATTTTCATTCAATAAATGGTCGGCAAAAGTTGACTTATTATATTTGTGACGAGTGTCACTTTGGTATGTTCGTCCCATCTTGTCTTGAATGATCTTCCCGTATGACCGAGGTATAAACTAGGGCAACTACCACATGTCAACTTACAGACACCCGAGTTGTTATTTTTGTTGATTTTATCTTTATTGTTTCTTATATGTTTTCCTAAGTTGTTATCTGTTTTAAAAGCTGTATGAATGTTTCTATTTAATAAAAATTGGGCTATTTTTGAGAAGGGGGACCGATGAATGTGATACTTTTATATAGTTTGGGGTCGATGTTAGGGTTAATAGGATATACTTCATTTAAAGCCTTTTTATTTAATTTTTTAGTCAACATATTGTCGATAATTTGAGGGTTATAACCGTTATTGACAGCAATACATTTTATTCTGTGTAGTTCTGTATCAAAATGAGTTTTTGATAGTGGAATGGTAACCAATCTGTGCAACATACTATGGTATTCTGCAAGTTTGTGTTGGTAAGGATGGTGTGAACTATTGTGGATTGTAAGGTCCCTGTGTGAAGAATTATGATAAATGGAAAAGGTATGTTTGTTGTTATGTCTGTTGATGGTTAAGTCAAGGAAATTTAATGCATTGTCGGTCTCAGTTTCTAGGGTGAATTTTATGTTAGAATGGATTTGATTTATATAGTTATGGAGTAACTGTAATTGTCTGTAAGTACCAGTAAAACAAGCAAAAATGTCGTCAAAATATCGATACCAATATAGGATTTTACTGTTCAGATTGTGTGTGAAAATGAATGATTCTATGTTGTTCATAAATATTTTGGGCCAAAAGAGGGCTTAATGGGTTACCTACCCATAATTAAACCTTGTTTACAAGTGTGAATGTTATTGTTGAATTGAAAATAATTTTGGTTAAGACAAAGTTGTAAGAGATTGTTTATTTCGTTTTTTATAATTGGGTTGGTATTGTTTGTTTCTAATAAGTTCATGATAAGGGTAGTACATTCTTCTGGTGGAATGCTGGGAAAAAGATTGACTACATCGAATGATAATAGTATGCAATTATTAGGTAGAGTTAGTTTTTGAATTCTTGTCACTAAGTCAAGGGAATTTTTTATACTGTGTGGGAGTGAATTTGGAGTATTGCTTTAACATGTCGAGTGCTTTGGAAATTTTCGAAGAAGGAGCTGAGAAATACGAAATAATAGGTCTGATAGGGTGATTATCTTCATGGAGTTTAATTAGTGAATATAAACGAGGGGGATATGGATTCATTACTGTTAAGGTTCTTTTTTGAAATTCATTAAATAAAAATTGATTTCTTTAAGGGTATTTTTAACTTGAAGTTGAAATTTGGAGGTGGGATCTTTGGTAATAATAGGATAATTGGACGGGTTTAAAAATTCGTTGGTTTTGTTAATGTAGTTAGTTTTATCTAAGGCAACAATACTGTTTCCTTTGTCTGCGTTAGTAAATGTTAAATCATTGCCCTTAATTTTGTTTTTGATCGAGTTTAATGTAGAGAGTTCAGGGTTGTTGACAGTTTTATAAAATG
Organism: Octodonta nipae; assembly: GCA_034190945.1. Classification (NCBI taxonomy): domain Eukaryota; kingdom Metazoa; phylum Arthropoda; class Insecta; order Coleoptera; family Chrysomelidae; genus Octodonta; species Octodonta nipae. The sequence goes on from CM067221.1 coordinate 6,558,625, forward strand.
AGTGGCGGATTAGATTTGACGCGATATGTTTGTCAGTTATGCTGTTGGTTTTGTTAAGTAAAGCAAGTTCTGTTTCTACCCCTAAAAGTTCTAAATTGTTACGTGAAATTTTACTTCGGAGATTGTGTTTGAAACCTTTGTTTAATAGTGTTCTCTCGTTATCATCAAATGAAACGGAGCTTAAATTAACAAATCTGTTAAAAAACTGTGGATTTGGATGAGTGGTTGTGACTTGTCGTTTGATAGGTTTTTTAGCTAATAATAGTTGTAGTTTTTTCTTCCCTAATATCGACCCCAAAACTATATAAAAGTATCACATTCATCGGTTCCCCTTCTCAAAAAATAAAACATTCATATAGCTTTTAAAACAAATAACAACTTAGGAAAACATATAAGAAACAATAAAGATAAAATCAACAAAAATAACAACTGGGGTGTCTATAAGTTGACATGTGGTAGTTGCCCTAGTTTATACCTCGGTCATACGGGAAGATCATTCAATACAAGATGGGACAAACATACCAAAGTTTTTGAGTGTCACAATTATAATAAGTCAACTTTTGCCGACCATTTATTGAATGAAAAATCATGTACATCAGAATACGTTCGAAGTATTACATTTACAACAAGAAAGTAAGAAATTATATCTTTTAGAGTCATTAGAAATTAACAAAAACAAAAATTCACCATACCTCTTGAATGATCAAACCGAAACCAATTCATCCCCATTACTTAATCTTTTCAATAGAATTATATAAACTCATTACAGCCATAATTTATCCATTCTACATTCTTAATAGTGATAATCCCCTCCTACCTGCTTCAATAATCCTCTAAATACCTCTGTAATTACATCACCATACTTCTTTGTAATAGTTTAAGGCATTTAACTGTTAGTCTTACGTTGTATTCTGAAGAAGCCAGTAACCTGGTGAAACAATTATCAATAGTAAATAAATTTAAGTGAAAATTACATCAGTGTAGTTATTTTAATATAATATTAAGAAAGAATCTCACACGGAATATTGTTGCCAATGACAATTCTGCAAATCTGATTTATTCATAACTCGTATTATTAACAAAAATTAAGATTCATGGTTTAACACTGTTCCATCAATTGGTTGTCAGTAAAGAGGCATCCCTTCTTTCAATCTAACGTAATTCAACTTTAATTTATTATCGGCTATACGAAATCTAAATTAATTGATTATCTCTCCATTGACAATTTCTCTCAAATGTAACATATTCTAGGAACACCCTGTATGTTCAAAAATATTTTAAAATGTAGCTATTATGTACAGTATTGCAAAAATGTAGTAAATTTAGGTAAGTAATGTAAACAATATGTTTAACCGAAGTCTTTTTCTCTAGTTGGAAAAGGTGAATACAATCTCTGGACCTCTGGTACAACACTCGTCACCGACCAACACACCTTTTACTGGCTCTCCACAAGCTACAAAGTTGGCTTCTCCAGCTGGCAAGTCGGTCAACCTGACAACGCTGGAAACAACGAAAAATGCCTAGAAGTTATTTACGATAAAAAACAATACAGCACGTTAGTGTGGAATGACAATGTCTGTTCAAAAGAGAAATACTTTATTTGTGAATTCAGTTGGAAGGATTGTGAAAACACACTCGATGATGAGTGTAACCCATTTAACATTATATCAGATTAAGTAATGAATAAATGTTGTTAAACGATGTAATTTAGTATGTATTTTACGCCATAATGCATGGATGCATACTCAGCTAAATTCCTCATATTTAATTAACAAGCTATCAGCTAAAAGACACTTAAGACATGAAATGGCTAAATTTTAAAAAATTAAACCCACACTACCATTCATGCAAGGATTTCTAAAATAATCTCTCCTATAAAATCAATATTTTTTAGGAATATATATTACAATATATATACAGGGTGAGTTTTTTTGATGATCAGTATGACAATCTCGGAAACTAGCGGAGATAGAGCAATGGTTAAATTGTGAAAGATTTTTTACGGGCCCAATTTATTGAAACTTTCGGATTTTTGTAAAAAGTCATGGCTTACTAGATATTTTGAAAAAAACTAAATTCTGTCGATTTAGTCAAAAAGTGTAAATATCAAAATTGAAGGGAATATGAATGTCATGTCCTCGTTTGCATGACGGCTCTCGTTTTCGAGATATGACACAAACTTATCTTTTTTGAGTGCAAACCATAGTTGGCTATGGCTTCAAAAAATTGGACATTTTTAGAGCTTTTCAACGATATAATACTCGATATAGTTATTCATAAAAATATCGGAGTTATGGATGTTTTTCTCTCTTATTTTCACTTTTAATGTAGTTAGCCGTGAAATAGATTGATTTATTAATTATTGTTCCAAAAAACTTTGACCGATTTTTTTATTAGGTATATCAGATATAACGAAAAAACTAAATAAGTAGGTACTTACTGAAAACTTAAGAAATTAAAGTACATAATACGCTTTCCTCACAGAGCGCCTATCAGTTTCTTCAATTGCTTGTAATACCGCCTCCCTTAGGTCACCAACTGTCTCATACTTTCTTTTGTATACTTTGTTTTTTAGCGCACACCATAAATAGAACTCTATAACTGCCAAATCGGGAGACCGGGGTGGCCATTCGCGTGGACCATTTCTTCCTATCCAAGAGTTTGGATAGATATTAATCTAATTGTTGTCTTACTAATAACGAGTTATGAGCAGGTGTTCCATCATGTTGGAACCACTCAATTTCTAAACGAGTTCTCAAATTCAAATTATGCAACATGTCTTGAAAATTTTTTAGAAAAAAAATCGAAAACAACACTAAACGATTGACAACGACTCCAGACTCGGAGTTGAAACGTCTCCATACACAGATAAGAAAAGAAAAAAAATTGGAGGAGAGAAAACCCAATGAACAGACAAAATAAAGTTAATCTTTGTCTATTAATGTTCTATTAATCTACTAATTTATACTTAAATTTTTAAAATACGTACATTTCTATTCAATCAATTCCTTTTAACAGTGAACCGAACTTTTAACGTCTGCACCCAAGTAAATGAAATTCCAGCTCCCTTCTTTTATATATGTTGACATTAAATATTGACTGATTGGAAATATTGACAGGGTGTTTACCTAATATCTGATTGCCTGACCAACTAGCTGGACCCTCGCCGGATTTAACTTCGTCCCAGACATTTCCATCTTTCAAATGTCTTTTAACTGAAACTGCTTACGACAGGGAAGCTGTTTGCTTTTCTTATTTTCAAATGTGAATTGTCGTCCTTTTATTCTGGTAAAATGCCCAGCATCATAAACGGATCATTTTCCACTTCTTGAAAAGTTGTTGACGTCTTTTTAACAGGGTCAATTTTGCTGTATTCATGTAATATATATATATATATATATATATATATATATATATATATATATATATGAGTATGATAACAGCAGATTTTATTATTACACTAGTCAAGAGAGATTATTAAGCGTCATAAAATTCAACAGTAAACAGCTTACGCCATAATGTAAATAATAGTTCATAGGCCATAATTGAGATAATTTTAACAGCAAATTCGTAGAAGTAAAATATTTGAACATTCAAACACACTAAAAAATTTTTTTTTTTTTTCGGTATATTCTATACAGGGTGAGTTTTTATGATCAGTATGGGGATCACGAAAATTAGCGAAGATAGAGCAATGTTAAATTGGCAAAGATTTGCAGTTTTACTGGCCCAATTTAATGACACTTTCGGATTGTTGTAAAAAGTCATGGCCTACTAGATATTTTGAAAAAAAAACGAAAATATATCGATTTAGTCAAATCCCTCTAGTTCCTTTGTTTTTGATTTTATAAAAAAAGTATAAATATCAAAATTGAAGGAAATTGTATCCCGAATATGATTGTCATGTTCTCGTTTGCGTTACAGCTCTTGTTTTCGAGATATAACACAAACTTATCTTTTTTCGAATGGAAACCATAGTTGGCTATGACATCAAAAATCGGACATTTTTAGAGCTTTTCAACGGTATAATACTCGATAGAGTTATGGATGCTTTTCTCTCTTAATTTCACTTTTAACGTAGTTAGCCATGAAATAGATTGATTTATTAATAACTATTCCAAACAACATTGAACGATTTTTTTATTAGGTATATCAGATATAACGAAAAAACTAAATAAGTAGGTACTTACTAAAAACTTAAGAAATTAAAATACATAAAAAGGGTTACAATTTATGTTCGAAAAGTCCACCATTGTTATTTAAACAAAAATTGCATCTTTTTAAGATTGACATTACCGCTTTCCTCACAGACCGCCTATCAATTTCTTCAATTGCTTGTAATACCGCCTCCCTTAGGTCACCAACTGTCTCATACTTTCTTTTGTATACTTTGTTTTTTAGCGCACACCATAAATAGAAGTCTATAACTATATAAATCAGGAGACCGGGGTGGCCATTCGCGTGAGCCATTTCTTCCTATCCAAGAGTTTGGATAGATATTATCTAAGTGTTGTCTTACTAATAACTAGTTATGAGCAGGTGCTCCATCATGTTGGAACCACTCAATTTCTAAACGAATTCTCAAATTCAAATTATGCAACATGTCTTGAAAAGTAGGATAGTAGACGTCTTTGTTCTACATGGAAAGGGTTTTCTTTAGCCCAGATATCCTCATTGTGTCTATTGAACATACTGCAGTTAGTAAATCTAGTTTCATCTGACCATAAAAACTTTAGTGGAAACTGTGGATTGTCAAGGCACATGTCTCTAAACCATGTACACAACAAAATACGTCGATGTTCGTCACCAGCATTCAAAGTTTGCGAAACCGAAAGTTTGTACGGGTGTTTCTGTCGCAATCTCACGAGTTGATGTAGATGGATTTTGATTTACCATTGCCAAAACATTTATTTCGTTAATTTGATTACGTTCCTTTGGTGGTTTAGTAAAAGACCTACATCTGCGTAAACTATCATAAAGCTTCTTAAACGTACATAGAGTATGTTGACGACGATTAAAATATCTATGAAAGTATTCCTCAGCTGCACGAACTGAATTTTTATGATATGATTTAACATTCCACCATATTCAGTTTTTCTTCGTTAGAATACTCCATTTTGTCTTGAAAACTTATCAATATCGACTGTCAGTTTAGCACTACCAATGGAATTACTCTCAAATGAGGAAACGTCAAAGTGAAAACAATCTTTTTCATGGTTACCTACGTTAAAAGTGAAAATAAGAGAGAAAACCATCCATAACTCCGTTATATTTATGAATAACTATATCGAGTATTATATCGTTGAAAAACTCTAAAAATGTCCGATTTTTTGAGGTCATAGCCAACTATGGTTTCCATTCAAAAAAAGAAAAGTTTGTGTCATATCTCGAAAAAGAGAGCTGTCACGCAAACGAGGACATGACAATCATATTCGGGATACAATTCCTTTCAATTTTGATATTTACACTTTTTTATAAAATCAAAAACATAGGAGCTAGAGGGATTTGACTAAATCGACAGAATTTCGTTTTTTCAAAATATGTAGTAAGCCATGACTATTTACAAAAATCTGAAAGTATCATTAAATTGGGCCAGTAAAACTGCAAATCTTTCCCAATTTAACCATTGCTCTATCTCCGCTAGTTTCCGAGATCCCCATACTGATCTTCAAAAAAAACTCACCCTATATATTGTGAAAAATAATTATGCGTTCATAATGTCGTCAATGGAAAGCTATAAAAAATCAAAAAATCTTCAAAATGTGTATTTATAAATGTTAATCAGACCATTTTTCATAGAAAAAAGCCAGACAACCGTGATTGTTCAAAAAATCCATTAATTGGTTGTAATTAAAGCTGGAATCTTAATTTTTCTCCTAATGATAGCCTATAACGTAGAGATTGGGCTCAAGATAGATTTTGTGCGTTAAGTAGACATTGCAGAATTTCGATTTAAATAATTTGTAGAATTATTTTGCAAGACGTAATGTATTAACCACAATTGTTGGATAGGTATATTTAAAATATATTTTGAAGACTCATAAAATGTAAATCATTTTGTATATGTTGGATTTTTGTTACTGTACCGAAAAATTAATTAATAGTGAGAGCTTAAAAATTGACCCTTACTTTTCCTCAGATGTCTTGACAGGGGCAGATCCAGCCAGTGGAAAAAAGTAGTTGAATTGGTAAAAGTAAACAGTATACAGGTAACCATTAACCTAATAAACCACTGGAAACATAGACCAATATGCATAAATACTAAATAGACAGGTAAATAAAACTCAAAAAGTTACGGGAAAACACATATAATAATATCAATAACTATAATTGCCAGCTTGTGCACCTTTCTCAAGAAAATTTTAGATCCGCTCATGTGCCTTGACAACTATTGTGAGGGCTCCGCTGACTGGCTGTCGCATATTCGTTCTTTTAATACAATTATATAATTTTTTAAACCAATTTCTGGGCTTTATAACGAAAATCCAAGACAGACAAATGGAAGTGGAATATATGGACATCTTCAGTACATCCAGATCGTACTAGCATGGTTAATACGAGGGGCTATGCAAAATATCGCTCTAAATTATTTAAATTGCTGTTCTTTAAAAACTACTCATTCTGCAGTATCCAGCGTAAGCCCATATAAACCCATTGTAAGCTATCATTTTGACGATTATTAATTCTCCAGTGTTCCTGAATTTTCCTAGGACTTCCATCATCTTGAAACGTTGATCTCATAACGTTTCAATGGCTTTGGATCTGCTATCGTCAACAGGTGAGTGATGGGAAATTCAAATTATCAAATTATTATCAAATTATACGGTCAAGCGTCGCTGGTCATTGTCATTGAGTCTTTTCCGGTCCAATCATCGTCGTTATACCTGGCGGTTGCTTGTTAACCGAAGAAGGGCTCTCCAAATGTTTTTAACTTGGATGCCGTGTCGCTAATTGTATTTTCGTTCGAGATTATATATGCTGTCTATATAAATTTTCTTTTATACCAGTGTTCTTCCGCGTGAATTACCCTAGCTAGGTCCCAGTTGATATTATAGTGTTCATGCGTTATTAGCTAGCCCAGACTTCGTTAACTCGGCCCTTTGAGTAGCTATGCGGTGTTCCTTAACCCTGGTGTCCAGCGGTCGCTTTGTCTCTCCAATGTAAATATTGTCTAATTCACAAGGTATGTTATAGATCCAATTATTGGTATTGCTGGAACTGGAGCTATGATTGAGGTATCTCGATGACACCTACAATATTTGGCAACAAGGGGAGACAGAACTACAAGTCATTGCCTACCGATCCAACTTCCAAAATACAATAAAGAAAAGTTGTTTACTAGTTTTTTTCGAAGTCTCTATTAAGGGGGCAGCTCTATTGTGGAGGCCCCGGGGCAGTGGCCCCTGATGAACTCCCCTAAATCCGGCCCTAATTCAGTTGTTTGCACTTTGAGTCAACATTCTTGATCTACTAATTTTAAGTGTCTGCTGGGCTTTGGACGTTTGGTAGTTAGTTATTTGTTTACCCTCGAGCGATTGCTTTATGTTTGCAGTACAACTCCTTTGTTCCTTTAGATCGAAACCTATGGTAGTTAGCGTTAATTCGATTTAATTGTAGATTTGTCTTTAGTGAGATTAGTTGCTTTATATCTGAAAATGTTCATATCATTTTCAGCATTTAATGCAATATTTGAGGTCATGATTTAATAATCACTAACCCAAGCATTTCAAAAATATTATCTCGGTGGTTATGAAGACCTCTAAGCCTCTTTTTCTAGTAAAGCTGGCGGCAGAACATGAAAAATAGGCAATATCTTACATTTCTTTTTTTTATTCAGAAAGACTTTACAAATAGAAACAAATATTACTAATAATAAGTGTGAAGATAGTTTATGAATTAAATGTGTAACTCGTCTATTATCAATTTATATCATTATATAATTTTATCTTTTAGTAAAAAATTGAACACAAATAAATTTAAACACATCTGTTGGTATGCAACCAGCAAACTTCAATAATTGGAACTTTACGATTCTACCACTAGATGTCACATATACTCACCACATTTTATAAATTAACAATTTATTGTATAATAAGTTGTTTTATATATAAATCTACATGTGTTCATAAAACATATATACGAAAATACCAAAAGCAAATCAGTTTCAATTATTTAATTAATTCCTATGTCAACGAAGTTAAAGTAATTTTCAATTAATATAAAAAAATCGCAATTTTCAGTAAATGGAAACGAATAGTTTGAGAACCTACGACAAACACCAAAACTGTGGCATTACAAAATGTCGAAATTGAGTAGAAATAAAAAGCAAAGTAATCGCATATTCATCTAATATTTATTAGCTAGTAATGGTTCTTAAAAATGTTCATGATTAATAAGACCTGCAAAAAATATTAAAAGGTACCAAAACAGTACCAAGAATTATTAATCTTATGTCTATATGCATTGAACTGATTTGTATTTAGTTCAATGCCTACATGTAATAATTTATAAGTATATGATATGTGTCGATTAATATGCAACCAATATTACCAAATATTGCAAACTTGCTCTATTGGTTGCATATGTGTAAATTACTAAAATGCCAAAAATCCTATTTAAATTGTCCTTGAGAATGGGAACTAAATGTATAAAATAATTTATTTGTAATGAAGCTGTTGAAAATTTTACTTCTTTATTAAACTGTGTATATAAATATCCCTCCTAGTGCACCGATTTTAACAAATGACATGTCTATCAATTCATCTTTATCGTGCAAATGTTATAGATAGACCATATATTTTTATTAAAAATTAATCTTGAAAATTAAGAAAAATTAAAAATATTTCTTTGCAGATTTGCCCTAGTGTAGAGGTCAGAGGAAGAGTTAGAAGACAATGGAATTCATGGGAATATAATTGTTCCCCTTACAGACGATGTCAAAGCGTGACTAGGACAAAACATATTAATTTCAATTAAAAAAATCCTTCCTTTTCATTGCAAAATTCATCATGAACAGATATTTTAATTTTGATATTATAAATTGAAAAAGTTTGAAATATCTAAATACAGTATGCATGTAGAGTATAAAACAAACCAAATAAAAACTATCCAGATAATCGAAGAAAAAAAACCCTGTGACAGGTCAACCTTAATTTAATAATGCGCATATTTGGACAAAAATATTTTTTATGGTGTTATTCATGTGGCATGTATAACATCATATACAATTTTTTCAAACGGCAACTCCAATATTGGATATATCGATTTGAGAGATCTAGTAATTCTATACACAGGACATTTAAATTTCAAAACGGTTACATAACAAGTTTTTCTAAAGAAAAAAATCTCTTTTATTCACTTAAACCAAAAAGAAATCAACTGAAAGGTATAAATGTAACAAAAGAATTAAAAAAATCACAGCAATTGTTTAAATTGGCCACCATTTTCTATGTGACAATGAGCAAAGCGATTTTCAAATTCTTGTATTATCTTTAGGGCAATATATTCCGTAATAAGTACGTTATATGGGTATATTTCAAGGTCAAAATAGTGTCGAAAAGAAGTGTTGCATTTTTTTTTCATTTCACTACCCTTCTCATTTATAAGTGTCGGCCTTCGTTACGAAGATTTCGCTTCAAAAATCTAGGAACTGCTGTAATTTCTATTTCTCGCTCAACTTATGGTTGCAACTGTGACGAATAATGTGTATTTGACGTAAATTAATTAAACTAAATCCCATTCATTGTGTATGTTTAAAAAAATCTAATTCAAGGCCCCCAACAAAAATTAAAGCTATCAAATAAACGTATTCACACCAAAAAGCTTTCGACCCTGCCAGGATTCGAACCTGGAATCTTCTGATCCGTAGTCAGACGCGTTATCCGTTGCGCCACAGGGCCACGCAACTTAATCTTTACAAAGCCGTTAATTAGTGTAAATCTTGTTCTTTTTCTATTTTAATACATAAAGTATAATTGACAATTTATTCCTTTAAATAAAACATTTTTAAATAATTAGGTCAAGTGCGAGTTGGTCTCATATACTAAGGGCTCCGTACCACCTTCAAAATTCGCTTGATTTTTATAAGAATACATATATATTTAGTTTTCTAATTAGGCCCCCAAAAATTAACGTTAGAGTTTTATTTTACTAATAAACTTTCAAGGAAGCCTTGAATAATCTACTATCTGAATTTTGAGGCTCTATAGATTGGAAGATAAAGGGCAAAATAGGTCAAGTTTTAAATTATAAATTATTAAATCTGTTATTCAAATTATTTAAAAATACAAATAAAATATATTTTTCAAAATTTAAATAGTGTAGTTTCTAAAATGGAAATTAAGTCGATGTTTAATATTTTTGCTAATATCGTTTAAACAAATGATTTAAAAATATGATATATTTGTAATTCACATAATGAGCCTTTTATTTGATATATTACATGATGCGTTTGAAAATTGAATTTTTATTTTCCATTTAATTGTATAATTTGTCACTAATATAATATAATAATACTATGGAGGTTTTCTAATAATTCTTTTTATAAATTTCAAGTGAGCCCATAACCCCTAATTATTTTCATAATTTTAAGTAGTGTGGTTTCGGAAATAAAGCGAGAAATGAGAATTTTTTATATCTTCATCTTAATATCTTGTAAATAATTAATTTAAAAAATATGAAAAATATATATTTGCATTCCCCATAATGACCCCCTTCATTTGATATATTGCATGATGCGTTAAAAAAATATTTTTTATTTTCCGTTTAATTCTATAATTTGGCCCCCAATATTAATATTCGGGATTTCTTCGTATTTTTCCTGTAAACCAAAAATTTTAGGTCTTATAGTTTGGGGAATAAAGGGGGGAATGGGTAATTTTTTTAACATTTTTTTAAATATATTTTAAAATATTTATTTTAAAAATATATATTTGTGTTGGTCATAATGAGCCCTGTGATTTGATATATTACATGATCCGTTAGAAACAAGTTTAATTTTTTATTTTCCATTTAAGTCTATAATTGAATATTAGGGGTTTCTCCTTATTATTCCAGTAAAATTCAGGTGAGGCGCTATACCTCTATTTTTTTTCAAAATTTTACAGCTAATGGTTTTGGAGATATTTTTGTTAATATCTTTTAATTGTTTATTTTCAAATTATGAAAAAAAAAGTATTTGTTTTCGTCATAATGAGCCCTTTCATTTGATATATAACATGAAAAAATTTTAATTTTATATCTTCCATTTAATTATGAAATTTGCCCCCCCAAAATTAAAAGTAGAGGTTTCTCCTTATTTTTCCAGTAAACTTCAGGTCAGACTCTATACCTCTAAAATCAAAATTTCTTCTTTTGCGATTTGTACTTCTGATCGGGTCACCAAACTATTCAATTATATCAAATTTCAACCTCTTCCGTCCAATAGTTTAGGAGAAAATGGCTGTGATGTGAAAGAGGCAGAAATCCTGAGTGATATTATATATTGTATATACGGAACCCTAAAAATGTATAAACCGACTTCCAAGTGGTACCAAAAATTGAAAATAATTAACTGAACATAACACTAGACAATAAAGAACAGATTCCTTGTTGTAGATAATTTGGCGAGGCGTAGTCGATGCGCTGTTAGTAGCACAGATCACACAAGAGAATTAGTAGCATCATGTCAGAGCAAGAGGTGAACACGTCTGTTGCACAACGTTTTGTTATCAAATTTTTGGCGCGGGAGGGCGTTAGACCGTCTGAAATTTTGCGTCGACTATCTGCACAGTTCGGCAATAAAACACTTTCAAGGACCCAAGTGTACGACTGGCACAAAAAGTTTTCAGATGGCCGAGAGACAGTAGAAAATGAGCCTCATGCACGCCGTCCCACGACAAGAATCAATGAGGCGAATATCTACGCAATTCGTGAGCTGATTGAAGGCGTACTGCTGATCGATTTTCTGCACGAAGGCTGTACAATTAATGCTGAGTATTACTGCGAACTACTCCAACAAGTGAAACTTGCCTATCGGCAAAAGAGGCGGGATATGTCTATCCGAAGTGTGATTCTGTTGCATGACAACGCTCGGCCACATACAGCTGCATTGACTCAAGGAAAATTGAACAAAATGCATTGGGAAACCCTTGAACACCCGCCTTACACTTAAAGAAGAACTGGGAGGCCACCACTTTGAGGGCAACGAAGGTGTAGAAACGTTTGTGCGCAATTGGTTATCGACACGACCAGTTTCATTCTTTGAGAAAGGTATTAAAAAACTTCCGATTCGGTGGGAAAAATGTATACATAAGAGAGGAGACTATGTAGAAAAATAATATGTATTAAAATTTGTATTGATCGTACCAAATAAAATGTTTAAAACCAAAGTCCGGTTCATATTTGATTCACCCTCGTATATAACATTCTAAATAGCCGAAAATATCCCGATGGTTGCTTGATCAAAAGTTTTAAGTTCAAGGTCAGGCTCCCCAAAATTAGCTTAAGACTGTTCTCATCTAATCTCCTCTACATTAACAGCGGAAGCCTTTGTCCTTCATTGATGTACTCTATGTATGCAATGATATGCTGACCATGAATGTAGTTCCTGACCTGTTTAGCATCAAATGTGGTGAGCTTAGACGCATTATGGCTGCATCAAAATGCAAACCCTTTATTATATTGACATATCTCTGTTGTTTAAACCTTCACCATGGGCGTACCGAGCGGGGGGCAGCCTCCTGGACCACAAAAACCTGCCGTGAGCCATCAAAGCTTCCCATCAATTTGCTGATTTGCTCCCCCGTCCTGAACCAAAAAATTTGTCCCTCCCTGGAGGGCAATATTTTTTGCCCTTCACATGTAATTATCTATTTGGTATTTCTAAAGAGAATAAATAAATAAATAATTATGAATCCTAATGACAAATCTTGAAATATGGCAATTTTTGTAGATACATGAAAACTTTTTGAATAAAACTATTCACCTGTCCATTCAATCCTAGAAGTAATAACAACCACAAAAAATTAAATGTAAACGATTAAAGTGTGATATCGTGATTAAAAGGGTTTGCAATTTTTTATTAAGCATTTTCAGCAATATATAAATTTAGGTGATTAGTAATAAGAAAAATCAATTTACAGTTGTTTAATTTGTAAAATAAATAATGACGCCGTTGAAAGAAATAAAGTTTGAAGTAATTAACAATATTTGCAGTAATTAAGATTAGTTTAGAACTTTTCTAACGCCAAAAATTTAATTATTTAGTATTGTTTACAATCTTTTCGTATTTTTTTAGATATTAAATAATTTTCAACTCGAAAACGGTCCACTTAAGAGAAAAATTACTAAGTATCACTAATTCAGGATGAACCCAAATAGTCTAAACAAACATTTTCCTGACAAAAAAAAAAACGTTTTTTTACAGTTAGTTTAAAAAAATTGTTGAAACCCATTGTAACCAAGTTGCCCATGGGATACATTTTGTATCTTATTCTGAGACATTTAAGGCTATGTTCAAGTAACTGATGCGACAATACAAAATCGGTAGAGTCGTACGAATTTATTTTCCAATAAGAATGCCATGAATGGTGAGTGCTTTTGAAGCGAAAACTTCTTCTCAGAGTCCTACCAGTAGACATATGAAAATAGATGACTAGGAGAATGAAATGCATAATTGAAATGATACCAACAAAATATGAAAATTAAAAGTCGTGGTGTCCATGAGATGAACATCGAAACTATAATCGCATTAGCCAACTTTATTGCAGAAGCTCTCCACATTTAATCAATTTGTGCATCGAAAGATCCATTTGGCCCGATGCACTAAAACGAGCTGATGTAAAGCCAATTCACAAAAGCATATCATGTCAAATTACAGACCCATCTCATTGACATCTAATGTAGCTAAAATCTTGGAAAAAATTAATTACAATAGAATTTTAGAATTTGTGAACAAGCATAAAATAATATAAAAAAAAACAGTATGGCTTCATAAAGAAAACAGGTACAAAGGATGCCTTAAATTTTCTAACAAATGTAATTTATGAAAAGCTTAATAATAGTGCTCCAATTACTACTTCTCTAGATTTAGCGAAAGCATTTGATATTGTCAATCACAAGATATTATTAGAAATTTATACTGTTATAGAATAAGGGGCAAAGCTTATAAGCTCAGGACTTCTTATTTGCAATACAAAAAGCAGCGTATTAAAGTTAATGAGGTTGTAAGTGAATATTGTGAAGTTCTAACAGGTGTTCCACAAGGAACAGTACTGTGGGCACTGTCATTCATTTTGTACGTTAATGACTTACTAACTACTATGCCTGATGACATTATAATATGATTTGCCGATGACACAGCGATTATATCTATAAGAGAAAGTTGGGCTGAAGTAGAGATCAAGATGAATAACTTCTTAAAGCTATAAGTAAGTGACTAGCTTTAAATAAACTATGTTTAAATTTGGACAAAACTGTATACATGACATTCGAAAATTGTAAAATTAGTGTTCCGGTAAACCTAAACATTTCAGTCAATGGAAAAAAACCTGAATAGGGTGGAATCATGTAAATATTTGGGAATCATCTTCTATAACAGAATAAACATGTAAAATACATTCTTAGAAAATCAAAGTGTTTAGGGTTTGTATTCTATAATCTCTCCAAGATTTTGAAAACAGACCCGTTGATGAAGTTGTATTACGCATTTTTCCACACCGTGATCAACTATGGAATCACTGCCTGGGAAAGAGCTTACTCCAACACATCAAAATGTCTGTAAAGCCAAAAGAAGAAACTTAAAAAATCGTAAACAAGAATAAAACGAACTTAAATAACAATCCTTTAAACTTGGAGGAGCTCTTCTCACTTGAATCTTTACGCTGAAAGAAAAATTCCTGAATTCAAACAGTATTACTAGGAACAAAAGCATAGTTCTCCCTCATAGTTCTAAAACAGTCAGTAGCAAAAGCAGTTTTATAAACATAAATGCATACAACAGTCTTCCAAATGAACTAAAAGCGTTAAGCAATGTAAGTGCAATAAAAAATAAATTAAAAAAGTGGATAATTAATAAAGATAATAATAGAATTAGATAGGCAATTGACAAAAAATTGACCATTGTTATAGAAACTTCGTATAAAAATTATGCTTTATTTTTTTATGTTCTATTTTATTTTATGTATTTTTATATTTTTTCTTTTATGTTAAGGAGGTATATATTTTGGATAGGATATAGGTTTCTATATTATTAGTTTTAGGTATTATGCCAAGACCACGAACAGGTAACTCCGAAAACCACTGGACACGACACACTACCTTGATCTCTTCTCTTGTGTGATCTGTGCCTTGATCTAGAAATACCCATACCCATACAACACAGTTATCTGTGTAACAAACAGGGAAAATAGAAAATGTAATAAATTAAGATTGTCTTCGTGGTAAAAATTGATTAATTATAGTAAATAAACAATTATAACACCCAATTAATATAAAATACCTGCACACAATTTGCCTTTCGGTCTAATAAATAAACTGCCGCTGTTTTTATGTGGTTTGGAGCATTTCTGCCTCTGGGACATAGCGGCAGGTGTACATATCGTAAAAGAAGAAATGATCATAGGGGTACTTCTGGGGGAAAACTACAAAAATCGACCGTTCCCCCCTGATCTCCGAAACTTGCCAAAACTAATAGATCGTTGCGCGAACTTTAGAGGAAAAATAAGGAAAAATCATTAATATTAATTTTGGGGGCAAATTATAAAATTAAATGAAAATTTAGCAACAAAAAAATTTTCAAACGCTTCATGTAATATATCAAATTAAAGGTCCCATTCTGAGGAACACAAATATATATTTTTTTCAAATTTAAAAAACAATAATTAAAAAAATACTAATGAAAATATACCAAAATTTACCCATTCCCCCCTCCTTATCTCCGAAACTATAAAACGTAAGGTTTTGAAAAAAAATAGAGGTATAGGGTCTGACATGAAGTTTACTGGAAAAATAAGAAGAAACCTCTACTTTTAATTTCGGGGGGCAAATTACAGAATTAAATGGAAAATATAAAATTAAAATTGTTTCTAACCCATCATGTTACATACCAAATGAAAAGGGCTCTTTATGACGATAACAAATATATTTTTTTCATATTTTTAAAATAAATTAATTAAAATATATTAACAAAAATATAAAAAAATTTTACCCATCCCCCCTTATCTCCGAAACCATAAGCTGTAATTTGAAAAAAAAAATACAGGTATAGCGCCTCACCTGAACTTTACTGGAAAAATAAGGAAGAAACCCCTAATGCTCATTTGGGAGGCAAATTATAGATTTATATGGAAAATAAAAAATTAATAATTGTTTCTAACGGATGTAATATATCAAATAAAAGGGCTCATTATGAAGAATACTAATATATTTTTTTCATATTTATAAAATAAATACTTTAAAATATATTTAAAAAAATATTTAAAAAATTACCCATTCTCCCCTTTATCTCCATCAAACTTTGAAAAACTAAGTATACCTCATTTTTTTTGAACTTTACTGGAAAAATACGAAGAAATCCCTAATATTAATTTGGGGGGCAAATTATACAATTAAACGGAAAATAAAAAATATGTTTTAACGTCATGCAATATATCAAATCCCAGGGCTCATTATGAGGAATACAAATACATATTTTTCATATTTTTAAAATTAATTGTTTACAATGATATTAACATATATATATATATATATATATAATATATATATATAATAAATTAGCCATTCTCTCGTTATTCCCCAAACCATACTACAACCTAATTTTTTTGTTTTGAAAATATGAAAAAAATCCCTAGAGGTACTATTATTTGGTACTCACTTGAAATAACAGAATTATAAGAAAATAAATTATTAGAAAACCTTCATAGTAATTTTAGGAAAAATTATACAATTAAGTGGAAATAAAAGATTCCAATTTTCAAACGCATCATATCAGATAAATGGTTCATTATTGTCAATTATAAATATATCATATTTTTAAATCATTTGTTTAAAAGATATTAACAAAAATATTAAACATCAACTTAATTCCCACTTTAGAAACTACACTATTTAAATTTTGAAAAATATATATTTATTGTATTTTTAAATAATTTGAATAACAGATTTAATAATTTATAATTTAAAACTTGACCTATTTTGCCCTATATCTTCCAATCTACAGAGCCTATAAAATTCAGACAGTAGATTATAAAAGGCTTCCCTCAAAGTTTATTAGTAAAATAAAACTCTAATGTTAATTTTTGGGGGGCCAAATTAGAAAATTAAATACATATGTAATCTTATAAAAACCAAGCGAATCCTGAAGCATATAAAATAAAAAGTCTGTGTGTGGAAAATGAAAGTGTATATTTTTTATAAATTTAAAACGCTTCCTTTAAAAGATATTAGGGCAAATATAAGAAAATGCACTCATTCCCTGCTTGTCTGAAACTGGAATATTAGAATCTTGAAGGTGGTACGGAACCCTTAGTATGCGAGTCCAACTCGCACTTGACCAAATTATTTAAATAGAACACTTATTTTAGTGAAAATTAGAATGTATGTTATTTGATGATTGCGAAAACATGTAAAAATGACGATAATAACTCGAAGACAGTCAGTAAACCATTAGACAATTATTTTCGACGAAAAAAATGCCTTTCCTTTCCGAGGAAAAATAATTAAACCTCCGCAGGAGATTCCTAATACAACTCCCACACGTATAGCTACAATACGTCTAATTAGATGGCGCCACATCCAAAGTAAATACAACTCGAATGTGTATGTGTACAAAATCAGCTGTACAGTCGTGTTTCTCTTTCAAGCGTTAACGTTTTGATTCAAGTCGAACCGGGCGAGAAATTTTACCGAAAAAATAATCAATAGTAGGCCAAATCGATAAGAATTCGACCTAATTTCCGTGTGCCTTGCCGATTCGCCTAAAAATGAACAGCCCTCATTTATCCAAAGGTGAGTTGATTTCATTATATTCCAAATATCGTTCGATGTTCCTCAAGGTGTGCATATTTTCGCAATCCGGCAGATCATAACGTACAGGCAATTTTTTATGAGAATCCGAAAATAGTAATGTAAATAAATATGACGTCATGCCGTGCGGTAATCGCTTATTGCATTTAGTGCAAGAGTTAATTGTTTGAATTTATTGTTTCAACCTTGTTTGCAGACCATATACGTGGGCCCCTCTTAGTTGCGTAAAATTCGTGTTAGGTTTGATGCAACGTTAGAAACAATAATAAATTTGATTTTGAAATTATTTAATGCTTCGCCATGACCTATGAATACATAATGAGAATTTTTACCAAGAATTCCGAACAGTGCTGAGTTATATTTCATAATATTTATATTTATTTTCTTAAACGCTAAGTTTATTGAAAATCTATCAAACACAATTATTTTAGTGTTTGTTTTTTATTTTGTGTTATTTAGTATGATCTAAACGTATAAGAAATAAATAAGCAAAGTATATCTATCAACTTCCTTTGTGTTGCAGTTGGCCAAGCACAAGGACAGAATAGCTATTTTATTTCCGACTAATTTAAGCACAGAACTTCCCTAAACCGGTATATCAGGCCATTATCTATATACGGTGGACATAAAAAGTCTGAAACAACACTTTCAACGGTGTAACTGCAGAAATATTGCCTTTTTGTGTCAATTTTTTTTGTGTTCAATCTATCATTGTTATAAAGAGTTCATTCATTGATCTGTTGTTCTTTGAATGCCTTGATTTGTTTTTTTGTGTTCACAAACAATTAGAAAATGTATGAAGAGATTCCAAAAACTACCCCTAGAATGTAAAAGGTATGTAAGTAACCACCTTAAAAATGGAAACTAACTTGTGTTGTGATTGAACGTGAATACTGCAGAAGGTGTTAATTTTTAGATGTACAGCACTAGAAAGTCAACGAATTCTTTTCTGAATAAAAGTCATTTTTAGGGTTCCGTATTATACAGAACCCTAAAAATATACCGTATATACAATATACGGTAGACTCCGGATTTCTGCCTGTGTCACTATACAGACACCCGATAAGGAGTACATATCGTAAAAGAAGAAATTTTGATTTTAGGTACTTTGGGGGGAAACTAAAAAAACGACCGTCCCTCCCCCCTGAGCTAAGCCTAAAATTTTTATATAGATTTTTACAGGAAAAACAAAGGAGTTGCAAATTATAGAATTAAATAAAAATTTTAAATTTAAGAATGTAATACGAATTCTGAACACAATATAATAAAGGGAACGTGAAGTTTTGAAAAATATAAGGAAACCTCTATCTGAAAATATATTAAATTAAAATTGTTTCTAACGCACCATGTATTTTTCCTGTATAACAAATGAAAGGGCTCAATTCGCGAAAACAAATATATTTTTTTCATTGATTTGATATATTACTTTCCGTTAGAAACAATTATAATTTTTAATTTCCATTTAATTCTATAAAAAAATTTTCATTACTTCATTTTGGGGGGGCAAATTATAGAATTAAATGGAAGATAAAAAATTATAATTGTTGTATCTATGACGAATACAAATATATTTTTGAATTTTTTTTAAAAAAATTTTAGCGAGATATAATATCCTTCATAATGACATTTTGGATTTTCGATTGAATTTCGGAGATAACACAGAGAATCAAAATTTCTTCAATTACGATATGTATTTGATCGGGTAATTTAAAACATAACCCATATCTACTGAACAGTAGATTATAAAAGTCTCCCCTGAAAGTTTATTAGTAAAATCAAATTGCTCTAATGTTTGAAATCCGGAGTAATTATAATATTTTAAAATGTTAAAAAAACGCTTTTAAATACTTCTGAAATGGATATTGCCCCTAAAATACAAAATTAGAAAATGCCCTCATTCCCTGCATGTTGAAACTGGAATATTAGAATCTTGAAGGTGGTTCTTATTTGCCCGAAGCGATAGTAAGATGTCTGATTAGAGACAAATCAGGCTGGAAAATCTACCTGTTTTTTCTTAATTTAAAAGCTATTTTTGTATGGACTTAATTTAAATATTATCGCCCTTCACAAACAATCCCCCTAAAAATGAATGATGGTTCAACAACATGCATGTTACAATAATTTTGTATTTTAGGGGCCTAGATTTCCTGTAACCATTTAAGCAGATTTATCAGTTTTTGCCTAATGAGAATAATTTGGTCAAGTGCGAGTTGGACTCGCATACTAAGGGTTCCGTACCATCTTCAAGATTTTAATATTCCAGTTTCAGACAAGCCTGGAATGAATGCATTTTTTTTATATTTACCCTAATATCTTTTAAAGGAAGCGTTTTAAATTTATAAAAGAATATACTTTCATTTTCCACACATAGACTTTTTATTTTATCTGCTTCAAGATTCGCTTGATTTTTATAAGATTACATATGTATTTAATTTTCTAATTTGGCTCCCAAAAATTAACATTAGAGTTTTATTTTAGTAATAAACTTTCAGAGACTTTTATAATCAACTGTCTTTTACTCAGTAGATTGGAAGATAAAAGGGCAAAATAGGTTGTTTTAAATTATAAATTATTAAATCTGTTATTTATTTAAAAATACAAATAAAATATATTTTTCAAAATTTAAGTAGTGTAGTTTCTAAAGTGGGAATTAAGTCGATGATATTTTGTTAATATCATGTAAACTATTTGTAATTCACATAATGAGCCTTTTATTGATATATAGATGCGTTTGAAAATTAAATTGAATTTTTATTTTCCATTTAATTGTATAATTTATCCTCTAAAATTACTATGGTGGTTTTCTAATAATTTTTCTTATAAATTTCAAGTGAGTGAGTACCCCTAATAATTTTCAAAATTTTAGGTAGTATAGTGGCTTCGGAAATAAAGCGAGAAATGAGAATTTTTTATATCTAATTATTTGTAAACAATTAATTTTTAAATAAAAAAAATAATTCCTTAAATGAGCCCTTTCAATGTAGCCTTAATAAATATTTTTTTATTTTCGATTAATTTTATAATTTGGCTTAGGGATTTCTTAGTAAACAGAAAAATTTAGGTCTTATAGTTTGGGGAATAAGGGGGGAATGGGTAATTAATTGTTTTAAATATATTTTAAATATTCATTTTAAAAAAATTTTAAAAAATATATTTGTATTCGTGAGCTCTGTGTTTTGATAGTAATTCTATAATTGTCCACAAAAAATGAATATTAGGGGATTCTCCTTATTTTTCCAATAAAGTTCAGGTGAGGCGCTATACCTATTTTTTTTAATTTTACAGCTTATATGGTTCGGAGATAAGGGGCAGGGAATGGGTAATTTTTTTTTAATATTTTTGTTAATATCTTTGAATTTATTTATTTTACAAATATGAAAAAAATTTATTTGTTTTCGCCATAATGAGCCCTTTCATTTGTTATATAACATGGTGCGTTAGAAACAATTTTAATTTTATATTTTCCATTTAATTCTGTAATTTGCCCCCCAAAATTAAAAGTAGAGGTTTCTTTATTTTTTCAGTAAACTTCACGTCGGACCCGATACCTCTAATTTTTGGGGGGGGGATGGGTAAATTTTGGTATATAGTCGTTTATATTTTTAACTGATTTTTTTTAATATGAAAAAATATATATTTGTGTTCAGAATGGAACCTTTCATTTGATGTATTACATGATGCGTTTGAAAAAACTTTTATTTTTAAATTTTCAATTAATTCTATAATTTGCCTCTCAAAATTATTAATAATAGTTTCTCCTTATTTTTCCTGTAAAGTTCGGGCAACGTTCTATATTTCCTATGTTTTTCAAAATTTTAGGCTCAGTAGTTTCGGAGATCAGGGGGGGAACGGTCGATTTTTTTAGTTTTTGTCCCCAAAACTACCCTTAAAATCAAAATTTATTCTTTTAGGATATGTACTCCTGATCGGGTCACCAATTTCATACGAAATTTCAACCTCTTCGGTCCAGTAGTTTAGGAGAAAATTGCTGTGATGTGACAAAGGCCGAAATCCGGAGTGATATTATAAGGGTATCCGTATATTGTATATACGGAACCCTAACTAGAACACGTTGGTAACAATAGACCATTTCATGGCCAACCTCAAGGTGAACCGAATTAAGTTACATATGCAACAGAAACAAAAGTGCATCGAGCATGGCATTTCCTTACAAAAATTCACCGGCCAACTAGATTCGATTTGCCGGTGATTTTGTTTTATTTTTTCTCAGCTTGCGACGAATTCTAGAGCACACATTATTTTGCCATAATCGTTTATTAATAGAACGTATAATAAGGTCAGCGGCATGGATAGAAATTTTAATATTTATGAGTTTTTCGTCGAGTAGACAAGCGCGAGTGTGTATAAACTTGATGATGAGGTAATACCACGAAAATAGCAATGACACGGTAGTATGGTGAACGTTTATTCATACAGGAAAGGATCTTGTGAATACAAGATAGTTTTTGAATTACCTCACCATCGAATTTTGTTTTGGAACGCCGAAGTGAAGAGAGTCAACAAATGATTATGAAATAATCGTGGTGTTGAAACTGAATGGCAATCCTGGTTGGCGGGGCAGAAAGATTTTAGTAGCACGTTGCGGTAATTATCAAAACATCTGAAGTAAATATTATAGGCGAGGAAAATACATTTTTACAAGACAAAAAATTTTGGTATTCTGTATCTGAGGAATAATTTGGAAAGATATGTAAGGGTAATTCAAATTTAGCATTTTTTTAGGATTCCGTATATAAAATATACGGATACCCTTATAATATCACTCCGGATTTCAGACTCTGTCACATCACAGCAATTTTCTCCTAAACTACTGGACGGAAGAGGTTGAAATTTGGCATCAATGTATAGTTTGGTGACCCGATCAGGAATACATATCGTAGAAATTTTGATTTTAGGGGTACTTTTGGAGGGAAAAACTAAAAAAATCGACCGTTCCCTCCGATCTCCGAAACTACTGAGCCTAAAATTTTGAAAAAAATGGGAAATATAGATAGTTACCCGAACTTTACTTTTCTAACAGATCAAGTAATATATCAAATCAAAGGGCTCATTATGACGAATACTAATATATTCTTTTATTTTTAAAAAAATAAATATTTTAAAATATTTTTAAATAATTACCCATTCCCCCCTTTATTCCCCAAACTATAAGACCTTTTTTTTTGTTTATAGGAAAAATACGAAGAAATCCCTAATATTAATATTGGGGGTCAAATTATAGAATTAAACGGAAAATAAAAAAATATTTTTTAACGCATCATGCAATACATCAAATGACAGGATTGATTATAAGGAATACAAGTACATATTTTTCACATTTTTTAAATTAATCCTTTAAAGATAATAACATAAAGATATAAAAAAATCTCATTTCTGGTTTTATTTCCGAAACCATACTACCTAAAATTTTGAAAATAATTAGGGGTACTAGGGCTCACTTGAAATTTATAAGAAAAATTATTAGAAAAACCCCATAGTAATTTTAGGGACAAATTATACAATTAAGAGGAAAATAAAAATTCAATTTTCTAACGCATCATATCAGATAAAAAGCTCATTATGTGAATTACAAATATATCATATTTTTAAATCATTTGTTTAAAAGATATTAACAAAAATATTAAACATTGACTTAATTCCCACTTTAGAAACTACACTATTTAATTTTTGAAATATATATTTTATTTCCAATCTACAGAGGCTCAAAATCAAGACAGTAGATAATAAAAGTCTTCCCTGAAAGTTTATTAGTAAAATAAAATTCTAATGTTAATTTTTGGGGGCCAAATTAGAAAATTAAATACATATGTATTCTTATAAAAATCAAGCGAATCCTAAAGCAGATAAAATAAAAAGTCTATGTGTGGAATATGTAAGTGTATATTTTTTATAAATATAAAACGCTTCCTTTAAAAGATATTAGGGCAAATATAAGAAAATGCACTCATTCCCTGCTTATCTGAAATTGGAATATTAGAATCTTGAAGGTGGTACGGAACCCTTAGCATGCGAGTCCAACTCGCACTTGACCAAATTATTTAAATTTACACCACTATCATAAGTACGCAATAGCAACCCTCAGTACTTTGTAATATGCAGTTTATCAACTAAAATGAGGTTGAAGCTGTAATCCACGTATTTTCTTCTGATAACTTATTTATTAAATACTGTTGTCAGCATTTTGTAATTCAAGTGCTTTGCATTTTTACACCTTAAAATTAATTAAACTTAACTAAGAATAACAAATGCTGAAATTATATAGATATTGTGAGATTTGCTTTAAATCGTCAGATCTGACAACCCCGCGAGAAACACTAAACATCTGTTCTCCCTTTTCTATAGTAAACCGGAAATTGGTGCAAAAAATTGCGGAACCAATCAGCATTTAGCCTATACCTTGGGAACACTCTTCTTATACATACTCGGGTATTTTACAATCTCATTCATTTGTTGTGTTGTTGTAGCCAACTCGCCTGGCATATTACATGCTTGAACAGTGATTATTGAATCTGTCGATTGAATAATTAATTCATTTTTTTCTGATATGCATTTGAATAAATGTTGCGAAACTCATATGATGTCACCAAATGTTTCTACAAATATTAACTCTCTCGTATTAACGTGGGTTCAAGTTTAGATACCGGATTCATATAAAGACTAATATTGTTTAGGAAATTTTTATACTACGAGGTAAAGTATTAACAGAAGTAGGTTATACGCGTTTACTTTGTATATGTAGGTGTAGACAGGTAAAGGTTATTGCTGGTCTTGAGATGCAAATGTTATTAGTACGCCATGGCTAAGAATTGTTTCTATTTGTATAGTAAATAATTTGAATCCAAATATGGCTCATAATTCACAATATACCGTTAGGCAAATATTCGGTAAAAATTAGTAATTTACTAGATTTTGGAAAGCTCACGAACACTGGAAAGAATTAAAACCTAATGCTCAAGATCGTACAGGATCAGTTAATAAACTTTCTACTTAAGTTAGAAAAAATTTTAAAAATCCTGTGCCGATTAGGCAGTAGTATAATCAAGTTTAGTGTTAAAAGAAATATTTAATTTTAAAATACTAAATGTTCGGTAGAAACTTGCAAAAAACTTACGAAATTATAGTAAGCAATAGTAAAACAAATTTTGTTCAATGACAAATAAGGAGAACCTGGAAAGTGATAAGGGAGGTAACAGGCAAACCACCAGAAACATGTAATATTATATTACAAACAAATAAATACCCAGAAGAAATTCACAAGTTATCAAAAACAGTTTAAACTGTATTAAAACGACCTTTCTTAATTCTTAATTACTTGAAATATTTTTTGTGAGATGTAAGAAAAAGGATGTTTATTGGGAGGTGTGCGAGAATGAAGATAGACAGAGATATTAGTTAGGCTGTGACACCACATAGATTTGTGTTTTGAGGTCTTTTCAAGAAAATTTCATGGAAATCTACGTATAAATAGGCAAAGATAAAACGATTAGGTACCATTTTCTCCTCTGTCTCTCAACCGATTTCTTCTTTTTTGTTTTGTTTAGTAGCTACTGACCAACTTCAGTGCAGAATGCTAATATTAATTTATAATATTGGTTCATTCATTAAATAAAATATATTATTTTATTAAATAAAAATATGTCAACGAAAAACAACGGTCAAAACTCAAAACATTGAGTAATTATAGATGGAGGAAGCGATCGTTACATATATTCTTAGAGCATGTACTTCTGGAAGTGACATGCAAGCGTTGTTATTGTTTAGTGGTAAACTAGTCAATGTAGTAGATCAGAATTGATTTTTCGGACGCGTTGCGTAACTTTCATTTTAAATGTTCTGTTTTTAATGTGAATTTAATTATTTGATTAATATATTATTATCACAGCCTTCCCGAAGGTGTTGTGTAAAAATTTGTCAGACAGCGGACAACAGAGAATGTAATAAATATTTAAGTTCTCCTAGGGTTGTTGGTCCTCTCTTTTCTTTAATATTCCTGAACTTTATTGAAACCGCAAATGACAAAAACTTTTAGGTTGCAAAGAACAATCTTCCAATTATTATATCGAATAGTTTGCCAGGAGCGGTTCCAGCCAAACATTTGGGAGGTCATTCATTTGTTAAAAATATTTCGAATACTGATATTTGATTACATTTTTATTTTCTTTTTATTTGTCAAAATGAGTGAACAATTTTGGTCATTACATCTACTTCTCCGATTTCTCCACAATTCTGTTTCTTATGAAAATATAGTTTTACAATTTCATGAAATAGGGTCGAATTTCGACCACTGAGCAACCAGTAGTTTGATGAAATACAACAATTTAAGAATTCTTAGGGTTTCATAGATTCAGTAAAGAAAAACCCATATAAAATCACTCTTACGTCTGTCCGTCTGTCACAATTCTGATTTTGGGGGTATTATCATTCCCCTTCTTTTCTCCCAAAGTATTAAGCATAAAATTTAAAAAAACATAATAAATAAAAATAATATATTGGAAAGTCCTAATATGAATTTTGGGGGATAAATTATAAAATTAAATAAAAAAAATCTTTAAGTTTATAATGTAATATATTAAATGAAAGTTCTAGTTGTAAGGAATACAAACATATTTTTTCATATTTTTTAAATAATGTATTTAAAATATATTAACGAAATTATACAAAAATCAACCCATGCCCGTTTATCTCCGAAACTACTGAGCTTAAAATAATTGTATGTAGTTCCCCACACAAATTTTAAAGGAAAAATAATGACAAAATCGTAATATTAACTTTGTGTGGAGGTGGCGAGTAATAGAACAATACAACTTTTTTCAGAAATATCACGTAATAATGTCATAAAAATTATAAATGGAATTTACTTATATTTTTATAATAGTTTGTTCAAAAAATATTAAAGAAAATATTTAAAATTTGAGGTATTCCCCCGTTTATCTCAGAAACTACTAAACGTAGTTTATAAAAAAAAGATAAACTCGCACTTGACCAAATCATTATTAGTTAATAGGATTATTGATCTCTTCTTAAGAATGCATTTTGGAAATTTTTAAAATCATAATAATACGGAACATAAAATCACGAACCCACTCAACAGTTTGAATTAAAAATAACTTTCCAGATCCAGCAGTAAATGTTCGCAATGCATTTATGTTGATATTAGCTCAACAAGAATATCTAAAAACCTAAATAAAATGTTGTTTATTCGACATCTAAAATTATATTTTTAGATACATAACTAACCCACTTCAACTGGATAACGCTTAATCAATAACATGAGCAAAGAAGCCATATATACCTAATCAATGATGATTGATAAAATTGTCACGAATGTCACAAATGAAAAACGTTATTTCTATGATATATCATATGGGAATGTGTTTTTGTTTTAGCATTGGTTTGAATGACGAAAATCCACAAGAGTTTCATTTACAATGCGTGTTCAAAAGGAAAATATAGGTCAGCCAAGCATTTTCGTTTATAGCTTTGAAACACGAGAGAAAATCGTTATTTAGATTCACTAAGTTAACAGATACAAATTGATTATTTACCTCGTTTGCTAGAGCATTGACTTTAAAATAGTTGTCCTAAGCAGTGTACTGAAACTTTGGTAATAATCTAAGGTGCATTTTCAATTCCAAAAAAATCCACACATGTTTAATTGGTTTTTCCACACAATACATGAAAAATGTTCATTAAAATACTATAAAAACTATTATTTTAGTCAAATATTTTGATCAAAAGACTGTCGAAATTCAGTCCATCAATTTCTCAAATAGGGGAACAAAAGTTTCCCCTCCACAATACACTGATTCTAAACTGGTCTTTATTTGCTTCAAAAGTAGCAAGTCTGTTTTACAGTAGAGGTTTTCATAGACAAATAAATAACTTGACAGGCTTTCAAAAACTGTTTTTTATGGCATCTTCTTGTAGTTTAGGGTCACGTGGTACATTCAGCGCCATCGCCATTAATTTATTATTTATAATAAAAACACATGAATACGAAAAATCGTGTTAAATACTCTTAAATTCTTATGCATTTTTTTATTGTTAAAATGTTAATTTGTCGCAAAATGAGAGCTTTGTACCTATCAAGCAGAATGAAATGCTCTTAAAAAAATTAACTTTCCCAAAAAAATAAAGATGTTAGGCATAAAGTTGATGTTTGATTGTTTTTCAAGTTTGTAAACATTTTTTTTATCACATTTGTAAGCATTTTTTTATTTAAAGCCCATTCGATTTGTTTCAGGTTCCAGACAGCCTCCTCCAGTTAAAGGTGGAAAATTACGTCTTTATAGCAACAGATTTTGTCCGTATTCTCAAAGAGTTATATTGGTTTTAGATGCTAAAAAGATACCGTAAGTATTGTCATGCTTTAGAAGCTTGGTATCTATAGCCGAAATAGCTCAGTTGGGAGAGCGTTAGACTGAAGATCTAAAGGTCCCTGGTTCGATCCCGGGTTTCGGCAATATTTTTTTTATTAATTTTTAAAAATGTGAAAAATTAGAATTAACAGCAATTTGTAAATATATTATATTAACAAATTGATGTTATTTATCAAATCAATTGGAAAAGTAAAATATTTAGATATACATTGCAAATTTTTAACATTGGCTTGTCAAAAAAAATTGCACAAAATACAACCGCAAAATCTGGAGATATTTTAATCCAAGACTGATAATTATTAAGTTTGTGTGCTGTTTTCTTTTTGATTTTATTTATAGACAATATGTTCATCCAAAATGTTTTTTAAATCAGAAAGGCGTTATTAAATCTGATTATATATAAAGGTATGAACTACGGCTGTAAATCTGAGCGTATGCAACCAAATATACATACATAACTGTTGTATATTTAGGTGTATATCCATTAAATATATACTTGAATTCTTAAAAAAGTTGACGTATATTTTATACAATTATCTCAATTACTTTTCCATCAGCATTACATAAAGATGTTATTGTTAAATTACAAGTTCCTTTCAAATTAGCGTCGAACTTAAAGCAGACCTGGTTTGAAGCGTTGAAACCGGCTTTAAATCCTAGTGTATTATGCAACCAAATATACAGTAAGTTCTTGTAAGTTGTCTAATTAGTTGTAAATTATCCGTGTTTATACCAATCACATATATACGTGAATTATACTTATACTTATATTTCCAACAGGTATGTCAGTTACTTTAATTTTCATCATCAGTAAATAAGTTAGATAATTTGTCACTCTTTTCAGTTGTGTTGCTGGTTCTGGGCTAGTATCTAGTATTAAGTACCTATATCGTATGCAACCAAATGTACACAACTGTTGTATGCTGTATAAGTAGTTGCATATCCATCAAATTTGTACATGCATTCTTAAAGAAGTTGGCGTATATTTCTGACAAATATCTTAATTACTATACTTGTCATCAGCAATAAATATGCAGATATTATTTTTAAATTGCTAGTCCCTTTTAAATAAGTGTTGAACTTAAACCAGATCTGGTCTAAGGCGTTGAATCCGACTTATGTAAAGGTCTGATCTACCGTGATCCACGGCCGTAGCCAGGAAATTTTTTCGGGGTGGGTGGATAATTTTTTTTGATTGGTGATTGGCTGATTAGGACTGCAAAATGTATATTTTTTGTTCATGTATTTCAAGAATATATAAAAATTTAAGTATAAAATTTATTCCATGAAAAACATGATTAATTGGTTAAAATTGAATCTTGAAACTAAACATTTCTAAATTTCGGGGGGGGTGAACCCCTAGGACCCCCCTCCACTGGCTACAGGCTTGCCATGATCTACGACTTTTAATCGGCGATGTATCTGAGCGTATGCAACCAAACATACTTATTTTTTTATTTTGTATATTTAGTTGTATATCCATCAAATATGTACTTGAATTCACTACTAATTTTATTCAGATTTCAATATTTCATTTATTGTCAGATTATTATAAAATCTGAAAATCTAATATGTATTTTTTTTCCATTTCAAATACTGATAAAATAAAACTTAATATTTTTTATTGCAGGTATGATGTAGTTAACATTAATGTATCAAGTAAACCAGACTGGTTTTATGACAAGAGTCCCTTAGGCAAAATTCCAGCTCTAGAGCTGGATACAGGGGACGTTCTCTATGAAAGTTTAATAATCGTCGACTATTTGGACGAAAGATATCATTCCCATCAACTTTATCCAAAAGATCCTCTACAAAAAGCCAAGGACAGACTTCTCATCGAACAATTCAATAGAGTATGATTATGTTTGTATAATTTTGACATTGTGAAAGATTCATATTTCGTTTTCAGATCATCAATACGATGCACAAAGTCATGATGACTATCGGACGTGTAACATTTGACGATGACGAGAGCATCGTGAACGGCCTTCAAACATTCGAGCAAGAATTATTGCACAGAGGAACCCAATACTTCTCTGGGCACAAACCTGGAATGTTGGACTTCATGATCTGGCCCTGGTGTGAGAGGGCTGACATCTTGAAACTATTCGGCAACCAACATTTACTTAGGAGAGACAAATACAAGAAACTGGTTAGTAAAATATAACAACTATTCTATGTCACACTAAAGTGAATTTTTCAGTATATACATTCTGAGAATTTATTGTTATGTCATTATGAATATCAAACTTAGCTATGCTAATAAGCGAAAGAGTGTTATCCATTGTGTGTACAGGTAAAATCTGTTTCTGGAATATTTTTATCGTAAAATTCGGGATTTTCATAAGAAGGGTCAAATTGTTCAAGATGAGTACTTCATATGGGTTTTTTGGTTTTTTGGGTAAAATCTTTGATTTCTAGGATCTTGTGAATAGGGTTTTATTGTTGAAGGGTTTGTTGTGGGACATTACCTCTTGGTTGCCACACGTTAATCGAGTTTCTTTGCTGTTGAGGGAAAATCGGTCTGTTTGTGAAAATTTGTTGTTGAGGAACTGGTCTTTGTTGAATTTGTATTGGTACTCTAGGAAATTGTGGTTGTTGATATTGAAAATTATTGGGTAGAAATTGACTTGGAATTTGATTTCTATTCAGAGATTGAAATTGATTTCGCATTTGAAATTGATTTGGGTTTTGTTTGAAATGTTGGTTGTGATTATGTTGTTTTTGATGTTGGAAATTATTTTTGTGTTGATTGTTTTCAAAATTGGAAGGTCTTTGTAAATGTCGAATATTATTTTCGGCAATAATGTATTGTCTGTCTTCAGCTAATGTGCTGGGTTTCATAGCTCTAATAGTAGAACCTAAGGGCTCTTTTAGTCCTGCTATATGAGTTAACTATAATGCAGTTAGTTCTTCAATAATAAATAGAGAATGACAAAAACACATCTAGAATGTTCACAGATAATTTGTGAACTCATTACTGTCCTCATGTTTGTTAAAGTTCTAATAATTTCAACAGGTGGTTAGGTATGTAGTTTTCACCTATATATGTTGATTTCTCTTGGCTTGTCTAAGTGATATCCACTGATCTGATTTATTTTTTTGGAATTTTTTAGTTTCAAATTAAAAAATGACATGAATTGTGAGTTGCCTGCTTTTAGGAGCATTGATAGCATGCTGTGATCATATTTGAACCCAGAATAAAAGTGTATTATAACCTTATAAGTCCAAATTAGCATTTTTTAAAAAAAATCAAGATTACTAACTTTTATTTTTATCACTTGCCTTCTAAATTTGTGATTTATTTTGATCCATTTGCATAGATCATAGATAAGTAACTCCTTTTTTGAATTTATTATATAAAGTTCACACCATTACTATTCTATCCCCACTATTTCACTATATTTCAAATGAAAGTATTCTAACTGCACATGTACATTTAAGCTCACAATAATTTTCAAATACTATCTTTTCGAGTTTTTTAATCTATTGAACCCAAGACTATATATAGTTTCTAGTCATGAACCTTCATCAGTTGCATTTTGTGAGAAAATTGAGTTTATGTGCTTTTTCATCATCCAGCAGAACATAAAATATTTTGCATCAGATAACTTTTGGAGAATCCCTCGGGTTTAGAGGCTACTTCTTCACTAAGATCATCATACAGTTCCGGATCCCCCCTTATTATAATATTGTATAATGTTTGTAAATATTGTTATAAAATTTATATTCGCCGCCACTGGAGACAACTACATTAGTCACTCCGATAAAAATTAAACATTGTCTGGGATAATAAAAACGGCGATCTGGAACGTTCTATGCAGCAAAAACCATTGGCAACGAAAACTCTACCAACAGTGCCCATCCATTACTATTTCGTAGTTAGTTCAGCTTAGATGAGTCGTGTTTATACTTCGGTGTAAATTGTTTTCGGAATCAGCTGTTATAAATATTGGATTTTTATGTGTAAATAAAATTCTAGATACTGAATATTAGTTTTAAAATGTAATTTAATTTGAACCCACGAAGTTTACTGCAATATCATAATCTTTATCCTCGAAGTTTCCTAGAACTTTCATCGTCTTGAAATAGTTGATCTCACAACGTTTCAATAGCTGTGTATCTGCTATCGTCATCAGATGAATAATAGGAAATTCAGATTATCCCTCGTATTTATATTATATATATACTTCGTTACCTCTGCCCTTTGAGTAGCTGTGCGGTGTTCCTTAATCCTGGTGTCCAGCGGTCGCTTTGTCTCTCCAATGTAAAGATTGCCACATTCACACGGTATGCTGTATATACAGTTCTTTGGTATTGCGGGTGCCTCGGGCCTCGTTCTTGTTATCATGCTCCTCAAGGTGTTGTTGCTTTTGAAGATCATGCTGTTTCCATAGTTATGTGCAATTCTTCTAAGTTTCTCCGACAAGCCTTTAGTATACGGTAATAGTATAGTTGCTACCGTGGTGTCCTCTTCCTGCCTAGGTGGTTTGTCCAGTTCTTCAAACGACTTCTCTAAGTTTCACTTGTTCTTCTTTGAGGGCTTCTGGTGTACTGCAGATATTTTTGGCTCTATGTTTTGATGATGCCAGATTTCGTTGCTGATGGGTGGTTAGAATTGTAGTGAAGGTATAATCCTGTATGTGTAGCCTTCCTGTAGACAATTATTTGGATCCCGGTCCCGGTCCTTTGACACTTTACGTCAAGAAATGGTAGGCACCCACTCTCTTCTATCTCCATGGTGAATCTAATGGATGGTTGGGATTGGTTCAGGTGCTCCAGGAATGCCTGTAGTCCTGTCTCTCCATGTTGCCAAATAATAAAGGTGTCATCGACATACCTCAACCATAGCTTAGGCTGCTTCTTGTAACTCCTTAGTGCATGTTCTTCGAACCATTCAATGTAGATGTTGGCGATGGTTGGTGATAACGGGGAACCCATAGGCCATCCATCTTCTTGCATGAAGAACCGGTCCTTCTCCTGAAAGTAGCAGTTTTTGAGGCAACGTTCAAGCAAGTCCATGATTCAGTCTATTGGCAGCTCCGTTCTCTCCATCAGGGTTTCGTCTTCAGTAAGTTTCTTTCTCACTATATTGAGAGATTCGTCTCGTGGTACGTTCGTGAAAAGGTTTTCAACGTCGAAACTTACTAAGCGATGTTCAGGCCCAAGTTCCATGGATCCGATGATTTCAATAAAGTGCTTTGAGTCCTTGACGTGCGATGATGTTTTGCCCTCCAAATGTTCAGACTAACTTCAGGCTAACATCATAATCTTTACTTTAAATTTTTTGGCATACCATAGTTTTGCATTACGGTGACAAATTGTCCATATACTATACGTTTACTATTAATTTCAGATGGAATGGCGCAATCGCATGACTGATGAGACAACTGTGAAGAAGAGTTTGTTGAATTCAGACTTCCACATAAAATATTTGCAATCATATAGAGCCGGCAGACCAGATTATGACCTGATTCTGAATTCACATTAATTCTTAAACACACATTGTACTTCCATTGTATAATCGGCACAAAAAAATCACTAATCATGTTTTTTATGTAATTGCGTTACATTGATTTATATATTTTAAGACCGTTTGGGTATTACTTCATTGCAGAAGTAATTTCGTTTATTCTTTATTTTGCTTTCATACACTTTTCACAGATATTTATTCGTCAAACAGTTCATCAAAACGTCATAAGAACTGTTTGATTGTTGAAAGGCATTGAAGCTTTTTGTGTTCGCATGAGTGTTTGTAAACCATTTTATGTATTTATTAAGTATATAAGGGAGGCATTTAAGAATTTGGTGGTTGTTTTATAATTATATATTCTATATAAGCGTACATAGAAACTTTATGTATTATTTGAATAAACATATTTTGAATTAAGTCTTTTATTTTAAACTGATATATTAAGTTGAAGTTATGCTTAATGATTGTTGGAATTTATCAATATAATCTAGTCAATGGCCATTGACAACGAAGTAAGAATCGACTTTGAAACGTTTGGTATAAGTATAGTTTTGCTCCACTCTTATTTCAACCACCTTGTATATGCAACTACTGACAGACCTATAAATTCCTAGGTTTATGCAACTACTTATGTGCCACCCAATACAATATTTTTCGAACCACCCTGTATAACTAATTCAATTCCAACTATATCATCCATCATTGTATGCAACTGCTTATGTACCACCATTTTGTAACATACACGCACGCAAACACCTTCAACAGTATTCCACACAGAAGAGATCGCCAGAATAACAAATTTTCGTTTTAATAAGCTAATGGAATATTTTCTGCAATTTCACGCGACTAACTTAACTTCGTCTTTAAAATAAACTGACTTCAAAAGCGTCAAAATGAAAATCACTACAAACACCCTGTACGATATATTTATGATGAAAATGTGACATTTACCATCATGTTTACAGTTTTTTTGTATTTAATTTTCTAATTTTCAGAAAAATGGTATGTTTTACGTTATAGAAAAATGTACGGAATCAAGCTGGAACATATATTTGTATAATACAATTAATGATTCAAATTGCGTGAGGAGTTTTAGAGAAAACAGTGAAGATTAATTGAAAATAGCTGAAATCTAGTCCCTTTTATTTATTTTTTTTCTGATTTTCTAGAAAACCGTAAATCTCATGTTACAGACAATTATATGGGACCTTTCTGTAATGTTCCTTAATATAATGTAGTTTAAATCATCAAAATTGCTCAAGCCGTTTTTTGAATAATCGCTCGTTATACAAAAAAAATATATTTTTTCAACAGACAAGTGTATTTCTTGAACCAACCGTTACGTGACGCCACTCATCCCGCAGCCATTTAGAGTTCTAAACTCAGCTAGCCAACTAGTCTCTATGAAGAAGAATTAGAATGAAAATTGACTTTGAGATTTTAGCTATTTTAACCTATAAATCGGTGATTCTAACCTTAAATTGGAGAAATGTATTAATATAAATATACATTACTTAAGTACTATTAGAAAACAGCTTTCAGATTATGGCTTCTCCTTTGTGGAAGCTCTGTTCGAGGAGTTTGAATGTCAACTTAACTGCTATATCAGCCTCTGTGCGATGGGGTCATCACATGAGGGGAAAACCTCCAGGAGAAGCAAAATCTTTAGAACAGTGCATGCAAGGTTTCTAATAATACAAATGTTAAATGTAAATAATAACTAAGTATATTTGTAGAATGGAGTTATCAAGACCCTACAATTCATTTCAAAGTAGATATAGGTCTCCCTCTCGAACTTTCTCAACCTAAACAACGGAATGAACAACTTAAAACACTAAAAATTCAACGAACGAATCCAGCTATGGAGAAGCTGTCAAGGGAGAAAAAATGTAAGTAGTTTAACATTAATTTTGTATAAAAAAAATAATCAACAGGTATAATTTGCAGTGGAAATTGATCTAGAAGCATGTGAGAAAGAATGGTTGCATACATATGGACCACTACATATAAAAAAAATTGCTGATCATTTTGGTGTATATGAACATCTCTTTGGTGATGCTTACTTTTATCCAAAGGTTCCATTAAGTGTCAAGTTTGAAGTTGAAGATGGGGACTTGCCTGTTTATTTTGGGAATGTAATCAAGCCTAGTGATGCACAGAAACAACCTAAGGTTACTTATGAATGTGATGGGGATACCTTGTGGACTTTAATTCTTACAAATCCTGATGGTCATTTTACTGAGCAAGAGAAAGAATATGTACATTGGTTTGTGTAAGTTTTTACATGTAGTTTAAATATTTATCTACAGATTGTTCTTTTAGATGCAATATTCCTGGCAAAGATATTGAAAGAGGTGAAACGTTAGTTGAATATTTGCAACCATTTCCACCAAAAGGTACTGGATATCACAGGCATATATTTGTGTTGTATAAACAAGACAAAAAGTTAGACTTATCAGTGTTTAAAAGAGAAGGAAAGTGGTAAGAGAAAAATCCAGTAAGAGTGTTTGAATGGTATAATTGCTGGCTTTTTGAATTTCAGCCTGAATTTGAGTGATAGGACTTTTTGTACATATGACTTCTACAGAGACCATCAAGATATCATAACTCCAGCTGGTTTGGCATTCTTTCAATCTGATTGGGATAAAACTCTGAAGAATTTTTATCACAATGTTTTAGGTAAGTCAATATATTTCATAAATTGAGGATCCAATGTTTGTTAAAAGGGTAAACGGGTAAAGTTGTCGATTTTAAATACATAGTGTTTGCAATAGGAAACTATATTTAATCAATTTCAGTATTTATAGACAATTTTATTTGTGATATTAGTTTCCTTTATTTGTGAATTATTTTAACAAATTGTAACTTTAAGCAATAGCTGCTCAGAAAACATTTATCTGGGACAGGCATTCAGATTAATAACTAAAATGAACAAAGATTTCAACAAAAATTATTTTTCATCAAAATTCAAAATAATTTAATCATACAAGAAAACATTAAATTAAGAATTTAGTCATAGTACAAGATCTAATTGCTTTTTATAAAAGTGTAGGACATTTTTTTGTTTGAAGGAAAATTATCCAATAGTAATGCACAAGAAACTGATTTATTTAAACAAATACTCTAAAGATTGAGGTGACTAAAAAATAAATTTGGAAGAATGATTGTCACCTTTTGCCTTGTGGGTCATATAATAAACCCATTATGATTATAAACAGACCTTCTAATGAGGAAATTCAAAATAATGTTGCATTACTTGTAATGGAATAGCCTACATCTTCAGTTAGAAACATTTCTTTTACCATACATCACTAATTTCAGAGTGGCATTGAAATTTACTGCACTATTACTTGGAAGAATGGTTTAATAATGTCTTGACACTAGCAGAAATAACTATTGTTTTGAACAGATGATGTCACTGTTCATAATTCTAGAATAGTTGAAGAATATTTATTAAATATATTTCATGACAAATGGTTAGGTACATATTTAGCTGTTTCATGGCCTGTATGATCACCAGATCTGACTTCTCTGAATTTTTATCTATGAGAGAGCTAAAAAACCACTATGTCCATTAAGAATTGAAGTGAGGAAGTTGAATGATTTTGCTAGGATACTCCCAGTCTGGACCAAGGCCCACTGTTTCATTTCATGAATACACTTCCAAACAAACTTTTAAATTATTTAGATCATTTTTATATGGTGGGAAATTCAAGTTTATTTTATTTCTCATACAGGAGAAAATAGTGAAGTTGGTTGACATGTTTTGAAAAATACTGTAAATAAATGTTTATCCACATGTAAGATAAATCTTTTTTTAGATATGAAAGAGCCAATTTTTGAGTATGATTTTGCACCACCTTACATCAAGAAACAAAAATGGTTCCCCATAAGAGAACCCTTCAATTTGTACATGGATAAATACAGAGATCCTAAACAAATTAACAAGGAATTTTTGATGAGGAAATTGAAGAATGTCCATCCTTTCAAGGCACCCCCACCACCGTTACCGTATCCAAATGCTCAACGATTCTACGACATGGGATATGTACCATCTTGGCTAAAACTTGAAATTACCAAATCAAGATTGAAATGGGGTAGAATTAATGATATAGAATAAGTTTTTAATGTTAGAATTTATTTACAACAATTATAAGTTTTTCCAAAACACAATAAAACACTAAAAAACATTTGTATTGTTATTAGAATCTATAAAAAATAGTCAGTTCTTGAAAAAATATATTCAATATCTCTGAGCAAAGAAAAAAAATTACATTGGTCATGTGTGAGCACTATAAGTCGCCATTGAAAAGGTAAGAATTTTTACTAATGGAATTATATTTGATGGAAATGAAAAATATTTATTAGTATAGAAAGCATTTAGACTCACAATTTTTTGCCCAGAAAGGATTTACTTTAATATTCACAGAAGGTAACAAATAGCCCAAGGATCATTTTCTATATTATGCGGCTGTATGTTAAAACCTTGGAGGTGGTTGCCACCCTTACATTTTAACTACAGGAATGGATGGAAAGAGTAATTATAACAAAAATGTTTTTTACGTTTTCTTCATAAAACTAATATTTTTCGAGTTATTCGCGGGTGAAACTAACAGTTTTTGAACACAAAAATCGACTTTTTTTAAAGAGTTTATTGCGAATAACTCGAAAAATATGCATTTTATTAAAAAACTCTAAATAACAAAATTGTAGCTTTTAAATAAACAAACAAAATGCTTTTTTATAATTTTTCGATGAACAATACGAACCCAGATACGGCATGTTAATGATTAGGTTTTATTCGTCAAATGCATAATTTGAAAGATTCAAAGCCAAATAACGCTAAAACTGCATTTTTTAAAAGTATATAATTAGACCTTAAAAAAAGTAAAATCTCTAACATGAAATTAAACAACTTTTGAGCAAAATAATGCCAGTACCTACTTTTGTCTAAGAAAAAATCTGAAAAACAAACCCTAATTAAAATTGATTTTCACGCTTCTTTGATTCTCTTTATATATGTATTATGAATACACCAAGAAGTTTGACCAAATTAAAAGCTTAATTTTAGAAAAATTATAGTTTAAAGAGTAAACAATTTTTTTGCACTTACGTATTTTTTACCTTTTCCTTGAAAGTATCTCCGAAAATACTAGAGATACAAAAAAATGGTAGAGTATTAAATTGTATTTTTAATGACTAAAATTTTCCTGTGAGTAAATTTTCTGTGCAGTGAATATTTGGCGAGATATGGCCGTTTAAAACCTCTATTTACGAGCAAACACTACCTTGTTCGAGCCCTTTAAACTCTCCCCCTTTAAAAATTAAAGGATCTTAAGGAATTTAATTCACGTAGTCTTATAGCTCTTGAAGAGCTCTACAAAATCGTTTTAGAAAAAACTTTCTATCACTAAAAATGAAGGAGCTATGTTTAAAAAAACCCATCAATTTTTTTTTAAACATTCGAATAGTCCGGGGCGTAATAATCTACATAACAGGTATATTTAGCAGTAATACGTTATATGTACCACTTTTTCTCGTCAAGATATATAAACTGAACTAGAGCGTGAAATGAGCCTAATTCCAAAATTTTTGTGCAAATCAATGCTAGACGAAAAAATTGCGAGGTTTTGCCATTTTTGAGCTTCATTTCCTGTACTATATATGTTTGCAAGATATTTACTTAATAAATCAAGTAATGCTTACAAATGTTTCCCAAAATGTACAAATTCAAAAATGCTCCATTCCCACACCCAATAATTATTAAGTAACTACCCTTTTCAGATATTCTACTTGGTATTTTCGAAATCTATCGTTTTTGCGATCTTGAATCTTTGTAATCTTTTTCACTGCAGTTTCATCCTTGCATTTGGCGCAAAACTCCTTCACAATTCCATGAAGCGGACTTTTGTGAAAGTAAATCGTGTCGTTCTTTAATTTCTTGTTTTTCTTATGTGACCAAATATGTAGAATAATCTCGGCAATCATAATAAAAGCTCCAAATATAGGATGGAAAAATATCATCGTTGGTAAAAGGAATATAACGGCCGTTATCAGTTCCGATTCCTGCAGATTGGCTTTACGCATTTTTCGTCGTTTTTTCGAAGTCCTACTTTTGCTGTTGGGCGTGTAATATGATCTGGGAACTTTGAACGGTTTAGTTGGCCATGGCCACGGCCAGTCGCGATTTTCACCTGTTTCTTCATCGCGTGGGGGTACAGGTGCTTCCCCTGTTTCTGTGTCACATGTTGAATCGGTGGTGTCTAGGTTTTCCCCGGTTTCTGTGTCGTATGATTCGGAGATTTCGCCAGTTTCTAGATCCATTTTAGTAATCTGAGAACAAAAATTACATCAAACTACAAACAAATTAAGAAATTATAATTTTGTACTGTTTTTCATACTCGTATTTTAAATCATGTATTTATATTTCTAGTCATTTAAGGTAAAATGGTTGAACATATTTTAGATATTGTCACAGATTTTAAGAATTACTTACATTAGATATGCATGAATGTAACCAAAAAAAACATATATTCATACACATAAATGTAACTGCTTTGGAATGAAGTTGGTTAGCATTATTCTCTTATGTTTGCTCACGCCTCTGGCAACTCGAAGTCCTTAGATGATTTGAGAATCATTACCACACCTCAAGCTTCTACTGGTGTATCTTGTTGTTCATGTATTAATTTGAACTTTGAGTGCTTTAATTTATTTTAACTCATTTCTTATGCATATTTGATGAATTATTTTAATTTATATCTGCTCCATTCAATATATAATAAATATCTCGGTTTTTAATATCCTAAATCGAAAAATTTTCAGAAAATGTTCAGTTAAATGCCAGCAATCAGGAAAAAAAAAGGTTCACTTGCATCGTGGTTTCATAAACCACACATTGATTTTATTATTTTGCGAACATTAGTGAGGCGCTTTTTTCGAAATTTTATAGTCAATGGTTTCGGTGAGAATACAATAATGTTCCTGTCACCAAAACTCTTCCTATAGTAAAACTATTAGAACAAGATTCTTTACTAAATCAACGTACACAATTGTGCATTGATACAATAATGGAACTACTAACATTTTGTACAGAGACAACATATTTTCAACTTAATAATAACTTCTACCAACAAGATTACAACAATTACATTTTAATAACCAAAACACAATCGACATTTGAAACAGAAGTTTACAGAAAACCGACTCTTACTAACAGGTATCCCAACTTTAACTCTAATCATCCAAATTCAGTAAAAAGCGGTATCATCAAACCTATACATGAGAGCAAAAACCAATTGTTCTAACATCAATAAATTTAACGAAGAAAAAACGGTTATAAGAAACGTACTTTCTGCCAATCATTACCCAGGAAAATCTAATTGGACCATACATACAGGGTCTCTCAGAAAGACTAAAAAGAGTGGGAAACAGATATAATATTAACACATCATTTAAAACAAGAAATACACTAAAATCAATTATATCAAAAACAAAACCAAAAAACACAACTCAAAATACAAAAAAAAAATGCATTTATAAAATCCCTTCTTATGTAATAAATTCTATATTGGAGAAACCTTTAGACCTCTAAGTGTTCG
Organism: Octodonta nipae; assembly: GCA_034190945.1. Classification (NCBI taxonomy): domain Eukaryota; kingdom Metazoa; phylum Arthropoda; class Insecta; order Coleoptera; family Chrysomelidae; genus Octodonta; species Octodonta nipae. The sequence continues at coordinate 6,600,102 of CM067221.1, forward strand.
TATAAACGAACACAAAAATTACAAAAAAAACGACAGTTTGAAAAATCCAAAATTTGTGAACATGCTTGGGACCTTGGTCATACCATAATTTATTTAGTTAAAAGGAGCGTTCATCAAAGGTACAGAACTCTAAAATGTACTCAAAAGTTGCAAACATTCAATCGAAATTACCAACAAATTTGAGTTATCTGAAATAGCTTCCTTTTATAATTTATAGCAATATGTATGATATAGTTAATACTTTGTTTTTAGACAATAAAATATTTTAAATTTCGACATTAATACATTCCTTGGATTCAAAATGCGGGGTTCAACAATTAGTACTGTCACTTGAATTTTTAAAGAGACTAACTTACTTAAATATTTATCGGTCACAAATTGCACAAATATACTTTGCGTTCGATCGATAAATCGTCAAAAACATACTCAAATCTTGCTACTTTGAGTTTCCTGAATGCACCCGATGCTGTTCTGCTAATTGTTTACTAATTTACTTTAATTTTTACCACTGACAGATAATTATGAAATTATGTTTTACAAACATCAACCTTGAAGCAAATTTAGTTAAACGCAATATAATTTTACAGAACATGCAAGGTCAATAAATTGATATGATATTTGAAAATAATGTAAATAAAAAACATCGATGTTAAATTACCACTGTGACAACATATTGGAAATTAGGCATTAAAGGGGTTTCTAACATGTTTTTATGTGACAGTGGCCAATAACAACATTCTTATTTTAAATGCAAGCCTCTGTATATTGTTACGAGAATTCATCCGACAGCTCGACCAATTTATTAAAGGGACATTAGTCCGATAAATTCGTGGTCCCGAAGTCCATCCAAAAATGCTTGCACTGCTAACCTTTCAATTACATTTTCCGGTGTGGCTGGATAGGCAAGGCGAACCAGACGGGCAATATCGGCTTCAAACTCTTGTAGCGATTCATTAGATTTCTTATGTCGATTTTTTAGTTGGGAGTGGTACACGTGCTCCAAATGGGTCTGTCCATACCTCAGCTCTAAGTGCTTAACCAGTTGCTCGTAGTTTTCTTGCTCCGAGGTATTCAATGTTTGCAAACTCCCCCTAAGAGGGGATGCTACAGATCCGTTTAGCTTTGCTGCAGCCTCGAATTGGCGCCGATAGTTAGTCCATGACGATTTTCCATCAAATTGTGGAGGTTTCATTTTGTGACTTGTTCCCTCGAGTCCCATTTTCGAATCCACTACTTCCGAACTGTTTCTGCTTTCGACCTTTGATGGAGTTTCTTTCCTTTGTATCGAGACTACTTGTTCTTTTATTTTGCTGATCTCACCCTCCATTATATGCTTTAGCTCTTCTATCCGCGTTTCATTTTTGTCTGACTCTACGAACATTGTCTGCTTTAGCTCTTCCATCCGAGCCTCATTCTCGAATATTTTCTCTTCCAGCATTTCTGAGTTTTTCTGTACCATGCTTTTCAAATTTTCTTCTAGGGATTTAGAATTTTCTGCTAATTTATCTTCTAACGCCTCTTTCAAGTTTTTAGAATTTTCTAGTAATTTGTCTTCCAAGGTTTTAGTATTTTCTTGTAAGGTTTCTAGGGTTTTCGAATTTTCTAGTAATTTATCTTCTAAAGTCTTAGAATTTTCTAGCAGTTTATCTTCTAGAGCCTCTTTCATGATTTTAGAATTATCTTGTAATGTTTGTAGTTTACTTTCTAAATTTTCTTCCATTTTTTTAATAGCATACTCATATCTCCATTACCAGAAACTTCAAACAAATAAGTATCGGGATCGTTACCTTCATGTATTAGGGCATCTCGTAGTCGTTGTATTAATTCACTTTTCTTCCCACTAATTTCTAAATCCCTTTCCTAGAGTTCTTTTTGTTAACTGTACGTAATAATATCAGAAAAATTAGTTATGGAGATAACACACGGACACAAATGGAAGTTTCTCGCTTATTTCTCGAATATAATCCAAATTTGCTCCCTGTATTCCAAGGAACAATTAACAAAATAGAAAAGCAGTTTCGCGAGCTTGGTTATGTAAGAATGATAAAAAATAACTGCCAATGCTGTAAGTGATAATACTAAATTATATATTATGCTTCAGTTTTAAGAAAACCCACATAATTCTGGTTGAAAAGCAGCCACACTGTTCAACGTTAGCCACACATTAATTTTCGAATATTTAAGGAAAGTACAATGCATTCCTATAAAATGATGCCGACTCAGGAGCTCATGGAAGACGATTTCGATTGGAGAACGTATTTATGTGAATGTGAACAAATGACAATGTGATCCTATTAGAAGATGTTTTGTTTTCTGATGATGAGAGCACATTTACACTTCACGGTCATCTTAATCGTAAAAATTGCTGCTATTTTGGTCTAATAAAAATCCTGGATAACAGATACGCAATTTCCTGAAAAAGTTAATGTTTGGACAGTAATTGTTGGAAATCATATCGTAGGTCTCTTTTTCATTAATGACAACTTGAATGGAGATAAATATTTAGAACTGATCCAAAATAATGTCGTGCAAATTTTGGACAAACTTATATCCTGATCCAGTTTCCTGCCAATACAATATGGTTTCAGCAAGATGGAGCACCGCCCATTACGAAATCAATGTCCGGCAGTACCAGCACCAACAAATTGGTGGATTTGGAGGCGCGAATCTATAGAGTGGGTCGATCTCCTTAACTTACATGACCTAAAAAGACGTATCACGTCTGTGATTAGATCAGTCACGCCTGATATGTTGAGTAACGCTAGAAGACATTTCTATACCAGATTAGCATATTACCAAGACGTTCGCGGCGAGCATTTTGAACATTTGCTACATTAACATTAATGGTTTTTTGTTTTTTTTATATTATTAAAAAAACTCTGTGTTATTTATTAGGTTTTTAGTGTAATGTAGCAAATTTGTGAAATAAAATAATTTTCTTTTTTTAATGTTAATTTTTGTAATAAATCTGAAAACACTTAATATTTCCGAAATAGTTGAAGATAGGTAGGACATTGTACATGAATTATGTCTAGAGTTTTCTGAAGGATCCAAAAAATAAATAATATACAAGGGCTTGCATTTAAAATAAGAAATTTGGTATTGGCCACAGTCAAATGACATACCCTATGTAATTTTTTTGTTTTGTTTGTTGTCCTTTTAGAATTATGATAAGTTTTCTATTTGTATCATCTATATTTAAAATTAGAAATTAATTGTTTGCTCTTAAACTTATATGGATAGGGTATGCACTTGTTTTTATTGGAATCTAGGGGATTTTCTCCACAGTAAATTAAAGATAAGAAGTGGTTTGAATTTTTTACGTTTTACAGGTTATGATTTATATTGAATTTGTGAAGCTTTAAGGAAAGAATTGCTCGAAGTAAAATTTTAATACACAAGTTTTATTTGTTTTCCATAAACAGGTGAAATTTATAAAGCTAAAAACGTAATCAGTTAACAATTTATTTTCAAAGAATTCAGATCACCTAAGAAATAAAGTAATATAGCGTTTCATAAGGGTGTATGATTTTCTAGCTCCAAAAGTTGTGATTGAGGAGTAGAAGTTTTTGAACTTTTGGATTTACCAAACTATTAGATTTTTGTACTTTGTGCAACTGGTAATTTTTTTTGCTTTTTAGGAGGTGTTCACTTTCCACCCTGCTATATTTTGAAAAGTAAGCAAAAATTGAGGTAAAGAATCTTTGTCTTTTAAATACGGGTTGGTTTTGTTATTATTCAATAAATGAATTTATGACATATTATTAATTACAATTGATAACTATAACATATAATAATCTGTAAAATTATACATTTGGGTATTTTCGTATTGAATAAATTTATTTAATTAATTAATTAATTTATTTATGAGTAATTAAATGAACTGGACTAATGTGTACGTGCAACTTGTAGTTAAAAATTCAAGACTGAAGTTCGACTACTACTATACGACGTGCGTCACGCGCGACATCTAACATGAATAACATTTTTCTTAGTTTAAAGTCTCAATTGTTAACTTTCAAAATTGGTAATTTTGAAAACGAACCATAAACATAAACCAGTTATTATTTATATATATTATTGCTTTAACCAAGTGTGAAAGATATTTTTAGCATACAGGTTATAATAACACAGTGGTCTTCGTATAAAAAAGTGTTCTTTTGACTCACCTAGTTCAGAATATACGTATTATACAGAAATACATGCAACAATAAACAATTCTTAGCTAGAAACAGTGGTGAATTAATTAACACTGGTCAACAATAATAAAATAATGTAGTTTCAACATCGAATTTTTCGCTCGAAAAAACTAACTCACCTTGAACTCCAACGAAATGATGGTATTCGAGTAATAATGTTCACATTATAAAATTATTATTATGTAAGGCATTCTGTTGGTGAAAACTTTCGAATTATTGAGTATGAAAATTTTGAAGCAGAGTATTCGGCGGGTGTAGGTGAAAAGGAAGAGTCGCGGGCACGTTGAAGTAGATATTTAAAATTCAAATATCAGTATTGTAAATTGTAACCTAAAAATCAACGATGGAAACGACCTGATTGCAATGAATATTTATGAAAAACTGCATTGTTTACAATAAACTAATTTATTTTAACAATTATACGGTACCAAGACAGAAAGAAATAATTGGTTCAAAGGAAGTAACCCAAGCAGCATGAAATATTTGAAGAAATATTTCACTGATAGCCTGAAATATTCCATGAATTTCGTGACATATTTTCACGAGAATTTTAGTAATGTTTACCTACAAAAATATTTCAGTAACATTTCTAGAAAATATTTTAAACAATAAATATTTTAGAGCTATTATAAAATATTTCATATTTTTAAAATATTCGTAGGCCCATGACAAAAAAAAACCTTTCAAATACCATGAAATATTACAGATATATTTCATGAAATAAGCTTTTTTGTCACAAAAATAGGAAAATTTTGAAATATTTTATAATACTTCAAAACAAACATAATTTTAAAAATATTATTAAATATTTCTATACGTAGATATTAAAAATATTTTTATATCGGCAACATAAGAACTTTTGAAATACAGGGCTTTCATTTCAAAATTAACCACCCAAAATAACTTTTAAAATATCTTTAAAAGAAAATGACAAAAAACCCGTTCATTTATATTTTATTTTATTTTTATTATTTTACATATAATCGGTTACCTTGCAATTCCAACCCTAAGCGGGAGTGAATATCAATTCTAAAAGTTTAAATACAAAGGGGTATCATGTGATACCTCTTTTTAAAGGTCCCTTTTTGCCAGTCTTTTGACACAGCATTTTTTAAAATCACATTATTTTTTAGAGAGTAATGCCATTTCGAACTTTCAAATTAAAATAATTATTATTTGCATTGTATTTAGGTACATTATTAATATTATATTAGCATTAGAATTACCTTGTAATTAAATTAGGTGTTCAAAACGTCCACCATTGTTGGTAAGAGAATGGTAAAGTCGCAGCTCGAATTCCTCCTGCACTTTTTGAAGCGTCTCTGGTGTAATCCGCTCACATTCCTCCACTATTCTACGTCTAACTTCAGGAATATCGCGAGGCTGAGTTTTATACACCACCGTTTTTAGATGTCCCCATAAAAAAAGTCAAAGAACGATAGGTCGGGTGATCTTGCTGGCCATTCTATAGCGTGTCTTCTTCCAATCCATTTATCTGGGAATGTCTCATTAAGCCAATTTCGTACAGGCAAGGTATAATGTGGAGGTGCTACGTCCTGTTGAAAGAATATGTCAAAGATCCGCCCCAGGCCGGATCCAGGGGAAATGGAAGCTATCTATCCCCGAGAGTCTCAAAATAGTGAATTTAAAACTAAAATGAGATAATTTTAAATTCAAGAAGAAACTGCCTTCTATGGGTTAGGCCTCAGATCAACTATTTTTAGTGCAATAGCACTAGAAATCAAGGTCGTATTAAAAAAAAGGGGGGGTGATAAGCAATTTACAAGTTATTTTTGTATATTTCCAGTATTTAAGAAATGTATAGCATAAAATAGTATATTTTTATGAAAAAACTGTTTATTCGTTAAAATTGAATCTTCAATCTCAAATTTGGGGGGTGAATCCCCATCGCCCCGCCCCCTGCTGGCTATACTTTGCCTAGAAATTTATGTTATAAACTATAGAGAAGCCTCCTCTCTATTTGGGTAAATTTAGTATAAGATTACCAGTTCCTCATAAACCCCTCCCCGGAAACTTATGCCTGAATCCGCCTCTGAGTGGAATTGACAGTAACGGCAGCAAACGCCTAATTGGAATATATCACCACCTCTTTTTTTTCTTTTTGCTCTCGCGGTATTGCTAGTGAAAAGAACAAAGTGCTGGGAAGACTCTATTTAACCGATCAATGTATATCCTGCTATACAAAACATGCCATAATTGTATTACCAAAGGTACAGCAGGATCAGACTCATAGTTTACTACAGCAGTGTCCGCTTCCAGGTCTCGGAAGAGATAAATTTTACTAGGTACTAGGTCAGGACTATACGGTGAATGGTCGAAAACTTTTCCCTTCTGGATTTTTTAAGAAGGTATTTTATCATGTTGGAACACTAATTCTCTAAGGACATATAAACTTTTGTATGGAGTAGGGCTTGTTGTACTAAATGACCTTAGGATGTTAATGAGTACAGATTCAACTTGTAAACATTATCAGAAAGCATGTTTGACAAAATCATTCGAAGATTAACAAATCAATGTGTGGACCATACCTTATAAAGCCATGGTACTTCACATTTCGAATAAGTCTTTACTTCATTTAGTAGAAATAAGACGAGATTTGTTAATCAATTAATTAATCAGCTCAGACCTGAAATGCTTAAGCTTTTGAAATATACCTACGTACCTACTTTTTCTTAAGAGCGGTGATTCTTTAATACTACTAGGATTTTCGCTTAGGTTTTCTTATAAACTGTGAGTAAGACTCTAAACATCTAATTATTTATTAATCAAGAATATGCCACGAATAATCTTTAGAAGACAATCCATTTTTGCAAAATTTTAGTCTCAGTACATTAGGAAATAATTTGGGGATACACATTTTAAAAGTTAAAAAAATATATTACTTATAATGAGCCCTTTCATTTGATCTAACACAACGCCATTCAAAAAGTTTTTATTTTTCATTTAAATCTATAATTTGTCCTCCCCTCCCCAACATTAATATTAGGATTTTGCGATTAGGTTTTCCTATAAACCTTGATTGAGGCCCATATGTATACTGTAATTTTTCGTCGATTAGTGGGGTAATGGTCGATTTTCGCAAAAATTCACCTCTAAAGTACTCCCGAAATCTAATTTCGTTGTGTACTGTATAATTAAAAACACACTCTGGAAAAAAGTGCCTCTATATGATGTAAGATTATTAATACGGTGTAAGATTAATAATGTAGTTTAATGACTTACACCATAATTACCATGATCTACCTACCCTCAAAAAGTGTTTTTTGATGGTTCATGTTCTCATTCATGTTCATACACCAAATGAAACATGTTATAGGTATCACAGATCATACAATAAAGATAGGTATACAACCTTATATTTCGTTTAATAAAAAGCAGGTTTGTTCCAATATAGAGAAATAAAGATCTTTCCGTTCTAGAGAAAATATTATTAATCGCCATTTTGTGTCAAAATATAGTTGTCCAGAAAGGTATCTTCAATTGGTAAATTAACTACGAATTCTAATCTCTTGAATAATGGGATATTTTTTTGTAAACGAATAAGCACATTATTGTTTTAATTATCCGGGAATTCTATTTATATGCATGACACGCCCTGTCTAAAGTTATAAAACCACTTTGTCAACCAATTTGCAAATATTTACTGTTTTATCATTATTTGACTGTTTTGACCATGACAACTGTCAGATATATTTGACATTTCTTGAGTGAGCAGTAAAAAAAATTAAAATATGGTGGTGTGTTCATAAAGATAATGAATTAAAAGATAAGATAAACAAAAAAATAAAATACCGTTGTGTTGTCTTTGCACTAACAAATTATAGCGATAAAAAATGTCCGGTTTCGACGACAATCCCTTCGGGGAACCAACAATAGATAATCCGTTTGCCGACCCGTCAGTCCAGCAAGTTGCCAGAAATGCTCAACTACGTGTTGACGACTACAATCCTTTCGATAATCAAGCTCAAAATCCTAAACCAGTAAACTATGGTCAAACATCTCCTGCCATAATGCAGCCGACAGCCGAACCTCCAGTTTATTCACCAAGTGGTCAGCAAGTCCAGGCAGGCCCTAAGCCTGCTCTGAATACGGAAGAACTTCAGAGAAGGCAAGAGGAACTCGAGCGGAAAGAACAAGACCTGGCCAGAAGGGAAGAAGAAATGAGGAACTCATCATACAATGTAAGACGTAATAACTGGCCCCCATTACCAGAACAATGCTGTTTCCAGCCATGTTTCTACCAAGATATACAGGTTGATATACCATTAGAGTTTCAAAAAATTGTTAGGCACTTATATTACTTGTGGATTTTCCATAGTTGCCTTATGGTATTAAATGTATTTGGTGGAATTATACTTGAAGATTTCACCATTATAGGACTTGGTATCTTGTATACATTGTTGTTCACACCTTTTGGATATGTTTGTTGGTTCAGGCCTGCCTACAAAGCTTTCAGATCGGATTCCTCATTCAACTTTATGGTATTTTTCTTTATATTCTTCTTTCAATTTGTTATTACCACTATTCAAGCAATTGGAATCCCAGGTTCAGGTACTGTGGGCATAATAAAAGCCTTGTCCACTTTCCAAAACACAGCCTGGAGTATTGTTAGTGGTGTTATTGCTCTTATCATAGGCATTGGCTTTGCTGCAGCAGCTGCTGCTGATTTGTTTTTAATATCTAAAATACATAAAATGTATAGAAGTACTGGCGCAAGTATGGCTAAGGCACAGCAGGAATTCACAAGTGAATTCCTTAGGAATCAACATGTTAGAAGTGCTGCCAGTAATGTTGCAGCAGCTGCTGTTCAGTCCCAGTTTAGTCAAAATAACCAAACCCCAAGGTATTAAACTTTGAATGTTTTATGAGATTAATCCTTAATTGAGAATTATTTAAACCTTAAAATTGTTTTTTATTCTTACAAAGTAGTCTCATATCAATATTGAGATAAAAATATATTATTTATTATAAAGATGTTATGTTTCATAAATGGGGTCTATAGTCTATGAAGTGTTTCATTATTTTAATCCAATTTGTCATATCAGAAAAGTAATTCAACATTTTTTTTTGACCTTTATCAGTCTGGTATTTATTCTCATTTCTAGACTTAATTGAGTATTTATTATAATTTTAAAAAGACTAAGTAACATACTACCAATGCTGATTACTAACAAAATAAACATGTTAATTCTTATTTTTTTACCTGATGGAAAGCATTGAAAATATCAAAAAATAAGGATTTCTGGTCACCCTTGTTGTTGGTTGTATAATTATTAAAATGTAAATAAAAAATTGTACTTTTTTGTTATCCAAAGTTAGTATTGGCCCTGTAGTCAATTAATTTTTTTTTGCCTATTGTTTGTTTATAATTGTGTGTTTCATGTTATTTTGGCAACGAAATATTTCATAACATGTCAATATTTCTATCATTTAACTCATAAAATGCTTTTTACTTAATGTTATTCTAACACTGGCCTTGATAATTGTACTCTATAATATTATTTCCACTATTGTCTGTGTTAATGAAATTATATATATAAACATTTTGCAACTACATTATTTTGTAATAAACTATTTTAGCCACCTTGTGATTGTTTAAGTATAATTCATTTAAGAAACTTGTATATATTTATATTATTCATTTTTGGTTGGTATATACAGTTAAACTGTCACCTTATTGTTCTTAAAGTAAAATTACACTTAATTATTAAAAGTTGTTTTATTTCAACCATCTGTATGAAATCTACTTAACCTACCCTTTAAAGAATTTATATAAAAAAATCAATTGCATTGCTCATAGCTATAAGTTTTGAAAAGCAATTTTCAATTCCAAGTGTAGTGAGAAAGATGGTTAATTGGTTAAAATTGAATCTTTAAACCCAAAATTTTAAGAGGGGTGTTGAATCCCGAAGACAACAATTCCTGGGATCCTAATTAGAGCAATCAGTATGAATTGAAGATATGTTAAATGCATATCGTCAATTTTTTTACTATGTATGATGTATAAGCAATACATTGAACTTGTCATAAACTGTCATCAACATACCCTTTTACCAGGAATTAAGTTATCAGATATCAATATACTAAAGGACAAAATGAATGTGTAACCTTAACCAGCTGTAAGTGAAATAAATTTTGTCAGTCCTAAATAAAATAACAAAAGTATTATATAAACTCGACAAATGCTTACACTCATGCTTTGTACATTTGAAGTAACTTGAATTATGTCAAAATCAAACAGTTTTTTAGTAAAATCTCTTTCTAATTTGGTCAGAATTATGCAATATTTTTCGGAGATTTTTGATAATGAAGAACAAGTTTTCAGTAAAAACTTTGAGTGAGCTAATCATAGAATCCTATTAACAAATCCATCAGGATTTAGCTTTCTACAAAGCAGTCAGTCGAATTAAATATTATGTATCTGACAAATATTTATCTTCTAATGCTTTCATATTGGGTTCTTGAGGATCCAACTTGAAGCTGCTGATATTTTTTTATTGTAAATTAATTATGTACTACAATAACAACAGAAAAACAGTAATTTTCCAAAAAATAAAATACATTACCAACATGTCTGATTTTCATTTTTGTATCTTGTAATTTGACACTATAGGTACATACTTCCCCTCTGACATTCAAGGTAACTAAGGGGCTGATTTGAATAATCATGCAACCATTTATCAAATCAGTTTTTATAGAAAATTTAACTACTGCATTATTATTATTTAGGTATTAATTTAAACTGACAATAAAATCTTATATAACAACACATTTATTAAACATGTATTATTGAGAAGGCCAGGTGTTAGTACACAACTAACTTCCTACATTGGTATTGCCATAGAATTGTAGCATGGCGGTTATTATATTGTTATAAAATTTATATTCGTCGTCGATGGAGATATCTACATTAGTCACTCCGAAAATAAAACTTAGACCGTTGGGGATAATAAAAACATCATGATCCGGAATCTTCTATGCAGCAAAAAAATGTTAGCATCGAACACTGGAACAACATTGGAATGCCCATCGAGAATTATGAGAAAAATCGATGGGGATAATAAAACGGACACTTGGACATTTCATGGTTAGTTCAGTTTAGCTTTTAGTCGTGTTATTATCTTGATGATAGGTATTTGTTTTCGGAATCAGCTGTTGTAAATATTGGATTTTTATGTGTAGATAATGTTCTAGAAAGTGAAAGTAAATATCTGAACCCACGAAGTTTACTGCAATATTTATACTCTTTGTCATAAATTACATTCTTTTACTAGACACATTGTAGCACTTTGCACTAACTCAATCAAAGGGAATCTATGGTGGATCAAATTAAATGTTATATATATATATATATATATATATATATATATATATATATCACTCTTATTTATTATTATAAAAACATTTTTTAAATCACCATAAATTAAATAATTTTTAGTACCCAACGGCGTACGCAGATTTTCTATCACAGAGGGCCAAATTAGAAAAACAATTGTCCTAGAGAAAGGAACAAATCAGAAATTTGTTGGTCAGGGGGGGCATGTCTGCAATGTTATGGAAAGCTTTAATGGTTCATGGCATGTTTTTCGCATCCGGGGGGGGGGGGCAGTCATAGTATACGTAAATTATATATCTTGTTCTAATTTGCTTTCCAAAATTACCTTAAGATTTTTATTTTTTATGTTGGTATTTATTATTATTTTTGTTATTGGTGATGGGCTGATTAGGACTTAAAAATTTATATTTTTGCTCATGCATTTCCAGGATATTATATACATTTGTATAAATATAACATTTATTCATATGAAAAAAAATGATTAACTGGTTAAAATCTAATCTTGAAACGAAAAATTCCCTCCCTCTCAGTAGTTTTGGAGATATTTTTTTATTTACAATAAAATATATTTACATTTCTTGTAATGAGCCCTTTCATTTGATATGTCAAGGGAAGCATTTCCAACATTTTTATTAACTTTTTAATTTGTCTCTCTAAATGCAGAATCACAATTCTTTTATTTACGTTATGTTTTCGCGATTGGGTCACTAAATTTTGTCTAAATACCAAATTTTGACTTGTGTCATACTACCCATATATTAAATAGGGGATTTTATTTGGTACTTGTAATAAATTATTACTATGTTTTTATGCCCACACAGCATGAAATATCTGAAGAAATATTTCACTGAAATATTTCTGCAATATTCCTATGTCCACGACAAAACATCTACTGAAATATTTCACGAAATCTTAGAGAAACGTTTCATGAAATATTACACCAATATTTCATGAAATATTTCAGGAGAATTTTAGTCATGAATATAGTAATATTTTTCAAAAGATACTTTAGACATCAAATATTTTAGCACTATTTTAAAGTTTTGACTGTAATATTTCTGAAATATTCGTATGCTCACGACAAACAAATCTTTTGAAATATATCATGAAATATTACAATATATTCCATGAAATATTTTAAAAGGTTTTTGTAGCGAAAATACGAAGATTTCTGAAATATTTTATAATACTTCAAAACAAACATGAAATATTATATAAATATTTTTAAATAGTTCACTAAAATATATTTAAACTATTTTTATATCTACAACAAAAGATCTTTTTAAATATATCATGAAATTTGATATAAAGATTTCATAAAATATTACAGGAATATTTCATGAATTATTTCAAATGGGGTTTTGTCGCGGACATAGCAATATTGCTGGGATATTTCAAGAAATATTTTAAAATGTTTCAAATCAAACCAGAAATATTGCATAAATATTTTCGAAATATTTCATGCTGTGTGGGTGGTACACACTTCGTCAACTATACGTTAACTTTTAATTAGATGGAGCAGAAAACAATCCAGAACACACAAATTATAAGTTTCGCTCTTTTTGCAATCTCTTAAGAAGGCAAGGGCGTGCTCAGCTTTTGGTTTAGGCAAGGAAAAATTAGAAAAAAAAAATGTCGTAGAGGGGGGCAAATCGGAAATTTTTTGGTCCAGGGGGGCAAATCAGCAATTTTGTCAGAAGCTTTAATGGCTGACGGTAGGTGTTTCAGGTTTTTATTCTCTTGTAGAACCTATACAGCTACACTCAATTCGATTAATTCCATGCATTTCTAAATTAAATATTTTTGTTTTTAGAAATATATTCCAAACATATGTGGTTTTTGATTGACATAGGTAACATTTTTTCGTTATGACAATCTGTCTGATTAGGGAATCAATATAATCAGCAATAGCCAATACATATCAGACTTCATACTTACCATGTGAATGGATTCTGGGAGTTTTAAACCAAAACACAAGAGTATGTGAGTATGAGCAGCAGTGTCCTAGAGAGGATAAATCAAAAAATTTTATAGCTCACTGAAGGTTTTTTAGGTCTAAGGGGACAGCTGCCTTCCCCCAGTATGCCCATGCTGAGCAATATGCTAGAGAATGAAAAATATCTTCTACAGAATTCTGCTGCTTTTCATTTACTTGGGGGGCCAGGACCAAGTGAGAGATAAAGCATATGTAGGAAGATTTTCAAGCTGAAGAATTTATGACAATATGGAAAGTGATATTGTCTTGGGTGATTTAATAATCAATTAGAAGTGAGAGTTCTTTTAATAGATAGTCAATAAATTATGAAATTTAAATCAATTGAATTTTAGGAATTCAAAAAATGACAATAAATCCACTTTTATCTATTTAAAATGACTTGAAAATTATGGAAAGTCCTAACAGTAATAATAATAAATTACACAACTTGTGTAAGCTCTGAAACAAAGAAAAAACAAATTTGTAAAAATAATATATTAGAGTTAATAGACTTTAAACAATATATGGCAAGAAACCTATAAATATATCTTGAAATTATATAAAATTCATAATATGTACTTTTAGCCTTTACATTTTAAATTTGTCAATGTTAATAAAAATCAACAAAACATATCTCTGAATTTGACACAACAATAAATTCCCATAATTAGAAACATCATTTTAAAAAATTTGTCAGTAAATTTCATTCGCAATGAACATTTTCCAAAAAAAACTAGTCTACTAACACTGCAAACTCATATTTATGGCTTTTCGTAATAATGTTTCTTCATCATCCTCAGGTTCCACATTATCATAAGTCTGCAAACTCAATCTTACAGCTTCTTGAAGTTCCTTATCTTCATTTTCTGAAGTAGAACAGGTTGTTTCTTCACTCAGACTCATCTGAAGAGCAGCCTGCATTTCAGGATCACTTTCATTCGAAACATTTGTCCTTAACACTGGCCTACTCTGAACCAACACTGGATTACTTCTTAAAAATTCGTCGGCAGTGCACTCAGGTAAGTCACCAAACACCACAAAAATTGAATAGCCATCATTTTTGAGTTGAGCCAGAAACAGGGACAAGTAAGTATCTGATATCAGTTGCGGTCTAGTCAGTAATGAGTTCAAATTAAACCACTGACTACCTATTTTTCTTATTGTAAACCAATGGTCCTTATAGTTACAAATAAAGGCGTTCATTTTGCTTGGGTCAGACATATTGATTCGTTCGTCTGTACTACTGTAAGGCACTAACTCCAGTCCCCAAACTTGTAGGGCACTGCTGATAACTTGAACTGAAAAGTAGCCACTATCGTCCATATTTCCTGAAGGCTGTTGGAGGAAGGTACGATATTCTTCACTTTCTTCACCACATTCTGCCATCCTCTGGCGTTCCTCTTCGTCTAATTTTTGGGCTAAGGTACTCAAATCCACAGCTGTGAAGTAGGGCCCTTGTAACAGGGAATTAAGGCAATGTTGAGCACACAAAGAACCTTCTTGCTAAAAAAAGGATAACATTAGAATTTCACAAGCAAATACATAAAGTGCAATACCTTTTCGTGAAAAATAGCTTCCATTTTCAACAATATCAAAGGAAAAACTTGTCAAAAGAACTTGAATTTAAAAATAGATCATGTGTAATTCCGTATTATCTCCATAAACGTCCGAAAATCATAAGACATTTTTATATATATCTAATTTTTTGCATTATCTGACAACACCCATTATTTTCTCGGTTTTTTAATGACACTTCTAATCATTTTACGAATTCAATTCTTCAGATTGACTTGAATTTGTGTGTGTCCCAATTTGGACCAATAGAACTGGCGATCTGTCGAATTTTGATAGTTTTTTGTTTTCGTCGAGCATGTTGACATTCAAACATGGCGGCATGTCGTCAGTGCTGTGCTGTGTCGTGGTGAGTTGAAAAATTATCAAATTTTCGTTTAAAAAATAACAAATTTGCATTTAATAGTAGGTAAAATTCATTTTTGTATTACTCTCTATCCATATTTTCAGAAAAAATTTGTGTAGATGTCGACATTTTGTTGAATAGGGGCTAACATTTTCAGGAAATTAACCCCTTTTCATTTAGCTTTTTTAACACAAAATTTGGGTTTTCTGTTGCAACTCTATACATTTTCTTCCAAATAAAAAAGACGTACCACTTTTAGGTACTTGATTTCGCTTTGAAAGAAACCTATAACCTTTTTAAATTTCTATGCAATAAATAAATCAATAATGTCTTATGACGGTTATGTACTACCCTTGTCCTAAATGCACGTTTCTAATTTTATACGTTCCATAAATGCCATTCAATGATCATGGGGTGCCCTTTTCTATGTCTAAAAGCCCAGGATGTATTTTAAACTTCATTGTTTACTTTTTATTGTTTTAAAATTCCAAATTTATTTAAATGTTGCATTATTATTGTTCATTCAAAGTAATGTGTAGGTAGCAACTGTATTTGTAGTCGATGAAGAGTCTCAATTGCTTTAATTTTTGAACATAACATGGCTTTCTCATTTAATTGTAGACAAATTAATTACCCAACATAAATATGTTACTTCCTTATTGCATTGCATTTATTCAACACACATATTGTAGTGGGGTACCTGTTTTAACATCCTATGTTGTTTATATTACTTATTGTTTAATTTATTTACGTCATTTGATATATTACTGCTTGAAATTTTATTGGATGGTTTATGTTTTTACTGAAATTGATGCTCCCTAAATGTTCTGTAGGCCATAAATTTCATTGGTCAATAAATATTCACTTTCTATCTGTGATATGAAAACATTTAACTGGTCATTTTAGAAAGAAGTAGAATACAAAAAACAAGACAAAAACAAATGAACACTAGCACAAACAAACTTAAAACTTTAACAATTAGGAAAACTGTATTTAAAATTGTACCATGAGGTATAATATCAACAAAACATTTTTAAAATATTGAACAAAAATATCTACTATAAAAACTTTGAAAAAGATTGTCAGTAAATATATCATAATGTTGTACACGTTTTTTTAGAAATATTAAAAATTGTTCTTAAAAAAATCCATAAAAATGTAAAATATTTTTAAATCATTTTGCTTAAATGTAAAAAAGGTCCTAAGTTACATTTAGTATCAGTATTCTGACATATTCTTAAAAATTTCATTTAAACTTTGAAATCTTTAATGAATTTAAACAAAATATTTTGAAATATGTCTGAAAACCTACCAAAACTTTTAATAATATTTTACATTATTTTTAAATATTAACATTGTAATTAGTAATATATAATATGTTGAAACCTTTAAAATTCATGTGTCAACATTTTACAAATTTTCCTATTAAAATCTTTCTAAATAATTCTCATAACATAACATTTATAAAAAGTTTTAGCCTGGCACTTAGAAATTTTTAAACTATTTTAAAAATATTTTAACAATTTTACAATATTTTATAAAATGATTTGAACCAAACGCATTTTAGCGCTCTTTGTTAATACCAAAGACGTCACAAAAATGTCCTAAAGGAACCCTTTGTTACGCCATTGTTTGAATATTCCTTAACCCGTTAAAACCCAAAGCAGTAGTTGGTTCTTTTTAGGTTAGGTTTGTTGATACTTTATATGTTTTCACAAACATTTAATAACACATTTTGTTTGATTTTATCACTTAAGGCCCACACAAATTTACTCATATATATGACTTTAGATAAACCAAAAAAAAACAAAACCAATTTAACATATGAAATTGACGTTTTCTGATTGAACTAAATAGCATTAGTTGTGGTTCTAGTTCTGGTTTCAATTATCAAAAGGAAAACGTCGAAGTATAACCACTGTCAACCAAGGCCAGAATCAAAGTTATTACCCCTGCAAATTGTATAATGATTTTTTAAACTATATATGTTTAATATTGATGTTTGTTAATATTTTATCAAAACAAAATTAAAATCGTGAATACATTTTTTAAATCCGTAAAAATACCTCTAAACATTTTTGTTCATTAAATAACCTGGATAATTTTGGGGAAATCCCCCAGGTTGGATGCACTGGCATGATAATATAGGCATTTTTTTTCCTACGTTTTTCCTGTAGTCTGGGCAGGTATTTGCCTATTTATAGGTATATGACCTTTTCTTTCCCTTATATCTATAGAGCAAAACTGAACTCATTTTCGGACATAACATTCAACATCAATTCGCTTATACCATCACATCAGTAACAGTTTATAGACAATAATTGCTAAGATTTTAACAGCAAATTCGTAGAAATAAACTACTTATGTAATAAAAACCCTCAAAACTGTCTTTTCTTATACAGGGTTAGTTTTTTTTGATGATCAGTATGGGGTTCTCGGAAACTAGCGGAAATAGAGCAATGGTTAAATTGGGAAAGATTTGCAGTTTTACTGGCCCTATTTAATGACACTTTTGAATTTTTGTAAAAAGTCATGGCTGACTAGATATTTTGAAAAAACTAAATTTTGTCGATTTAGTCAAATCGCTCTAGCTCCTTTGTTTTTGATTTTATAAAAAAAGTGTAAATATCAAAATTGTATCCCGACTATGATTGCCATTTCCTCGTTTACGTGACAGCTCTCGTTTTCGAGATATGACACAAACTTATCTTTTTTTGAATGGAAACCATAGTTGGCTATGAAGTCAAAAAATCGGACATTTTTAGAGCTTTTCAACGATATAATACTCGATAGAGTTATGCATAAAAATAATGGAGTTATGGATGCTTTTCTCTCTTATTTTCACTTTTAACGTAATTAGCCATGAAATAGATTGATTTATTAATAACTATTCCAAAAAACATTGAACGATTTTTTTATTAGGTATATCAGCTATAACGAAAACACTAAATAAGTAGGTACTTACTAAAAACTTAAGAAATTAAAGTACATAATAATGGTTACAATTTATTTTCGAAAAGTCCACCATTGTTATTTAGACAAAAATTGCATCTTTTTAATATTGACATTACCGCTTTCCTCACAGACCGCCTATCAGTATCTTCAATTGCTTGTAATACCGCCTCCCTTAGGTCACCAACTGTCTCATACTTTCTTTTGTATACTTTGTTTTTTTAGCGCACCCCATAAATAGAAGTCTATAACTGCCAAATTGGGAAACCGGGATGACCATTCGCGTGGGCCATTTCTTCCTATCCAAGAGTTTGGATAGATATTATCTAAGTGTTGTCTTACTAATAACAAGTTATGAGCAGGTGCGCCATCATGTTGGAACCACTCAATTTCTGAGTGAGTTCTCAAATTCAAATTATGCAACATGTCTCGATAAGTGTATTGCAAGAAATGCAAGTAGTAAGTGATTCGTCATAGATAAAAGGCCCAGAATAGTAGACCCTATGATACCACACCAAACAAAACCAAATTTTATCTGGGGTCGTCTTTGTTCTACATGGAAAGGGTTTTCTTTAGCCCAGATCTGCTCATTGTGTCTATTGAACATACCGCAGTTAGTAAATCTAGTTTCATCTGACCATAACACCTTTAATGAAAACTGTGGATTGTCAAAGCACATGTCTCTAAACCATGTACAAATCAAAATACGTCGATGTTCGTCACCAGCATGCAAAGTTTGAGAAACTGAAAGTTTGTACTGGTGGAACTTGTGCGCTTTCAGTACCTTAACTACAGTTCGTTGAGATGTGCCAGCTTCTGCCGCAATCTCACGAGTTGATGTAGATGGATTTTGATTTACCATTGTCAAAACATTTATTTGTGCTGCTTCGTTAATTTGATTACGTTCCTTTGGTGGTTTAGTAAAAGATCCATATCTGCGTAAACTATCGTAAAGCCTCTTAAATGTACAGAGAGCAGGTTGACGACGATTAAAATATCTATGAAAGTATTCCTCAGCTGCACGAACAGAATTTTTATGGCATGTGATATAACATTTTACCATATTCAGTTTTTCTTCGTTAGAATAATCCATTTTATCACGAAAACTTGTTAATATCGACTTGTCAGTTCAGCATTACTAATGGAATTACTCTTAAATGAGGAAACGTCAAAGTGAAAACAATCTTTTTCATGGCTACCTACGTTAAAAGTGAAAATAAGAGAGAAAAGCATCCATAACTCCGCTATTTTTATGAATAACTATATCGAGTATTATATCGTTGAAAAGCTCTAAAAATGTCCAATTTTTTGAGGTCATAGCCAACTATGGTTTCCATTCAAAAAAAGATAAGTTTGTTTCATATCTTGAAAACGAGAGCTGTCACGCAAACGAGGACATGACAATCATATTGGGCCAGTAAAACTGCAAATCTTTCCCTATTTAACCATTACTCTATCTCCGCTAGTTTCCGAGATCCTCATACTGATCATCAAAAAAAAACTCACCCTGTATAATGAAAAGTAATGAAGGAATCGTAATGCCGTCAATAGTTGTAGAGAATTAGAGACCTTAATGAGCGTTTATTCAACCTGATCACTTTTCACTAAGTAAACTCGGAACAACTGGTTATAAAAAATTGATAACTTTCTGCTAATTAACACTAGAATATTAATCATCATCAAAACGATAGTTTACGAGGTTAAGTTTATATGGGCTCACGATGGATATTGAATAAGTAGTATTTGAAGAATTGGAATTTAAATAATTTAGAGCCATATTTTTCCTGGCCCACCATATTAACGAGGGTTGTTTGATCGGGAAATACTAAAGATATTTTGAAAGTTCATAAATTTCACTTCAATTTTTCTATCTTGGATTTTCTTATAATGCCGAGAAATTGGTTTAAAATAATAGTAAATATTGTATTAAAAGTACGAATATGGGACAGCCAGCCAGCGGTTCACTGACAATAGCTGTCAAGGCACATGGGCGGATCTAGTATTTTCTTGAGGTGCGGATACGAGACGAAAATTATGGTAAATCTTATTACTATATGATTTTTCCTAAGCTGTTTATTAGGTTTTTATATACGTAACTGTAAACTGTGCATATTGTTCTATTTTTCCATTGGATTTTTAGGTTAATGGTTACCTGTATACTGTTTACTGATATTAATTAAATTACTTTTTTTCACTCATCTGAGGGGAATTAGGGTCTGTCGTTTCAGCTAAAATTCACAAGCACTATTAATACATTTTACAGCATAAACAAAAATCCAAAATATACAAAGCGAAGTTGATTTTCCCCCCTTTTCTTTACGAAAAATGCTGCAGTCAAGATTTATGAACATTCATTTTGAAGATTTTCTTATGTTCTACAACTTTTGGCGGTCTCAGGAACTAAAGGTTTATACAGTGTTGCCAGCTTTGCATTTTATAGTGTTGGTGCTGTTGTAACCCGCTATTTGTTCGTGTAGTTCATCTAGTAGTTGTGAAGGGCAGCTGATCCTTATTATTGAAACCCTTACTAGTTAGTTTATTGTTAACTCTAATATTGGATTTTATCTGTTTCAGCTTGTGTAACTAAGAACCTTAAAATTTAGCATAGAAAATTCGAAGTATTTCAACAGTGTAATCAGTCTTATAATCTCTTGCGAAGAAAATTCAGCTGCAACACCACCATACTGGCCTTTTTCGAGATAGAATTTGATAGACACAGAAAAAGAGAGAGAATATAATTCCGAGACTTCAGCAAACCAAAAAAAATATATATATAATCACACTACAGACCGAAAGAATTTCGAAGAATACGAAGACAAATTATGAGCATTCACGAAGAAGCATCGTCGAACAACAGCACACGATACGCACCCAGCACGCATTGACAACATCTGAGGATTTTTATTTTACTTTATTTTTTCTCTCCATACAAAACAAAAATTTCTAATATCAGCAAAATACAAAACGTTTTCGTCGAACATATAAATTTTTGAGTGACTGACTTGTGATTTGTTTTTTTTTTAATTCTTTGCATATCGAGTCCTTTGGTTCCTTTTGTATTTTTGTGAAACAGACGGTTTTTGAAATAATTAGTAAATATTGTGAAATCGAGGATCATTTTTTTAAAGTCACATACATACACGTAGATATAACAAGTGAATTTTTTTCGTCTGTATAAAAGTGGACTGTTTAAGGGTTATTTAGTAAATAATAAATCGGCTGCCATATTAAGTGATAGAGACGTTTCGCTAGGAAGAAATAGAGGAGAGAGGGGGTAATTTTTAGACAGTAAAAAGAGGAATATTAACAAATAAATTGGTTAACAATTCTGTGATATTCGTTAAACTTAGCAGTTAAAAGGCAAGAGAAGAACTAACAAGAGCTGATAGCAACAAGTTAACAATAGTCTTTATTTCACCTAACTTTGTGAGGTGTAAAGGGTAAGAAGAAGAAGAAACATGTCCACTAATCCTCAGTGGAAATCCTTCCAGCCGCCTCCCGATACCATCAGTCAAGAATCGAGCATCATGGACTTCAAACCTTTGAGTAATAATGGTTTGTATACATTTTGTTTTGTTATCTGGGTCATTCCATGTCAAATCGACAAATAGTTGGACGCGACCCTCACCGACGGATGAATTTTGGTGGAGAGTTTTGTCTCATCATATAACGAAGTTCTGCCAAAGGAAAAAAAATAAAAAAAGGTTTCCTAAGAGATATTCAAAATTAAAAATTTCACTGTTTTTCCGATTTTATGAGTTTAGTTATTTAATATTTCAGAAACTACTGAATATTAAAAAAAAACTCTGGTACATTTTTAGAAGACACTTAGCGGTATGAGAAAAAAAATTTGAAAATTATCAAAATTAAAAAATTTTGAATTTTTCAAAATTGTGTAAAGTAACCATCGCGGGAAAATTCTGGCCTCAAAATTTTTTATATTATACCTCTAACATATCTAAAGAAATTCTAAAATTTTCAGAAGGGTGTTCTTTTTTGTTTCAAAGATATGAATTTTTGAATTTTGGCAAAATAGTTTTTTTCTACTTTTTCAACTTTTTTTGTTGAATATCGTTATCCTACCACATGATTACCGAAATTTGAGGTCTAAAATATTTTTCTTATGTTAAAGGGATGTAAAACCATAAATATTTCAAAATACATTATAGATTTAACTTTAAATCAAAACTTAAAAATATTTAAAAGTGTCACACTCTGCCATCTATGTTCCCATCAGTGAAATCACTATCAGCGATAAAGCCCATGCCAGAATTCACTAGGGGGCCCTATTTCTTATGATAAAATATAGTAAATTCAAAGTTCCATCATAAATATACATATATCAAAATAATCCGACATTTGCTATGTAAACTTATTTTGAACTACCTAATATAATATGTTTTCCTTACATTTTTTAAATTACATTGTGTAATCCTACAATTCTGCTCTCTCCTGTATTTCAACCACCCTATATATGAAACTTACGGATAACCCATTCAAAGATGTTTTTAATCACCCTGTATAACTATAATGTTAGCACAAAAATGTTATATTTGGTAGCTTATAAAAAGTTTCACATATAGGGTGAATCGGAATTATTTTAAGTGCTAGTTAAAAACATATGGTGGTGTAATATTATAGTTATACAGTGTAATATAAAATATGTTAGCACAAAAATGTTATATTTGGTAGCTTATAAAAAGTTTCACATATAGGGTGATTCGGAATTATAATTATACGAAGTGGTTAAGAAAATGTTTTAACATAAATATATTATAGGGTAGCTTGCTTGTAGAGTGGCCTTAAAGTGGTCGCATATACAGGTTGGTTGGAATATGGAATCACGTGGAAGTCTAATCATACAGGATGATTAAAAAAATGTTTGAATGGGTTATCCATAAGCAGTTGCATATATAGGGTGGTTGAAATACAGGAGAGAGCAGAATTATAAGATTACACAATGTAATTTAAAAAATGTAAGAAAAACATATTAAATTAGGTAGTTCAAAATAAGTTTACATAGCAAATGTCCGATTATTTTGATATATCCATATTTATGATGGAACTTTGAATTTACGAGTGAAGCTCGGTCACCCAGGTACTGGTAATAATAATCATAAAAAATAGGGCCCTCTAGTGAATTCTGGCATGGGGTCTATCGATAATAGTGATTTCACTGATGGGAACATAGATGGCAGAGTGTGACACTTTTAACATTATTTAAGTTTTGATTTAAAGTTAAATCTATAATATATTTTGAGATATTTATGGTTTTACATCCCATTAACATAGAAAAATATTTTAGAACTCAAATTTCGGTAATTATGTGGTAGAATAATAATATTCAACAAAAGAAATTGAAAAAATAGAAAAAAACTATTTTGCCAAATATTCAAAAATTCATACCTTTGAAACAAAAAAGAACACCCCTCTGAAAATTTCTTTAGATATGTTAAAGGTATAATATAAAAAAAATTGAGGCCAGAATTTTCTCGCGATGGTTACTTTCCACGATTTTCAAAAATTCAAAATTTTTTAATTTTGATCATTTTCAAATTTTTTTCAAAATTTTTTTTTCTCATACATCTAAGTGTCTTCTAAAAATGCACCAGAGTTTTTTTTTAATATTCAGTAGTTTCTGAAATATTAAATAACTAAACTCATAAAATCGGAAAAACAGTGAAATTTTTTATTTTGCATATCTCTTAGGAAAAAAATTCGTTTTATCATGAGACAAAACTCACCACCAAAATTCATCCGAATCGGTGGGGGTCGCGTCCAACTATATGTCGATTTGACATGGAATGACCCATCTACTATTTTCTTTCCTCTGCATTCTTTGTATGCAAGATAAAATTAAAACCTTAACCCTCCCACACAAAAACTTCTAAAAAGTAGGCCCAGTATTTAGACGCCACCTCTACCACGATAGACCGGGAGATCTGAATTAGAAGTTCAACCAAGGATTTTCTGAGTCCTGCCTTCTGGAGTACTGAAAGGTTCTATGAGGTACTTACAATTCATGGAAAAATCTGACTACTGCCTTGTTAATAAAACGATAAGTTACCATCGATTTTACCAAGAACATTTTCTTGGCAAGAGGGTAGTAATGGGTCTAAGGGTTGAAATCGATTCATTGTGCACCATTGAACTCCATCTGCAGCACTATCATCCTAATATAAGGCCAGAGGCGTATTGGGGGAGGCTACCCTTCCAAATTTTAACTTCTACACACTATCCTCACTGAAAATGTTAATCAATTCCCCCCCCCAATCAAAATTCTGAAGATGCGCTCCTGTCTAAGACAGATTCAAATTCCTGTCTGGTTCTGGCTTCCTCACGTGGATTACATGTTTGTCATACATCATAGGACACATGATACATCACTTGCCTTACTCTATTTTTGTATCAAAATATGCTTTCCTTAGTATTGCTTTTCAGTTTCTCTGCAGAATACTGGGCCCTGTTTCAAAATTAACTTGTAACTTGTAGTTTTGTAACTTGTAGAATTAAGGTTTCGTATTTCAACAAAATTATTCTACAAATTACAACTTGTAAAATCCAAAATATTACTTACTACTTGACATGTGCATGACTTGCAAATTTCGTATACGAATATTTTGGATTTTACAAGTTGTAACATGTTGAATAATTTTGTTGAAAACTACAAGTAACAAGTTGATTATAAAACAGGCCCCAGATAAGGCTTTTGTAGCAAGTACAGTAGATGGTAATGCTTGCCATTATCGAATGTTATGCTCATAATTCTCTGAACGTTTTGGCTATGCTGAAATTCGAGAACACATTTTAGTTGGCAATCTAATATTCTAGAGCTTAGATGTTTTCATTTGAAAAATCAGCTTGATCCTCGAATGATCTTTTAATCTCAAGGTTACAATCAGCCAAGGGAAAACCCACATAATTTTCTTTAGCCATCTTCGCCATATTCTTACTGTCGTACCACAGTGGTTTCAACTCATTCTTGGGTTCTCGGGTCCAAGGGTGGACATTTCGGACTGATCAGCATGTACAGGTTCTGTTTGTTTCCGGGCAGTGGATAACTGATCTTCCCTGGAGTCGCTGCTAAAATGTCGCCGTTTCAGCATAGTCACACCTGGCTTGATGTGTTCTGTTCGTATTGCTCTAACATCAATCTATTTGTGCTTCTGGTTACTAGAAGATTAAAATTTACGGTAGTCGGACCTGCTAAAGTCGCTGGTTGACTCTATTCACGGTGAAGGTCGGGTGTGTATGTAAGTTTGACAATTTGTCGTAAATTTTCCAGTGTATGAGGCTGTAGATTTAGTTTTTACACATATTTATGATTAGAAGAATATATATCTACCAGGTTGCCTAACAATATGTGGCCTGTAGTATTTTTAATCAATTTATTAATTGATTTTTCGTAAAAATTTTCACTGACTACACAACAAAATGTATAAAGCCATGTGTACACAGGTATGATTTTGTTACATTTATACACTCATAACGTCCATTTGTTATTTATATATAAAATTAAAGCTATTTTTTTTTTCTGTTTATTATGAGATACGGTTGCCTAATTAAATCTGGCCGCAAATAAGAGTCCTACCTACTATTGTTTGAACCGGTGGGTGAGAACACTAGCATCCGACACATGCCCAATGACTTTAAAACCGTCGTACACCTGGCTATCGCTATCCTCGCCTGACTGGTGATGTTACGCG
This sequence comes from Octodonta nipae, assembly GCA_034190945.1. NCBI lineage: Eukaryota > Metazoa > Arthropoda > Insecta > Coleoptera > Chrysomelidae > Octodonta > Octodonta nipae. The sequence continues at coordinate 6,626,209 of CM067221.1, forward strand.
CTACCTCTTTCACTCTACCTTTAATATTTACCATGGTTAACAGCCCTCAACCTTTATTTGCGGCCAGATTTAACTAGGCAACCGTATCATAATAAACAGATCAAATAGGTTTAATGGAATATATAAACAATAAATGTACTTTATGAGTGTATAAACGTAACAAAATCATACCTGTGTACACCTGGCTGTGAAGAGGTACGGCCAAGTGCGCAACGGCAACATTTTCAGTCTTATATATATATATTGCCGTAAAGTGAACGATATTTTATTGAAAAAACAAGTCAGTGTCTTTTTTTATGAAAAATCAATTAATAATAATTTAATATTAAAAATACTAGCGGCCACATTCTGATAGGCAACCTGGTAGATATATATTCTCCTAATCATAAATATGCGTAAAAAGTTGGTTTTTAGCAAACACTGGATGGGTGCACGAATTTTGCAGTCGGATCTTAGACTATATATTTGCCAGTACACTGGGATTTATATAGAACACCCGGGCAATTCATATTAAAGACATTTTGTATCGATTTGAGCATTTACTTCTGTCATCAAACTAGTATTACTTTTACCTCGTTTGTACATTCTGATTGTCATTATGATTTGCGTAATGTTAAATTGCACTATCGTTCATAATTTCGGATGGCAATCCGAGCCTTAAAATATCGTTCAATAAGCTTGCCGACTTTATTATAATAAAATATTACAAAAATACTAAAGGCAAACCATCATCCCAAGCGTTCAACTTCACTCGCACATCGTCGACATCCAGATTCGGCGACTTTCCCGCTCTGCTTCAAGAGAAACCGTCACCGTATCATCACCCCAATTCCCCCCACAACAACGGCGTCTACGGTTCATCGAGTTCCACTCACACGTCTCCCAGGTTCCCACCGATATCTACATTCGGACAGCTGGACTCCAACAACGTCTACAACAGCGGTGGCGATAACAATCATCAGATGAATGGTGGAGGAGGCGGAGCATCTGGTAATTCCTCTGGGAATTCTGGTGGATCTCAGGGTGTTTCTCCAAGCGTTTACTCCAACGGCAACGCCAACATACAATACGGTAACGAGAGTTCCTCGAACTTGGGCACCAGGGAAACGGGCATCATCGAAAAGCTTTTGGTATGCAACAACTCTTTTTTTTAATTCAGCAGAGTTTTTTTTAATTCAGCAGATTCAAATTATTTGGTGAATTGTTCTTTCAGCATTCATACGGATTCATTCAGTGTTGTGAACGGCAGGCCAGATTGTTCTTTCATTTCAGCCAGTTCAGCGGTACCATCGAACATTTGAAAATCGGCGATCCTGTTGAATTCGAGATGACGTACGATAGACGTACAGGTAAACCGATCGCAAGTGCCGTGACCAAAATCGCACCGGAGGTGGTAAGTTCACTCTTCTGTTTTTGGAAAAGCGCTGATAAAATAATTTCTTTGCCAGGTGATGAGCGAAGAACGCGTAACAGGCACAGTAACAACAGAGGTTAGAAGTTCGGAAAGCTCCACCGGAGGAGATACCACCGGAAGGATTAGTTACGAGAATCGCGGCGAGTGCTTCTTTCTTCCCTACACCAAAGATGACGTGGAGGGGAATGTCACTTTACGAGCTGGAGACAAAGTCAGCTTTCAGATTGCAACTAACAACAGGTAAGAAAGGAGGGTGTTTTTCTAAAAATCCTAGTAACTACCATCTGTCTGTGACAGTTATTGATGTCTGTGTTTTCAATCAGGTGTTTGGGGTGTCAGTTTAAATTGATAATTGTTTCAGTCTTCGCTTGATGAAAATTCATTTTCAAGATTACTTAAAAACAACAAACACAATTTTTTATATATACATGTCAAAATAAAAATAAATATAAAGTGAAATTTAACCAAGTGTTTGTTGTTTTTAAGTAATCTTGTCAGTTTAAAGCTTGTACATATAAATAAATTACATAAGTAGGAAACAATTGCCTATGACCCAGCTAACCCTATTAAAGAAAAATAGTGATATATCTGGAAAGCCTATAAACAAATGTTATGACTATTGGAATATGTATGCAAGAGGACAAATTCGAGTGAAAAAGGTATCAATGTAAAGGAAAACATGTTAACTAGCCTCGATTTACGGATATTGTGCTGATTGTATAGACAAAATTACAGAATTTACTAAATGGGCTCTACCGCTTCTCCTAAGAAAGACTACAACGTAAAGACGTCTTCGTACCTGAGATCCGAGATTTGCCGTGGAAGTGTCAACCCAACCATCAAACTATACTGCCGCATCAGATTGGCCTGGGTAGCTATTGTCAAACCTAATTGTTTTTAACTCAGATAACCCATCAAGCCTTAAAGGGAAAACATTCAATTAACCCCTTGACGCATATGAACAGAACAATACACACAATTCTCAAGGAAAGGGCAATGGAACGAATGTTGGGTGTCTGTCTTAGACGAAGAAATTGCATCGAACAAAAGTGTCGGACGCAATAGAGAAGATAACCTTCAAGTGGACTGAGCAGGACATGTCAGAATGACGGACAAGGCGAATACTACAGGCCGAGACAAGAATACCGAAATCGATGTTGCCAACCAACGAGATGGGCCGACGATTTAAAACGCTGCCCCAACAGCTGGATACAAGCACTACGAGACCGAAATACATTGAAAATGAGGGAGACCCACGTTCCTCCCTAGACACAAGATGGTTGATTTATTATAATGATTACTTATCTCAAAAAATTACGAAGGCTTATTCTTGACATATAAAAAGATTACTCTTTCATTTCATTGTTCTTGGGTACAAGTAAATGATGTCTTTATTCTGCGGGCCCACACAGGCCAAGCAACTAGAGCATTAAAACTTATACGAAGAAGGCTAGTGTTACATGTAGAATGAGTTATAGGGAGTATCTTTGGTATACATCTATTGCATGTATATCAACTACTCTACTATTTTACAGTTAAAATGACGTATTTTATTAAAATTTTATTATTAGTTTTTGATTTTGTGAGCAAAATTGAATGTACAGCAAATAATTGGTTTGGATTATGTTTCAGAGGAAACCTTGGAGCATGTCACGTGCGTTTGGAAAACCCCGCTCATCCTGTCAAATATCAAGGAGTCGTTTGTTCGATGAAAGAAAGTTTCGGATTCATCGAACGTGCTGACGTTGTCAAAGAAATATTTTTCCATTTTTCCGAAGCTAAAACCAAAGAAGAACTGAGACTGGGTGATGATGTGGAATACATTATACAAACAAGAAACGTAAGCCCCACGTTGTGGTGCATTTTTGTTTCTAATGAAATTTTATGCGCTTTTCAGGGTAAAGAAGTAGCCTGTAACATAACCCGCCTACCACCAGGGACCGTTATTTTCGAAGATTTAAAACCGGAAATATTAAAGGGGCAAGTGCTGAAACCAATCGACAGAGGTCCCAGAAATCCCAATGACGCTTTGCCGGGAAGAATCCGGTACCGAGCTGCTGACCATTCGGAAGTTGAAATTTCTTTCGGCGAAAAAGATCAAATGGGCGATTTTACTTTGCGACACGGCGACTGGGTGCAATTCCAAATCGCTACGGATAGAAGGGACGCATTAGATAGAGCGACGCATATTCTACTGTTGGATGAAAGCTTCAGGTAGATAGAGATGTTTTGAATCGTTTGAATACGTTGAAATTTTATTTATTTCGTTTTTAGGGTCTCTGGGGAGAAGCGTGAACAAGGCGCGGTGGCTTCAGTCAAAGAGGGTTTCGGATTTTTGAAGTGCGTTGAAAGAGAAGCGCGGCTGTTTTTCCATTTTAACGAAATTTTGGATGTCGATCGTACGAACGACGTTCAAGTCGGTGACGAGTTTGAATTTACCGTCGTTCAGGATCAAACTACCGGTCCGAGCTTGTATTCATCGACTAATCGACAAAGTGCCATCAGAATGAAATGGTTACCACCTGGAACTGTTCAGTTTGAAGTTAGGTAAGTCTGAATTTTATTTGTTTTTACAGAATCCTACTGACTGGGCCAGTTTTGAGTTTTTTGTGCGTTCCAAAATATTTAAGTAAATTTAAAATAATTACTAACGTGCTTTGTATTAGGGACCATACATTAATTACGTAAGAACGAATTTAGTTGTTTTTGACCCGCTCCCTATACCCATGTAATAATCACAAATAATTATCTATCTTACGTAATTAATGTCCCTTCGGCGATTTGGACACTAGTCAAGTTTTCTTAATTTTCTGGGGATATCGCCGATTTCTTTCTCTCTAAGATAATGTACCATATTATTTTTTAAACCAGCAAAGGTAGCAAATGGGTTCATTTGATGAATCTAGATATTTTTCAAGGTCAAAAAATGTGAGTGGCCATATAGATTTAGACACATTTTTTAAATTGTTCTTAGGGGTCCGTATATACAATATACGGATACCCTTATAATATCACTCCGGCTTTCTGCCTCTGTCACATCACAGCAATTTTCTCCTAAACTACTGGACGGAAGAGGTTGAAATTTGGTATCAATGTATAGTTTGGTGACTCGATCAGGAATACATATCGTAAATAGAAAAAATTGATTTTAGGGGTGCTTCTGGGGGGAAAACTAAAAAAATCGACCGTTCCCCCCCCTGATCTCCGAAACTACTAAGCCTAAAATTTTGAAAAAAATAGGAAATATAGACCGTTGCCCGAACTTTACAGGAAAAATAAGGAGAAACCATTAATATTAATTATGGAGGGCAAATTATAGAATTAAATAAAAATTTAAAAATTAAAGATTTTTCAAATGCATCATGTAATTACATCAAATGAAAGGTTTCAATCTGAGGAACAAAAATATATATTTTTCATATTAAAAAAATTAATATAAAAGATATTAACAAAAATATACCAAAATTTACTCATTCCAAATCACAGGGCTCATTATGACCAATACAAATATATTTTTTTATTTTTTTTTAATAAATATTTCAAAATATATTTAAAAAATTACTCATTCCCGCCTTTATTCCCCAAACTATAAGGCCTACATTTTTTGTTTACAAAAAAACGAAGAAATCCCTAATATTAATATTGGGGGCCAAATTATAGAACTAAACGGAAAATAAAAAATATTTTTTTAACGCATCATGCAATATATCAAATGAAGGGGCTCATTATGAGGAATACAAATATATATTTTTCATATTAATTGTTTACAAGATATTAACATAAAGATATAAAAAATTCTCATTTCTCGCTTTATTTCCGAAACCATACTACCTAAAATTTTGAAAATAGTTAGAGGTACTGGGCTCACTTGAAATTTATTAGAAAACCCCCATAGTAATTTTAGGGACATTTTGTACAATTAAACGGAAAAAATCAATTTTCAAACGCATCATGTAATATTTCAAATAAAAGGCTCATTATGTGAATTACAAATGTATCATATTTCTAAATCATTTGTTTAAAAGATATTAGCAAAAATATTAAAGATCGACTTAATTCCCATTTTAGAAACTACACTATTCAAATTTTGAAAAAATATGTTTTATTTGAATTTTTAAATAATTTGAATAACAGATTTAATAATTTATAATTTAGAACTTGAACTATTTGCCCTTTATCTTCCAATCTACAGAGCCTCAAAATTCAGACAGTAGATTATAAAAGGCTTCCCTGAAAGTTAATAAGTAAAATAAAACTCTAATGTTAATTTTTGAGGGTCGAATTAGAAAACTAAATACATATGTATTCTTATAAAAATCAAGCGAATCCTGAAGCAGATAAAATAAAAATTCTATGTGTGGAAAATGAAAGTGCATATTTTTTATAAATTTAATACTCTTCCTTTAAAAGACAATAGGGTTAATATAAGATTCCCTGCTTGTCTGAAACTGGAATATTAGAATCTTGAAGGTGGTACGGAACCCTTAGTATGGGAGTCCAACTCGCACTTGACCAAATTATTTAATGAAAACACTAGTGAATTTTTAAAGATCTGTGCTGTTATAATGCCTTATCGTCAATAACTGACTTAATTCATATAAAAACTGGATTTAAGGAAATCTGGGATATTTTGAAGTTGATCTTTATTTAATTTAAAGTTGTTTATTACACAGATCTTGGATAGTGGCTTTACCTGGGAAGGTTTGTAAATGAGATTATACAAGATAGGTGCTCCGCAAGGTACCATTTTTGAACCTCTTTTAGTCCTTATGTGTATTAATTACCTATTTTACAGTATACTCAATTGCATTATAAATTCCTACGCTAATGTTACGATATTAATTGCTTTGTAAAATAACTAAATATGAATGCATGTCTTTAACTGTTTAATGTTGCTAAATGGTCTATAAACAAACAATTGCGTAGTGGTTTATAAGCAGTGAAATAACTGTTAATCGACGCAACTATTGTTAATAGTGTAACTAACGACTTTATCTCAGTCACTGAACACAGATGCCAGTCTAGAAAAAAGCTCCAGTGGTAGGCTTAGATAATTTAGAATGCACCTTCTGGAGATAGCCTGCCATGCACAAAATCGTGGCAACGCTAGAAAGAGAGAGCATTAGAGACAGTAACAGGCTATTTCACTTGGTAAGTGGAAGCAGCCTATGCACAACATGCTGAACGTTTTTCATTGGAAGCAGCTCCCAACCGAGTGAAATAGCCTCTTGTCCTCTCTATTGCACTCTCTCTTTTTAGTCGTACCACGATATTTGTGCACTGCAGGCTATCTTCAGAAGGTACAAGGTCTAAGGCGGAAGGCGATCACAATGCTGAAGTAAGCGGGACAGTTCTATGGTTCTGGACATATTGTATTTTTTGGGTTATTCTGGGTATCTACTAATTAAAATTAAAACCCTCATTTTGTAGGCGAGATTCAGGGAAAAAATGACAGGAAAGGCAAATCAATAATTATATTATCAAGATTTTAAAAAAGTTAAGAGTGTAGTTTAACGTATATGTAAGGTTGAGTATCATCTTGTTTTTATCATGCTTATGTTTGATCCTACTGACTGAGCCAAAATTATTTAAGACGTTCGCATTCTATTTACTGACTGGGGATTAAACCCATAATATAAAACTACTCTAATACGTTTAAATAAATAATAATAACTAATTGGTAATGGTTTTATAATATTTATGTTTTTTCAATTTCTTGCAGAATAGAGAATGATCTCACCGGTGTTGTCGTAAAAGACGCCACCCCAAGCAGTTGGAACACACGAAGCCCCACAAAAACCCAAAACGGTTTCGTGACAGGCGAAAACGGTTCGGAAGCCGGCTTGATCAGCTACAGCATCAACGGTATCAAGAAAAGCATCGCTTTTTATCCCAAAGATTGTGACATGAGACCTAGAGTAGGCGACAAGGTAGCCATCCGTCTGTGAAATTGTACACATCAATTTTTAATTTTAATTTCTTTTTTCCTAGGTTCAGTTCTGCATTAACCAAATAAAAAGAAACAAGGAGTACATCGCTGCTGATATTCAAATAATGCAAACAGCATCTCAGACTAATGGCATTAAACATAACGTAATGACGAGGAGTTCGAATAACGGAGTAATCAATCAAATTTATCAAGGATTTATTGCAGCGTTGAAGGACGGTTTTGGATTCATTGAAACTGTCGAGCACGACAAAGAAGTATTCTTTCATTTCAGGTAATCATTTGTTAAGTTTGTTTGTATGTTGTTTGTTTTCGTTATTAGAGAGTGGGCGCCACTAGTCACCATAATATGGACATGCTCAAAATCCGCCCAAACTGTATCTTGTCGATAACACACCCTTTGCGCGAGTCCAGGATCTGGATTTGCCCTTCAGAAAATTACTGAGGACACTTCCAGCTCCCTTGCTATCCACCTCCTGAGAGTTAACTCAGGTCCTCACGCTAATGCAGTTTTCCTGCTGCATAATCGCTGTTTTCTTGTTGGGATTTTATAAAATTGTAAATATCAAAATTGAAAGGAATTGTATCCTGCATATGATTCTCATGTCCTCGTTTGCGTGACAGCTCTCGTTTCCGAGATATGACACAAACTTATCTTTTTTTGAATGGAAACCATAGTTGGCTATGACCTCAAAAAATCGGACATTTTTAGAGCTTTTCAACGTAGGTAGCCATGAAAAAGATTGTTTTCACTTTGATGTTTCCTCATTCGAGAGTAATTCCATTAGTAGTGCTGAACTGAATGTCGATATTGACAACTTTTTGTGATAAAATGGAATATTCTAACGAAGAAAAACTTAATATGATGGAATGTTATATCATATGCCATAAAAATTCAGTTAGTGCAGCTGAGGAAGACTTTCATAGATATTTTAATCGTCGTCAACCTGCTCTATGTACATTTAAGAGGCTTTACGAGAGTTTACGCATATATGGATCTTTTACTAAACCACCAAAGGAACGTAATCAAATTAACGAAGCAGCACAAATAAATGTTTTGGCAATGGTAAATCCAAATCCATCTCCATCAACTCGTGAGATTCCGTCAGAAGCTGGCACATCTCAACGAACTGTAGTTAAGGTACTGAAAGCGCACATGTTCCACCCGTACAAACTTTCAGTTTCTCAAAATTTGCATGCTGGTGACCAACATCGACGTATTTTGGTTTGTACATGGTTTAGAGACATGTGCCTTGACAATCCCCAGTTCCATTAAAGGTGTTATGGTCAGATGAAACTAGATTTACTAACTACGGTATGTTCAATAGACACAATGAGCATATCTGGGCTAAAGAAAACCCTTTCCATGTAGAACAAAGACGACCCCAGATAAAATTTGGTTTTTGGTGTGGTATCATAGGGTCTACTATTCTGGGGCCTTTTATCTATGACGAATCATTTACTGGGGAGCGCTACTTGCATTTGAGAACTCGTTTAGAAATTGAGTGTTTCCAACATGATGGAGCACCTGCTCATAACTCGTTATTAGTAACACCACACTTAGATAATATCTATCCAAACTCTTGGATAGGAAGAAATGGTCTCCCGATTTGGCAGTTATAGACTTCTATTTATGGGGTGCGCCAAAACAAAGTATGCAAAAAAGGTATGAGACAGTTGGTGATCTAAAGGAGGCGGTATTACAAGCTATTGAAGAAATTAATAGGCGGTCTGTTAGGAAAGCGGTAATGTCAATCTTAAAAAGATGCAATTTTTGTCTAAATAACAATGGTGGACTTTCCGAACATAAATTGTAACAATTATTATGTACTTTAATTTCTTAAGTTTTTAGTAAGTACCTACTTATTTAGTTTTTGTGTTATATCTGATATACCTAATAAAAAATCGTTCAATGTTTTTTTGGAATAGTTATTAATAAATCAATGTATTTCATGGCTAACTACGTTGAAAGTGAAAATAAGAGAGAAAAGCATCCATAACTCCGTTATTTTTTATGAATAACTAAAAATGTCCGATTTTTTGAGCCAACTATGGTTTCCTTTCAAAAAAGATAAGTTTGTGTCATATCTCGAAAACGAGAGCTGTCACGCCAAGGAGGACATGACAATCATATTCGGGATACAATTTTAATATTTACACTTTTTTTATAAAATCAAAAACAAATGAGCTAGAGGGATTTGACTAAATCGACAGAATTTCGTTTTTTCAAAATATCTAGTAAGCCATGACTTTTTACAAAAATCCGAAATTGTCATTAAATTGGGTCAGTAAAACTGTAGATCTTTCCCAATTTCACCATTGCTCTATCTCCGCTAGTTTCCGAGGTGCCCGTACTGATCATCAAAAAAAAAAAACTCGCCCTGTATAGCATATTAACGCTTCTGTGATTTTTGGTGGGTGTGTGTTCTTCTCGTCTTCTCTTTGCTTGGTGCGGTTGGTTTCCCTACCGGGTCTCCTGAAAAATAAAATATTATGTACTTTATTTTATACTCACCTGTCTTATAAGTCTGGGCTTCTTTATCATCTTCTCCTTGGGTTAGGCAGAGCTGGTTTTTAGGCTGTTTTTATCTGTCAATAAATCGGGGTTCATAGTCGATTAGCTGTCGTATGTGAAGGTTTAAGTGCTGTTCTAGTTTGGCGTAAGCCTCTCTGGTCATCCTCTTCATTTCTGCAAGTGTCGTAATTAGTTGAAAATCACCATGTTACGAACGAACCAGGGTGCGTCGACTGCGAAGCGTAGGCATAGGCTCTCCTGCCTTTGGATGGCTTGTTGCTCTTGCTGGTGCTATTTGAAGAGTACGTCAGCATTGGCACGATGACTGTCTTGATGAGTCCCAGCTTGCTTCCTCTTCCTAAAGTAAAGTCTGGCACGGGCAGCCCGGACTTTGTTACGAGTCTCTTCGACATGCGTCGTGAAAATCAACCCCCTGTCGATGATGACTCCAAAGTATTTGACTTCGTTCTTCCATGGAATTTGTCTGCCGTTGACGGTCAGGTTTCCTGTCGGAACGATCGTGCTGCTTCTCCCGTGGACCAACAGAGCTTGAGTTTTGCCCTCGTTGATGGCTATCTTCCATTGAAAGCACCATTCTGCGAAATCGTCAGTGGCTTGCTGCAGCCGCCTCAAGGCTGGCTCGAATCTAAAAGTTTGGCATCCTTTGGCGGTGTCGTCTGCCAAATGGGCAATTATAGCGTCGGCTGGTCTTGGGATGTCTGCAGTGTAGATTGAAAATAGCATCGGGGACAGGACTGCTCCTTGGGGAACCCCTGCTCGGTGGTCCGGTATCCTGAGCGCTCCTTGCCTACTCGTACTCTTACTCTTCGATGTCTCAAAAAAGCTGGATGATGTTAATGGGAAATCCTAATTGGACCGTTAGTCCGTCATGTCATACTCGTTCGAAGGCTTTTGCTATATCCAGGAAGATGAAGCTGTTCTTCGATTCCGGTTGAGTCCGTCGGACGTGTCGATGTCTGAATCCAAATTGCTGGTCTTGAATCACGTTCAGATCGTCTATGCTCTCTTTCAATTCACGAAGATCTTTTCTGCTACTTTATTCATGGCTGGTAGTAGACTAATAGGGCGATAGTTTTGTGGAAAATTACCGTCCTTATTGGCCATTGGCAGCATGATAATGTCGGCATTAGTCTTAGCATTGCATTGATGATGGTTGTGAAGGAAACGACAGCCTTCCTGGTGAATCGTTTGACTATCCTATTGGATATACGGTCATGTCCAGGTGCTTTTTGTTGCCTGAGTCGTCTGATCTGGTCCCGTACTGATCGGTGGGATGTCATCTTGGCACTTAAAATACACAAACTACCACAAAGTTGTACAGAGTATAACATGAATATATTGTAATGTTATTTTCACACTCGGTTTCAGTTCAGTTCTTTGATTTATTTAAAACAGTCCAACTCGCTATAATTTATTTCCACTACTTTAATTTAAATTCACAGAATTATTTACAATTTATCTTGAACACCTGATCTTTACTATACGGCAGTCGAATACTGAATGAATCCTTCCGTCAGCTCTCCGTATTTATACACTTCTTCTCGGAAGTCTCCAGAAGGTTAAAGAGATACCTGAAATGGAGAAGAAGAAGATTAATGGAACAGGAAAAAAACTTCCAAACTGTTTGAAAAGTATCCCAGTATCTGTCCCAGTAGTAATTTAAAAATTTCATTTCACATTTGGTTCAATCAATATCTCATTTTGCGTGTACTAATAACCTTATTTTCTACTTTGTTCCAGTAATTTTGATGGTGACTCAAACGCCCTGGAACTCGGCCAGGAGGTCGAATACAATTTGGGTAGTCGCGGGAATTCGGGATCCTGCTCATCCGCCGAAAACGTGAAGCCGATACCGAAAGGCACCGTAACGTTGCCACCTGTCAAAGGTGACATTTTAGAAGGCACCGTCGTCCGACCATTGAGATCCGTGAATCCGGATCAGAGCGAGTATTCTGGTTTAATAAAATTGAAAGCTGAGAACGGTAACGACGAAAAAGAGTACGAATTCGGTATTATGGGCTTGACCAACAAGAGGGAGCTGTTGCAAGTCGGAGATCACGTACAGTTTCAGGTGAGTTTATATTTCAGTTTCATTTGACTCAGAAAATTGTAATTCTTATCTTTGAGATTTTATCATACAGTACCATAAGGTGGAAGTTATAATCAAAAAATCGAAAAGTTGACCAACTAATTAAAAACATTGGCGATAATGAAAACAATTTAAGTATTTATAATTTCTTGTTATTAGTATAGTGGCATAATTCATTATAGGGTGCCAAACAAATGAAGTAGCAGGTCCAATCTGTAGTTCTATCCCCAAGATTTAGGGGTCCTACGGCAACAGAGCATTGAAGGTCCTTAATTATTTTTCAGTCAAGTTCAACATTTTTTTCCACTCTTTGTGTGTGAGGGTTACTTAGACAAAAATTACACAGGCACACAAAATTAAAAAAAAATTGATTCCACATACCAAACGATATTGTTATAAAATTAATTTTACACCGTTAAAGAGAAAAATTAAGAAACCTTCTAAATTAATCGTTTCGATAAAAAACAAGAGGTAAACATAAAACCGACTGGAATAATAAAAAAAGCAACACAAAAGCCATCCCGAAATTTCGATGCGTATATAAAATAGATATACGTTAGATCCTGCTTGTAAAGTAACATGCAGATCTCAGACTCACATTAACATTTCTTTGGTTTGACGTTTATTGCTTCAAGAATGTGCTTAGTGTACAAATTTTCTCTTATTTGATCTTGAGATCTCCAAAAGTGACCTTGAATGACCCTGAGTTCTAATTGTGTATATAAGTGGACTTCCGATTTGCATTCAGTTACCTCCAAAACTTCTAGAAGCGATTGTCGGAATTCAACCGATTTTTTCTCGAGTTGAATTTGACCTTGACTGACCTTTTAAATAAAATCCTGACGTGATAGGGCAGAACTTCGCATTCAGTGATCCCGAAAACCTATACTGACTAGCCGGAACTGCTTGCTGCAAATGTTCTTATATACCTTCATGCTAGCCAAAAATAGGCCTAAAAATAACCGTGAAGTGACTTTTAAAAGACGATCCTGACGTGATAGGGTTAAACTGACCCCAATTTCGCACTCAGCGACCCCAAAAACCTATATTCTAAGTAGCTAAAACTGCTTGATTCAAATTTTCTTGTTATACCTTCATGTTAGCCAAAAATATGCCTAACAATAACCGTGAAGTGACCTTTAAAAGACGATCCTGACTTGATGGGGCTAAACTGACCCCAGGATTCGCATTCAGCGACGCCGAAAACCTATATACTAAGTAGCTGGAACTGCTTGCTCCATTGTTCTGTTATACCTTCATGTTCGCAAAACAATAGACTAAAACTAACAGTGAAGTGGCCTTTGAAAAACAATCCTGACTATGATGGGGCTAAACTGACCCCAGGATTCGCATTCAGCGATTCCGAAAACCTTTATACTGAGTAGCTGGAACTGCTTATTCGAAATGTTCTGGTTATACCTTCATGTTAGCCAAAAATATGCCTAACAATAACCGTGAAGTGACCTTTAAAAGACGATCCTGACTTGATGGGGCTAAACTGACCCCAGGATTCGCATTCAGCGACGCCGAAAACCTATATACTAAGTAGCTGGAACTGCTTGCTCCATTGTTCTGTTATACCTTCATGTTAGCAAAAAATTAGACTAAAGCTAACAGTGAAGTGGCCTTTGAAAAACAATCCTGACTATGATGGGGCTAAACTGACCCCAAGATTCACATTAAGCGATCCCGAAAACCTATATACTGAGTAGCTGGAACTGCTTGCTCCATTGTTCTGTTATACCTTCATGTTAGCAAAAAATTAGACTAAAACTAACAGTGAAGTGGCCTTTGAAAAACAATCCTGACTATGATGGGGCTAAACTGACCCCAAGATTCACATTAAGCGATCCCGAAAACCTATATACTGAGTAGCTGGAAACACTTGCTGCAAATGTTCTTGTTATACCTTCATGTTAGCCAAAAATAGGCCTAACAATAACCGTGAGGTAAGCTTTAAAAGACGATTCTGACGTGATGGGGCTAAACTAACCCCAGGATTCGCATTCAGCGACCCCGAAAACCTATATACTGAGTAGCTGGAACTGCTTGCTTCAAATGTTCTTGTTATACCTTCATGTTACCCAAAAATAGGCCTAACAATAACCGTGAAGTGACCTTTAAAAGACGATCCTGACGTGATAGGGCAAGAGTAACCCCATATTCGGACAATAAAACCGATAGTTCTCGTCTGGTACTGCGCCTGCATAAAAATCCTTCATTTAATTTTTTAAATGACGAAATTCGATTGTTTTTTGTTTTTAATCAATTTCAAATTATTTTATTTTCAGTTGGATTCAACGGGGCGGGCTGCCAACATCATCGCAGTCAGGAAAAAACTGAGAGCCACAGTGGACGCCATCAAAGGGCATTTTGGTTTTTTGGCCTACGAAGTGGAGGAGGGTAAGAAGTTGTTTTTCCACATGACGGAAGTGAAGGACAACATCACATTGCAAGTCAGAGATACCGTCGAATTTGTGTTGGTCACAAACCACAGGAGCGGTAAATCATCAGCCTGTAACGTTGTCAAAGTCAAGTTAGTATTCGAATACGTTACTGTTTTTATTTTATGAGATTCTTAGCAAATGTTTTTTTTCTCTTCCAAGAAAAACCCGCCATCATAATGCTACTTACACTTAGTAAGTAGTCGAGAACCTTCATCAGTTTGACTAGAAACAATATATTTGTCTTGCGTTCAATGGATTGAAAAATCTCGAAAAGTTAGTATCGTAATTTCTTTGACAGGTTTTAGTAAACCTCCGATTTTTTCATATGATTTCTATTCTAGGAATCATCTTTTACACACAGTACGACTACCGATTTGGAGTCTTTGTGAGATGTCGAAATATATTTCGTGATGAAATAAATAAATTCAGTTATATGTACTATATACATAAATAATTATTCAAAATTCAATCAGTTGAGAGGGGCGCAACTGATGAAAGTTCTCGAATAGAAACAATATTTTGTCTTGCGTTCAATGGATTGAAAAATCTCGAAAAGTTAGTAACCTAGTATGATATTATTTTAAATTAATTGTCCCATGTTTTGGTGGGAGATCGTTGTGTGGCTTTGTTTTAATATCAGTATTCTGTTGGCAGACAAAAATAACCGTGTCTGCATTATTGATTGATGCTCATATTTGCATAAGTGTGTTTTCTATATTATGCTGAAAAACATCATTTTTTGTATTTAATCATCTAAAGACATTTCCCTTTAAATTACAAAATTACATTGGAATTATTATTAATTGCTGAATTCTTTCCAAATTTTAGAGATGAAATTATATTAATTAAATCTCTTTCTTTTGTATGAGAAATAGTGTATATAGTATTAGTTTTTATTTTTTAGAAAATATAACTCTATGCAATGGCTGGTAAATCTTTATAGCCTAAATATTTCTTTTTGCTCGTTTTTGTGCTTGAAGGTAGTCAGTATTTGAAATTTTGAGATTTAATTCATGACAGCGAGCTTTTCTGACAACAACAAACATCAACAACATTGTATCATTTGGAACTTTTTTTTAATTAGGTGTTTCCAATTAATTTATAGTGTAAACTTAATTTTGAACTGTGCTCTAGTCTTTCTAAATGATAATTGTGTAATTTGGTTTTCTAATATGAAAATACCTTCACACTAGCAAGTTTTGACATGAAACCTTTTAAAAAAATGTACCTGTCTTCAAAATACTTGCTGTAACTAAACAACTATTAGAACATGACTCTTCTTTATATTAACATACCCAGTTATGAAACAATATTTAAATAACAACGAGAATATATATTTATATAACAGGACGACTATTGAGAAACCACAACATAAAGACAATTTCCAAACCTCACGAACATAGTCAAGGTCCTCGGTAACTCGAAAGAAAAAATCGTATTGGATAACCACTTAGTCTATAGGTTTGTTCCTTCAACCGATTGTCGACCGATCGGCAATTGGTTAATCCATCGATACATGAACTGTTTATTGCGCAACTCGATGCATTTACCAGTCGGTGGCTGCACCACCGATTCTACCCTGAAGCCGGTGATCGAAATTACCGTACATTAACTGGTTGCGAATCAATCACCGTTTCACTTGGAACACGATACTGAACCGTTCACTAAACGGTTATTGTTTTGAAGGAACGCTATTGTTCTTGTGCGCAGGTACCTGACCGGTGTGTATCGGTTATCTAGGCTGAAGGAACGAACCTTATAGTATATCTTGTGGAGACTCAAAAGTCATACGTGGGAAGTACTAACAACGCATTTCCATAATAGCAGCGAAGCATAAAGTAAGCATCAAGAATAAGCAGACTATATCGACCTTATTCCAAAACGAACGCCATACAGGACATTAAATAGACTTTAAACTGTGCAAAGAAATCGCAAACTTAGAAAATCACAGAAACAGGCTCATAGGGGAAGCTATGGGAACTCAGAAAATTGGGGAATATGTATCCCAACAAGACGACAGCGATTATGTAGACGGAAAACTGCGTTAGCGTGAGGACCTGAGTTAAGTCTCAGGGGTGGATGGCGAGGGAGCTGGAAGTGTTCATCTGTAAAATTTGCTGAAGAGCAAATCTAGTACCTGGGCTCGCGCATGTTAGTGTATGGGGAGTAAAATAAACGAAACGATACACTTAACTTGCCAAAAACGTGGAAAGTACTTCTAGGAAAATCTGACAATAAAACTCATACCAATAAACCCAATCCCTTCATAAATATGCATAAGAACGGACATCAAAAACAGTCACCAGCGGCCATAAACAACGCGACGGGCTGTCATAACCAAAGGGGATTAGTAGGTAAAGCAATAAAAACCACTAATGGCACCGTACCCGAACAACTATTTTCCATTTACGATCTGGAACAAAACTATAGACACAGGCACTTTCACAAATTCTTCATTTTACTTTTAGAAGACCTCTTTATTAACAGTCAATTTTAATTTTCTTAATAAACTTTGATTTGATTTATTACAGTAAAGATCTTCTAAATTTTTTTAGTTGTAATCTATTGATTATCCTATTAATATATTTTATGTTTTTTTTAGTGAGATACAGGCAAGACCCGAAAGACTCATCAGCAGACTCCGAACTATATCTCTGGACGACACCGGTCCGAGGTTACTCGTCGTCAGACAACCCAGAGGACCAGACGGTTCGAAAGGTTTTTCACCAGAGGCGCGATGCTCCAAAATCCCGGGTGCCATACCCGAATAGTACAGTACCAATGATTTAAACCCAACTAAACAAAAGCAACATTAACCAGGGAGATGTTAAGCAAAAAGAACAAGTGAATCTATAATACTTACCACCGCTAAACTGTTTTCTTTTTATCGTAACCGCTATTCTCACTGTCGATATTTTACGACAAAAAAATGAATTAAAAACAACAAAAAAATCCAAAAATACTGTCCTAGTGAAACAAAATTTAAAAAACCTTGTAACTTACTCTTGTCTTAGGAAATTAATTGAATTTGGAGAATTATATTATTGCATTTTAACCAAACTGTTAAGCCTGTTTTTTTATGGATATTAAGAAACAATTTTCTTGTCGAAAAAGTACGAGAACCCACAAACGGGCGGTAGTGTAGGAACAAGAGCCACGTATGTGTTACTGTGCCTAATATTTTACGTGTTTATCCATACAACGCCAAAAACGACAGCATTAGTGAATTTCAATCAAGATATATGCATTACATGTCATTGATGGCGTAATCTTTTATCAGTGGCCTCGGGTGAGAACCTTGTGGTACCCCGTTTGTTGTTCTCGTCTTTTACGTTTTTAATTTGATTCCACAGTCTCGAAATCGATAGGAACTGAATTTACTCTCGATTTTCTTTTTAGTTGAACTACACACAGGTAACAAAAATAGTCGTAGCTGATGTTTGTACATGTTGAACATTTTTTTTTATCAAAGCTGATTTACTTTTGAGAGCTTCAATAAATTTAATTGAGAAACTAATAATTTAAAAATACAAAGTAAACAAATTTAAACACTGCTTGAAAGAAAAAAAAACAAAAAAAAAAGATAATCCATTGACAAATATGAATACAATGAATTTATTATTAGGATTAAATAAAGAAAAAGTTAATAAGTTATTAGAAATATTGATCTATAGAAGACTGCATCCTTATGTAAACCTTGTACATTGTATTAAGAAGGCCTTTTTGTAATTTTTACTTTAGACAATTCCCCGCCCCCGCCCCCCATCCACTTAGGTGTAACAAGACGATATATAGTTTCGCAGTCTGTTTTTTCGAAAACGGCGGTACCCGCAGCGACTTCTCAAGCACCCCCCCCCACTCCTTCTCTCAATCTTTGGATCTGTCTCTTCTTGAAAAAGAAAAAAATAATAAGAAAACGGAATGTTAACATCGAATTTTGTGGGTGATGATGATGTGTGACATTAGATTGACGGTTTGAACGTGGTATTTGTTTTAGAATATCTGAGGCTCGTGTTCCACAGTACTAGATGGGATTTTTCGTTGAAAATTTTCGCGCTTTAAATATACCATGCGATCGTTTAAATTTCTACACAAAGTTGGCCGTGGATTTTGAATGTAACGTAACTGTAAACAGTGTTGTCATATTTCAAATTTAATTTTAGCTTTGATACTAATGCCATCTAGAAACACTAAACGTGCAAATCTGGTGAATGTGTTCACTCTCACACTTTTTCACATGTTACACTTGGCAACAACGCTGCTTACGCGAGTCTGGTTGGTTCACGAACCGTCACCTGAGAGCAACAGTATACTGATTAAAAAAGTACACTTAACAGTAGACGTATTTTTGTATCTAATAAGATTGTTGAGTCAAAAGTAGTTTTTCATTTATTTTTTGGTAAAGTGATGAAACTGTTAGTTTGAACGAATAATTAACATTACGTTATCATACCTAAATGGCTTGTACCAAGCAAACTGCTCGTACATCGACTGGTGGTAAGGCACCTAGGAAACAAATGACAACAAAGGCAGTACGTAAAATGTGCGCCCTCTACAGGTGGTTTGAAAATGGTTATCAGACCCGGTGCAGTAGCTCTTCCTGAACGATTTCCGGATTGCTGATTCCAATTAACAATCATGCCCATGGACATACAATTGGCAACACTTATTCGTGGGGAATGCGCTTAAAAAATATTTAATTCGCCTAAAGGTGGTAACATGTATGTATGGAACACTATAGAAACTAACAGACCGCTTTTTTTTTCATATTCTAAATAGTTTTTTGACATTAAGCTTTGTTACTTTATGGATTATTTTGTGGATTCCTCCTTCTTTTCTGTAAAAGATAAAAGTATTTGAAATATATAGTGGAGACAAAGTGTAGCATCAAAAGGATTCTGTAACTCGTCATATTATAACGTTACGATAGAACGCAAAATTATTAAATGTTTTGTGACTCGGAATCGATTATGGCGTTATAGTGACATAACCTTCCCTTTCTATGTCGTCCCTATTCACGACATTTTCGAAAAACTGCCCGGATTACTGGTTCTCCTTTGCACTAATTCAGATGGAGGAGGAAAAATCTATATGATCAACCAGCCTTCTTATGTACAAAACGTCTATTTATATGTTATGTATGCTTATCTGCTATGGAGGCAGATGTGCAAAGACTTTCCTTATTTGAGCGTGAGAATTTTGAACCCTTCTTGCAATGTGCTTCCAACTTCAGTCCAACTCTTTTGAAGGCGCTCTGATTTTAGCTAGATTCCTCATGTTTCCACCTTCTTTAATTTAATTTTGTCATTAAGGTCTAAGTGTAGCTCCATTTTACTCTATATGTGACGGCATTGGTTAATATTTGGTTGATGAAGTTTGATTTATCTAAATGTGTTTGTAAAAGTAGGGGAACTTTTAATGGTCTTAAATTCTAGAGTTGTTTGAACAATACATTTTTTTATTGTTCATCCTTATCCCAAATGTACGTACCATTGACTTAAGAAATTATTGAAAATATTTTTCCTCATCACCATTTGCGTAGCGTCGCCATCAATTTGTTTAGAGCCTTGCTCTCGATTTGTTTCGTTGGCAATTTATTTCTTTACTGACCGGGACAATCGTCACGAGGAAATTAAAACGGATAACACTTGTTTATCCCAACTCATAATAATACCAGCCATGTTGTTTTCTGAAGGATACTTGTGGCATAATTTTCAATGTCTAAGTGTTTATTGGGAAATAACACCACACTTTAAAGGAAATTGCTGTATATTCCAAACGTTTCGGGGTCTAGATCAGACATGCCATTGACAACGGGGTCTGATCTAGACCCCGAAACGTTTGGAATATACAGCAATTTTCTTTAAAGTGTGGTGTTATTTCCCAATAAACACTTAAACAATACTAGCCATATATATATATATATATATATATATATATATATATATATTTCTATGTAGCTCATTTGCAGCGATCACTGGTTATAACTTTGATTTCTGACCCTGGATGATAGCGGTTGTACTTTGACATTTCACCTTTTGTCACTGAAAGTAGAACCAAAACTGATTCGCTAGAATGCAATTCGGTTCAACCAGAGAACGTCAAAATCATGTGTTTGTTTTATTATATACGAATAAATTTCTTACTCTGGTGGTTAATAAGTATTGATAAAACGAATCAACATTAGGTACTAAGTGTTTGTGTAAACATAATAGATATTAAATCCATAACCTAAAAATGTCATTTAAGAGACAGGTAATCAAAAGCAACTACAGTTTTGGGTTATTACCAGTTTTGTGATATTTTCGTGACGTCATTGGTATTAAGCAAAACCGCTAGTATATGTTTGGTTCAAATCATTTATGCCCAACTATGCCCAGTAGATGCAAATCGGCTTATATAGTTAATATTCATTCTGTATTTGGATTTTTTCTTCATTCAAACTATGGTCGTACATCATTGATTTCAATGTCAAAATCGTTTGGCTGACTTTTCTAACTGTAAGGGAGGTGTTATAATCTGTATCAAAATTTGAGAATTTCTTATATGTTAAAGTAGGATTATTCCAAGTGGAAATCAACAGTTTCATCATCTTCAAGTAAGGAACAAGATAAGTTTAAATCTTCTAATAGGTATCTGACAATCCGTTTATGTATTAGTTACCATAGTTTCATATTTTGTTGACGTTTGTATTCGAAGTCAGTATACTGGAACCTTCAAATCATTTGAATACTATGAAATAAACATCCTTCAAAGTGCTTTTTCTTTGATTTAGCAATTTGTTTTTATTTGTACTTAACCTACAATTTGTCAACTTTTAATTGGTATTTCTAGGCAGTATTTTCTTTGTAACCATGTTCAGTATTTTAAAAGCTTTAGATTCAAGCGTTGTCCATGAACATCCGATTAAGAACTAGATTTTAGAAACAAAAGCAGGAGTATATCTAGTACCAATGTATACTGTTCATATAGTTTCATACCATAATTACCCTGACGTGGGGAATTCTTCTGTGGCATACACAGTATATCAGGCAATTTTGAATTTAATGCATACCTAGCTACAAAAAACAAATAGCATATTTTTGACATAGAATAGATCTGCTCTCAGGTGACATAAAAAAAAATTAGTTTGCCATTAATGGCTTCAACTTCAAACATATTTCAAGTATTGCAACTCCAGTCCAAGTAATTTTACTAGTTGAGAATGGTGATGAGCATACTAGTAAAACAAGCAAATGACAGGTGAAAGTTGAAACACAAACAAATTAATATGACAGCTGGAAGTCTTAGAATATCATCTTGAACCAACCTAATAAATAATCTATGAGACAGTACTGTTTTGCGATATCGAATTTACGTAGACATTTACATGATCGCACGATACTAACTTGATGTAGTCGTCTAGGTTAACACAGACAAGTTAAAAAAATAATGGTAAACAAGTAAATTCGTTATCAAATAGACATGATATACGTTGATTGGAACTTTATAACATAACCTAACTCTTTAACTTAGGTTATGTTACGCTTCCATTTTACATACGCCTACTTGATGACTGATTTTTTTCAAACGCACTTAATTTGCCTTATAGAAATATGCGTACTATGTACCTCACAGTCAACTGTTTGAGATCACTCGGTTATTTTTAACTAAACTTTAAAAATGCAATAATCCCTATTGTATATTCTTGGTAATTGCTGTGTAAATTTGTTTTTATAACCACCGACCTCATTTTGTTCATGTAAAAAAATAACAACAGATTGTACCTCAAGATTTACAATATGCTATTTTTGAAAACTTAGAGACTGAAAAGCGAATTTCTAGACACTTTTAATTTTAATATGGCGGCTTTAAAGCAGTGCAAGAATATGCTAAAGCACGTGCAGAGTATAAACTGGCGTTACGTAAATTTATCAATCGGTGACATGGCAACGCTGATATATTAACAAATTGAAAATGGCAACAGTGTTGTAAGTGGCCAGAGTTATGCTCTTAGATATACATAATTAAAATTTAGATAGGTGACCAAAATATGATTCAATCTCATCATTTAGCTGTAGGTTTTGTTTTATTAACAAATAGTAAGTAAATTTAAATTTAACGAATACAGGGTTGTCCAGTTGTGATGACAGAGGCAAATATTAGTTGGATAACCCGTTACTATAATGAATTAGAACTAATTTTATTTAGCTATTAAGTAGGGCTTTCTTAGACTAAAATGTAGTTTGGTTTAATTTTTTAAATGGGCTTGAATTTGACGACCAATCGTCTGTTTTAAACAATTTTGTGAAAAATCTACTATTTAGGTATTACGACGTACAAATTTGTTATTAATGTTTTATAGCTCTCCCCCAGTTGTCTTGCATTGCTTAAAACCGCCAGATTCTGTTACATATAGTTGTTATAAAAATTGAAACTTATGGTAATTTTTTAAGTTTAAATCTCAAAGCTTGAAGTAGGAAATCAGTTGAACTCTTCAATGTATAAACCATCAGTAAAAAACAAAAAAGCAACGTGAAATATGTACAACAAATTAATAAAAATATAAATCCTAGCTGTGTTCTTCTGTGATAAATTAAGTCATTGTTGCCAACCAAAGTATAAGGGAAAAAATGAAGTAAACAAAACAAAAACTCATCTCCAAAAAGCAAATACGATCATTGACTAAACAAAAACAAAAGTTTTTAAATGAATCAACATTTCTATTGGAAATTGTAGGTTTCTACTGTGTAGGATAAAATTGTTTTGAACTAAAAAAAAAACACCAACGTTACCTATCCTAGGAACCGAATCGTGAACTATGCAATTTTGAAAATTTTTCTTAACACTTTTTTTTGTTTTAAGTGTTAAATTTTGTTATATAGTTATTTTTATTGTAACCACTATTTATACAATTCTTTACACAGTGGAAAACTCAATTCTCCTCTCTATCATTATATTTTTCTGTTTTAGGTATATTAACACGTTTTATTCATTATTATTAATTTTTGTGTATTAAGTTTTTTTTTACAAAGGCGTTGATGTGGGTACTGTGATGCAGTTTTTTGGAAACAAACTTATAGTATGGTATAATTATTGCGGATTACTCTTTGTCCTTTCTATTTGTAAATTGTTTTATTTTCAAAAAGGAAATAAATTAAGTGAAAAATTTGAGATCGTGTTTTATTCAATTACATATGGGCGAAATTGGAATATTTGATTCTAATACAATAACATCGAAATCATAACAATAGGTAAGCTCTACTAAATAACTATTGAAATTAAAATCGCCTTATATAGCGTACGTCGAATTTTCTGGTCGTTCTACCAGTGTCCGCACAGCGTCCAGATAAACAGTTTTTGTCCCATTCGAAAATTCCAATTCATTTTTTTTACTATCCCAGCAATTGATGTTTAATTGGGATGAATAATGCTTTACGTTGCTTTAGTTAGGGACGGGGTACATAAATTTTATAACAATATTTAAAAATGAACCGACTTCAACTAAAAAAATGCATTATTTTGAATGTTCGTCTGGGATTTTCTCTCCTCGCAATGGTTTCTGAAAAATACAGATAAGTTAAGTACTTGAATATCAAGGTGTAGTATCTAAGGGCAGTTTGTGGAAACTGCCCGGAACACTAGTTGCCCTCTTATAGAAAAAACTCTCCCGCAGGATCAACTGTGAGAAAGTAGGTCTACAGATTTGTCAACTAGTATTCCAGTATAATATGTTGGGATGTATTTTGTGTTGTACTTATCTGTTTTTTTTTGTGACGTTTCGATTCCTTATCAGGAATCGTTGTCGAACAATGTTTGTTTGAATGTTTTGCACTATATTCGCTTGACTTTTTTGGTAATGTCAATTCAATTGGCATTACCAAAAAAAGTTGTTCGACAACGATTCGTGATAAGGAATCGAAACGTCACAAAAAAACAGATAAGTACAACATAAAATACACAACATATTATACTGGAATACTAGTTGACAAATCTGTAGACCTACTTTCTCACAGTTAATCCTGCGGGAGAGTTTTTTCTATAAGAGGGCAACTAGTGTTCCGGGCAGTTTCCACAAACTGCCCTTGGATACTACACCTTGATATTCAAGTACTTAACTTATCTGTATTTTCCAGAAACCATTGCGAGGAGAGAAAATCCCAGATGAACATTCAAAATAATCATTTAACTCCTCAATCATTTAGAAACTACTTAAGGAAATGCAAACAATTTCAAAAAAACATTTGCAAACAAACATTATTTTCTGACATATCTTGAGTTTTATATTTGGAAAGTTATTTATGTGAGATTTACTTTGACATTTGCTCTAATTCACCCTATATTGCAAACCCCCTGTATATGCTTCTGGGTATTGGTCACACAATATAACTCACTTGTCTAGCATTTTCTGAACCACCCTGTAAAACCCTGTATAAGTATAAATTCTCCCCACTCTATTAATTGTTTCTGATACTGTATACCTATGATTTTACTTCGTCCCATATTTAAAGTCAGCTTCTCATTGTTCTACCCTATATAACAAAATTTTTCACATTTTTTAACTACCTTGCATAACTATAATTTCAACCACCCTGTATATTGAACTGCTAAGATTTTTCAACCCATCTCTATAGCTATAATTATATTACGCCCTATAATTCAAATACCCTAACTGTTTATGTTAATATAACAAATTTTTGATCCACTGTGTATAACTATAATTCTACTCCACCCTTATTTCAACCACCTTGTATACGCAACTATGTGCCGCCCAGTACATTATTTGAACCACTCTGTATGACTATAATTTAATTCCACCTTATATTTCAACCGTCTTAAATATGCAAGTGCGTATGTACCACCCAATATCACATTTATTTTAAAGATTTTTTGAACTCACCTGTTCAACTGTAATTTTCAACTCCGCACATTGCTTGCTGCTCGAATTTAGATACTTGTACACACACCTATAATCATATACTGTATATAGAGAAACTTCCCTGCATTACAATTTATCCCTTCGATAGACTAATTGAATATTTTTTGGTAATTCACACAACTGTAAGCCCCATAAAAGAACTTCGTTTCAGAAAGAAACTGACTAGCTCTAAAAAAAGGGCCAATAAGTCTTAATAGCTCTGGAAAACTCTGAAAAAGTTAAATATTCTCAGAAATTTTAGTTTCACTTAAAATATTTAGTAATATTTTAGAATTTTTTTCTCGGTGGGAAAAGAATATTTCAAAGATGTTGGAGTGAAATATTTTAAAATATTTCATGTCTGTATATTTTCTAGAAATGTTTCCGAAATATTCCTACATTTAGGACTAAAAATCTCAGGAAGTATTAGAGAAGTAATATCTCTCTAATATTTCACGAAACATTTATCTAATATTTAATCAAATATTTCAGTCATTTTGTCGCGGACATAGGAATAGCAGAAGTATTTCACCTTCAAATATTTAATACTTTATACACATAGGCGTACCGAGAAGGGGCAGCTGCCCCCCCCCACTGGGCGTGAAAAACCTGCCGTGATCCATTAAACCTTCACATAATTTTGCTGACTTGCACCCCTCTGGACAATTTTTTTCTAATTTGATCCTCCCTAAACTAAAACCTGGGTACGCCTCTGTACCCCTGCGGTACTTTTTCTTCATTGAAATGTACAAAAATAAACTCAATGTTTTACGCTGTAACATCGAATCTTTCCTTTTGATATTTCACCGACGATTCATCAACTAAGAGTAACATATCGAAATTGTAGTTAGCTATTTAGTAACTAACTTAATTCCAGTCTCAAAAAAAACTACGACAAAATATAGAACGTTTGTTTTGGACTGATTTGTGCTTGTGGGGTAAACAAGTAAACTTATTAATAATATTGACATGACTTGTATTTTATTTGTAAAAATTGTAAAAAGTATATAAAGCTAAAGGTAAGTAATAGTGGCGGGTTTCATATAACTATGCATTCGTAAGGTACAAGCGTACCCACCCTTGCTGCACCTGGTACTGGACAAGCTGAAAAAGAAAAGAAAATCAATTCGCTGACAAGTCATCACATATTTCTAATAAGTTGTAGTTGTTGTAGTATCTTTGAAAACGATATTAATAAATAGCGAAGTCACGTGATCGAAAAAGCTTACGACGTAGTAACCATATCATATAAAACCATTTGTTCTGTGGTCTTGACTGTTATCTACACGTACTTCAAGACAATTTATGTTATTGATTGTAAAATTATAAGGTAATTGGTAAATTTGTTATCTACAACCAGTGGCAAAGAACATTCGTTTGTACTATGAAATAGTAATCCAGAACAACTTTGAGGAAATAAAGATAAAAATGATCAATACATTCTTGGAATTTATAACGGCGAGTGGCAACCACTTTTTTCAAATCTTTTCATTCCTTGGAATAGGTAGGTCTAGACAGAGACAGACAGGTTGACTCGGATTTCCTTCTCTCTCATCCAACGTTAGGATTCCACTTAACAGGCGCCTATACCTTTAGAGCATACACCTTCTGTGGTAGCCCGCAATGCAGAAATATCGTGCCAAGGGTTGAAAGAGAGGGCAATAGAGAGAGCAAGAGGCTATTTCACACGATTGGTAGTTGCAGTTCCCAATCGAGTGAAATAGCCTCTTGCCTTCTCTTTCTAGCCTTGGCATGATATCTGTGCACTGTAGGCTACCTCCAGAAGTACAAGATCTATACCTTTTTCTCTGTATGAACTGTGATGCATATACCACAAGTACTCTGTCTTTAGGTATTACCTCTATGGGCACTAAACACCTCACAGAACACAGAAAAATACAATGAAATAAATGTTCAATGCTTCAGTCCTTACGTCATAGGAGTCTTGCGACATAAAATCAAAGCTTACAGGGTATTTTTTTTAATAGTATTTAGAAAATGTTGAAAATTATACAGAAAAGGATATTGTGAGACTACTAGAACATTATTAATAATTTAAGATGATTTACAGAAACAGATAAATACCCCATTCTGACACCAAAAGACAATTATAAAATAGTCACTACTTAAACCAGGAATCACTTGAAATGTTTTCGTGGCCAAAATGACTTTAAAAAATAATAAATTTATGAAAGATTTCGATGCTTATAATTATGAACCGAATATAAGTTTATGATATGCTCGACGTTTCGATTCTTGCTTCAGGCCCATTCTCATGTGAAACAGAAGAAACGAAAATGTAACAGGCATTAAGCTCCATCTCGGGGGTACGCGCTAAGGGGTTGGAGACAAAATATGGCGATTCATAAAATTTCATACATCTTAAACCACGCCTGTTGTTCATATTCTTGTACTACAACATATTGAGATTAATGGTCTGAAGGACTAAAAAATTATTTCTTTCTATGTGGAACGAATATTATGTTTGTAAGATTTATAAATTTTGTTATAAGAAGATATTCTAGAGCATTTATTAAGAAAATATACTATTTTATTATGATAAATAAATACTAATGCCTTTGTTTGATTGTTTTTAAATTTAATATTTCCGGAATTGTATTGTTTTGTTAATTAAATCATTTTTTAATTTTTTTCACAAAGGTCAACGCCTTTGAAGTTTACAAAACGTATGAATTCATAATATCTTAATTATTATTTACTTTTAAAGAATTTGATAACCCTTGACCTCCGAAAATCAATAATATTTACAAACTATTAAAAATAATCAAAATAATTGGGACACCAAATATAGGATTACTACAAAAGATTTATTAATTGTCACAATATATATATATATGTCTAGTCGTAGGCTTTCACGGATGGAACAATACGAAGAAATATTTATCTGGGAATACATCCGTTCCTTATATTGATTCATGTTTGAATCCTGCAGACGTTTCGCCAAGGTCTCACTTGGCATCTTTAATGCGTTGTTACGGTGAACTGAGAGGTGACCTACCTGAGCTGTTTATTTTATATGCCTCCGTCGGATGTTATATCGCGCCTGATTGATCGGTGTTGACTCCGCCCCCTTTGCTACCGTGTCGGGTGTCTCACTTGTTGATGGGTTTGTATTTTGCGTGACTAATTCTGTTTTATTTTAATGTTGTTAGAAAGGTGCACGGCGTCATCTCTTCTGTTTAGATGTCCACTTTTCTCGATTTCAATGGCTTCTCGGATTAGTCTGGTTTTGTAATGAGTTGTTTGTGCGATCTGTTTGCAACTATCGAAATTGATTTTATGGCCCGATTGTTGTTGGTGTTGGAACAGAGGCGATGTTGCCTGTTTATTTTTGACAGCTAATCTGTGCTCATCTAAACGGGCTGAAATTCTCCTGTTCGTTTGTCGGACGTATACCTTGTCGCACGTTCCACAAGTTATACTATATACCCCTTAGTTTTCAAGTTTAACTTTTGGTTTGGGATTTCCTAAACGTGTGCCTATGATCTGGTGCGGTTTCTATGCTGTCGCTATGTCATGCCTTCGAAGAATTCGGCCAATTCTGTCCGTTGTCCCTTTGATGTATGGTAAGACTGCTTTTGGTTTTTCGGTGAGGTCATCATTTGGTTTTGGCTCAAGGTGTTGTTGTGCTATTGCCTTTTTGATTGTGTGGTTTGTGTATCCGTTTTGTCGTAGAGAGTTAGTTATCTGTTTTAATTCGTGTGTTTTGTTTTTGTCGTCGGTCAGTCGTATGGATCTGGAAACTAGCGTGTTGGCAACTCCCTGTATTTGAGAAGGGTGGTGATGGGATTTGTAGTTTAAGTATCTGTTCGTGTCTGTTGACTTTCTATATATATATATATATATATATATATATATATATATATATATACATGCGTAATGTATAAAAATAACACAACCACACCAAGTTTTCTTTGCACTCTATAAAGGTCCTGTTTGCTTTTCTGAGTTACGAGACACACATTTTCGTTAATTTACCTCAAAGAAAAAGACCCAAACTATTAAATCTGGGAACCTAAGCAGCCAGACAGGCAAGACGAAGTCATCCCATACTACACGACCAAACCAGCATGCGAAATTTATCGTTCAGGTATTTACGAACGTGAGCGTTCCAATGAAGAGGTGGTACGTCCTATTTGAAGACAAAATCCCTGGAGCCACGGCTAGTTACGGGAACAACCTTAAATGCAACATATCCCACTGACTTACACCAGTCACAAGAGAAAAACAGCTCATACACCTTTAGGTGTGAATTCTAACCCAATTGAACGATGATTTTTCACTCCCATCCATCACTCTCTCAACTTTTCCTACTGACACCATTGGAACAGAGAAGAATGCATAACGTCAACGAAAGTCTGGACAAAAATGACAAAGTAGAGACAAAGTCTCTAACTGTAATCCTGTATTCTGTAACTGTATTCAGTTTTTTTCTGTTCGGTTCGTCTTGTAGGGGCTCTTCCTTGACTTTGCTTATCCGTTCGTAGTCTCCACTCCAAGATTCCTTTTGCCCATCGGTTATCCTGCATTCTCGCAACATGTCCTGCCCAGCCTCAATAAGTGGTCTATGATATCCTTAACTCTCGATCTTCTACTCACTTCTTCGTCTCTTATGCTGTCTTTCAAAGTGATCTCAAGCATAGACCTTTCCATTTTGCAATTAAGTATCGAGGCTTTTATCCTTAGATTGAGTAGCGCATCTCCCTTGAGCAGGGGCGGCTGTCTCTTAAGTGCACCCGTGCGCTGAACCACCAGATTTAATAAACGTTTTATAAGGTTAAAAATCAACAGAAAATATTTAATAAATATCATTTCAATAGCAACGAATTTATCAAAAAACAATTTAAACTCTAATCCAAACTTGCATTAAGAGTTATATTCGCTTGAAAGAATATTTCACCGTGCACTTCGGCTAGCGCACGGTGAAACTTATATAGCTTCTATGAGATACGATATAACACGCTTAGCGCGTGAGATAGAAGATAATTAATGCAAACTATATGGAATAATGGGCTGATTCTCGTACGCCGCACGGAGACACCGAGCTCTGCTGATATTGACGTATCCGAACGTTACAAAAATTCAAATTTTTGTTTACTTCATTTAATTAGTGATTGCTTTGTTTTTGTCCTCATAGTCTATGAAAAAATATTTAATATAGGGTGTGTGTGTTTACATAACTGTGAAAATGAGTATCAATTTTAACATTGACTATATTAAAAACAATAATAAATTTTTTCAAAACAAATTAGAATAAAATTGGCTAGTCCACCTAGGCCATATCTTAATTGAAAACAAGAGTGCAAAATGTAAAATAAAATAATTACACGAAGTTTTAAAAATTAAATTTATAATAAAAAGAAATGTTTGTGTGGATGTGATCGCATCAATACATTATTTGGTTTTCCTTGCATTATTTATGGCGGGGAATCAATTTGGACGGAAACTGGAGTGAAGGATTAAAACGTTTCTTAGAAGTACGATGTATCAGGACTGGTTAAATGCTCTTTCTGTGCTTAGTATTGAAAAAAATGTATTCAATCAATGACAGACTTTAATAAAAAGGTCATTGAACATTTCGCTTTCGAAAAAAGTCGACGAATATTTTAATTAATAAAAAATAAATGCAGTATTAGCAAAGGTATGGTTTGTTTTATTGCATCTTTGAATCCCAATATTTCATAACTCACCAGCCGCCACTGCTCTTGAACCCAGCTTAGTGTTGTTCTTTGAGACACTTTTGTTGATTGGTTGTCTCTACCAATTTTTATTAAGTTACCAGAAACCAGATCAGTCATAGTCATCCATAATACCTGCATAAAAGTAAGCGATTTAAAACCGAACACAAACCTGGTGTTGAAAGAAGAAAAATTTCTTGGATAGAAAATCTTCATTAAAACTACTGAAACAGAAAACATCTCCTAAGATTTTAATGTCAGTGTTCTAACTAAAAAAAGAATAATGTTAGTCTGAAGCTTGTAGACAATGTAACTCGTTTCCTTGGACTTCCAAAGAAGAACAATCTTCAAAGTCTCTTTAAAACTTATTGAATCGGAAGCACAAAGTGAAGTGAAGTGAAGTGAAGTGATCTTAGGATGCCATCATTTCTAGCGATATTTCACTTTATGATAAATTAACTGTCTTAACCACAACCTACTTCGACCTATATTTTCTTAATAAACGTAAATAAAAAAGTTATTAAGCTGTTATTTTATAATAGCATTCCCTAAAGAAACTATCTGAAATCTTGACCTCAACATCGACGAAATCAAATAAAATTCATTAATATAAGGAAAAGCAAAAATGCATATTGCTATCTATCAAAATAATTTCATTATTGATAACCTTTTATTCATGTTGGTACTTAAACTCGAGTTTATAGTTAGACGTCAATAGTTTTCTTGCATTGATAACTTCCTCTATTATTGAAATAATAAATCGTTTCATTTTGTAACAAGATAAAGGCATTCTTTGTGTGTGAGTATTAATACATGGGAAAATGTTGCAATTAAATATGTAGGCATACTGTAACTATTATAAGGAGAATTATGTAAAATATATTTAAAAAATCACTATTAAATTTTTAAGTATTATTAAAAACATAAAGGTATTCTTTGTATACTAATATTTACATGGGAAAACGTAACAATTAACACTTTAGTCGGCAACATCAATTTCCATTTTTTTACGGGGCCCAACAATGTTTTTAAAACACCGCCTTTATATCTTTAAATTATGTTTAAAAAATGTAAAAAAATCTTATTTTTTTTCAATAAAACAGCGATTTAAAATGTTAACCGGCGTTTGGTCCTCGGAGCCTATACACACAAATCATAACCTACGCATGCGCCAGGGAATGTGACTCGACTGATGTTTTTGTGCATGATGATAGTCGACTTTCGTAAAAAATCGCCCGCAGGGTTGGTATGAACTAAAATAAAAAAATCGAAGTTTTATTGCATACAATGTAAGAAATTCTACTGTTTGGCCTCTTTCTTCGACATCCATAAATATCAAATTTAATTATTTTTTGCATTTATAAATGTTTTAAAAACTTTTGTGTTTAGAATAATAAAGTTCTGTTTTTCACCTCAGTTTTGGATCACTTTGTTGTATGAAACCATACCGGGTGTTCAATTAAGTCCCGGGACTGCTGAATATTTGCTAAAGTACTTCATTTCTGGAAAATGTCAAGGTTATTGATTTAGTAACTTTGACCATGGAATCTGAGGGTGACCTTGGATTTGACCTTAAACATTTTTTTGTGGTTAACCTCATTTTTCTAAATGAAAACCCCTATTTTGTATTGCGGAAAGAGCGGGAAACTTCAGGGACATGTGTTGAGGTAACCCAGAGAGGTCAAATAATGACTCTTAAAAATCTCGCGAGTTCAGTGGTAAAACAAAATAAACAAAGGACATACCCTAGGTAAGTCTTACTAAATAACGGTGTCCTTGGATTTGACCCCACACTTCATGGCCTTCGTTTGTTTTGTTTTACCACTGAAATCGCGAGATTTTTATGAATTCATTATTTGACCTGTAGGGGTTACCTCAATCTCATACCTCAATACATGTCCGGAAGTGAAATTTCCTATCGGAAAGAGGTGGAATAGGAGTTCTTATTAAAAAAATGAGGTTAACCTCAGCATAACCTCAAAAACCAG
Organism: Octodonta nipae; assembly: GCA_034190945.1. Classification (NCBI taxonomy): domain Eukaryota; kingdom Metazoa; phylum Arthropoda; class Insecta; order Coleoptera; family Chrysomelidae; genus Octodonta; species Octodonta nipae. Next base: position 6,659,226 of record CM067221.1, read on the forward strand.
GTTCAGGTTCAAATCCAAAGTCGTTCTGGGACTTAATTGACACCCGGTATATGTTTTTCCAATAAATATTAACCAAAAATAAAAAACTAGGCCAAATTACTTTTTGGGCCCTGCAGGCAGAGGCGGCAAAAGGCGTGGGAGGTGTGGGTCACCAAAGAGAGGCTTTGCGGGGAGAGGCCTTGCGGGGAAAGGCCCTCGCACGGCCCATGGCCTCGCGGACCAAAAGGGCCTCGCACCGCCCACGGCCTCGGTGGACAAAGAACCTTGCGGGGCAAAGGTCCTCGCGTCTTAATTTCAAATAATTTTTGATTTTATAGCCCCTTCTTCTTGCACCATCAGAGGGCCTCGCGAAATATTTCTTGCCACATTAACTTTACGTCTTGCGCCGCCTCTGCGTACAGGCCCCATATTTCGTTGTTAGTCCATTGAAATGTTACATGAGCTTTGCATTTTTTAGAGGACGCAATTTTATTTTTGGGACATGTGTGGGGGTCAATAGAAGCTTAACCTAAGTTTGTGGGGTCGCCACCCTTGTCCTCCGGCCGCCATCTTGAAAAAAGGGGTGAACTCTTTTCCCCGCCCCCTATGAGGTAGAGTCTGTAGGCGCGTTTTTTACGTGGTATCCCCAGTAGGCCTACTTGAGGAACATCTTGCTTTTAAGGTAATCCTCGACGTCATAATATTTTTAATCACTTATTAGCTACCCTAATCGACTTTTCTTCGATGGTCCAGACTGTGGCTCAGAATCTAAATCCATGTCAAATGTGAAAGTTTGAAGAATGACAGGGGTTAAAATTGGAGTCATAGTTGAAAGTTTATCTACATTCTATTGACCCCTCACACATGTCCCAAAAATAAAATTGCGTCCTCTAAAAAATGCAATATTCGGTCCTCAAATTGTAACATTTCAATGGACTATGTCTTATATGAAGCAAAGCATTACGACAACTACGACAAGTCATAGAGCCCAAAGTGATTGTAGCTACTGAAGCCCGTATATCACAGGGCCTGGGGAACAAATTCATCTGAGTGAGACTCAGTTGGCTGGTCACTTAACGACTAAAGTGTTCAAAATGTAGCCTTACTGTAACTAATTTAAAGGGAATAATGTAAAATAAATTAAAAAAATTTCTTTTTAAATTCAAGTTTATATTTGGATAATCCTAGTATATTATTCATTTTATAGTCAACGGATATGTTGGATTCAAACTTACCCCTGTTACACCTAAGACCGAAAAATCCTGTTCCTTCACACCTGCATTTGAAGCCAGGCTGTGGGGAAATCTGTATACACGTACCACCATGTAAGCATGGGTTATTGGTTTTACAGATATCTTTCTTTTTTCCTAAAAATATATTTCTTCGTCAGTATCAGTTCTCAACCCCTTAGAATTTTTTTAAGGAGGCTGAATCAAATTGGACTGGAAAATTTAAGGAGTGCAAAATTTATATTTGTAAGTATGTAGGGTATAAAATATAAAAATTATTATGATAATTCGTTAAAATTGGAATTTTAAGTAAAAATTTTCAGGAGGGAGGTATTTTGAACCTCCTACTGGCTATAGCCTTATCAGTTATGGGACAAGGTTTGTGTTAGGGTGGGTAGTCTGACGTCTTTCAAAATAATTATAAAATAAAGGAGTTTTTTAGATTGGTAATCAGTTGTTGTAGATTAGGTGCCATACGTGGAAAAGGAAAATTTATTGATAAATTATGAAACTGATTCGGTCAATACTTGATGAAATTCCATACAAAACTAATTACTACTAATTTTAAAAGAAATAATAATAAATAATTTATTTATACAGGGTGAGTTTTTTCTGATGATCAGTATGGGGATCTCGGAAACTAGCGGAGATAGAGCAATTGTTTAATTGGGAAAGATACGCAGTTTTACAGGCCCAATTTAATGTCACTTTCGGATTTTTGGAAAAAAGTCATGCCTTACTAGATATTTTGATAAAATGAAATTCTGTCGATTTAGTCAAATCCCTCTAGTTCCTTTGTTTTCGATTTTATAAAAAAGTGTAAATATCAAAATTGAAGGGAATTGCATCCCGAATATGACTGTCATGCCCTCGTTTGCGTGACAGCTCTCGCTTTCGACACATGACACAAACTTATCTTTTTTTGAATGGAAACCATAGTTGGCTATGACCTGAAAAAATCGGACATTTTTAGAGCTTTTCAACGATATAATATTCTATATAGTTATTCATAAAAATAACGGAGTTATGGATGCTTTTCTCTCTTATTTTCATTTTTAACGTAGGTAGCCATGAAATAGATTGATTTATTAATAACTATTCCAAGAAACATTGAACGATTTTTTTATTAGGTATATCAGATATAACGAAAAAACTAAATAAGTAGGTACTTACTAAAAACTTAAGAAATTAAAGTACATAATAATGGTTACAATTTATGTTCAAAAAGTCCACCATTTTTATTTAGACAAAAATTTCATCTTTTTAAGATTAACATTACCGCTTTCCTCACAGACCGCCTACCAATTTCTTCAATTGCTTGTAATACCGCCTCCCTTAGGTAACCAACTGTCTCATACTTTCTTTTGTATACTTTGTTTTTTAGCGCACCCCATAAATAGAAGTCTATAACTGCCAAATCCGGAGACCGGGATGGCCGTTCGGGTGGGCCATTCTTCCTATCCAAGAGTTTGGATAGATATTATCTAAGTGTGGTCTTACTAATAACGAGTTATGAGCAGATGCTCCATCATGTTGGAACCACTCAATTTCTAAACGAATTCTCAAATTCAAATTATGCAACATGTCTTGAAAAGTGTATTGCATGAAATGCAAGTAGCGCTCCCCAGTAAGTGATTCGTCATAGAATAGTAGACCCTATATTACCACACCAAACATTAAGACCAAATTTTATCTGGGGCCGTCTTTGTTCTACATGAAAAGGGTTTTCTTTAGCCCAAATATGCTCATTGTGTCTATTGAACATACCGCAGTTAGTAAATCTAGTTTCATCTGACCACAACACCTTTAATGGAAACTGTGGATTGTCAAGGCACATGTCTCTAAACCATGTACAAAACAAAATACGTCGATGTTCGTCAGCATGCAAAGTTTGTGAAATTGAAAATTTGTACGGGTGGAACTCGTGCGCTTTCAGTACCATAACTACAGTTCGTTGAGATGTGCCAGCTTCTGCCGCAATCTCTCGAGTTGATGTAGATGGATTTTGATTTACCATTCCCAAAACATTTATTTGTGCTGCTTCGTTAATTTGATTACGTTCCTTTGGTGGTTTAGTAAAAGATCCATATCTGCGTAAACTATCGTAAAGCCTCTTAAATGTACATAGAGTAGGTTGACGAGGATTAAAATATCTATGAAAGTATTCCTCAGCTGCACGAACGGAATTTTTATGGCATATGATATAACATTCCACCATATTCAGTTTTTCTTCGTTAGAATATTCCACTTTATCACGAAAACTTGTCACTATCGACTTTCAGTTCAGCACTACTAATGGAATTACTCTCAAATGAGGAAACGTCAAAGTGAAAACAATCTTTTTCAAGGCTACCTACATTAAAAGTGAAAATAAGAGAGAAAAGCATCCATAACTCCGTTATTTTTATGAATAACTATATCGAGTATTATATCGTTGAAAAGCTTTAAAAATGCCCGATTTTTTGACGTCATAGCCAAATATGGTTTCCATTTAAAAAAAGATAAGTTTGCATCATATATCGAAAACGAGAATTGTCACGCAAACGAGGACATGACTATCATATTCGGGATTCAATTCCCTTCAATTTTGATATTTACACTTTTTTATAAAATCAAAAACAAAGGAGCTAGAGGGATTTGACTAAATCGACAGAATTTCGTTTTTTTTTCAAAATATCTAGTAAGCCATGACTTTTTTGGGTCAGTACAACTGCAAATCTTTCCCAATTTAACCATTGCTCTATCTCCGCTACTTTCCGAGATCCCCATACTGATCATCAAAAAAACTCTCCCTGTATATCTGAATCAACATATAAACAATGTTTTCGGACGTTTCACGCACACTTGTATAGGGCTTCTTCAAGGATGAGAAATACAAATGTTGCTTACCTTGCGGGTACTACATTCGTTTAGTCTTTTTCTCACAACACACTCTGAAACTTCACTTTAATAAACTTCTCACACTGAAGCATAACTTGTAAATGACTACACTTTGGATATAACCAACGACGTTGGTTCGGGATTTTTGATTTTAAGAAATAATAATTGGCCGTGCGACATTTCAGCTAAACATAAAACAATTCAAAAATAATCCCATAAAGTATCTACTACCTTTCTTTTTCCTGAAATGTCGAATGGCCAATTATTATTTCTTAAAAACAAAAATCCCCTAAACAACATCCAGAGTGTAGTAATTTACAATTTGTGCGTCAGTGTCAGAAGTTTAATAAAGTGAAGTTTCAAAGTGTGTTGTGAGAAAAAGACTAAACATTTGTATTTCTCATCCTTGAAAAATCCTCGTACAAGTGCGGGCGAAACGTCGGAAAACTTTCCCGAAAGAGCAGAATCAGCAATAAAGAAGATTGTTTAAAAAATTCTTACCTCTAAGAGCATTTTGACATTCTTGCATATTATCATATCGATAATCTGAAGCGCATCCTATTCCACAGGAACATACTAAATTTCTTATGATACATCCTTGCTTGTACTGACTAGGATCGCAACATTTACATAGTTCTAAACCTGTAAAGAAACTGTAGGTAACATTTAAATATACGAGGCATTTATATTTTTTATTAACTGAAACAAAAATTTACATGGATAATCAAAAGTTTTAATTCACAGTTTGTTCATACAAGGTGTCTTTGAAGGGTTGGGAAACTGAATACCTCAAAATTAAAAAAAAAACACGACCTTACAGTTACAGCTTTATTTTTGTTTTTCTTGTTGCTTGAGAATTATTTGAACTGTAGGGCTGAAATTTGGTATGTTGACGTTTTTGATATCAGAAACATGGACTTATCTTCAATTATGATCACACTTCTGTAGCGCACTATATATAGCAGTATTTGAATCAATACCCACCTTTTGTGACACCCTATATGCAATGAGTGAATAAAACTTAGCTAGTCATTATTTTTTTCTCGATAAAAAAATCTACTTCTCTGAAATCTCCTAGTAGTTTTAGAGATATTTAGAGAACAACAAAGAATTTGGCTAGCTAACCTTTAATGGAACGAAATTCATTGCTTAATAAATTATTTCTTACTTATTAATAGTACTCTACACCCTACATCACATGTAGGGGCGGATCCATGATTGTCTTTTGGCCGGGGGGGGGCTAGATCTCGTTTGGGCTGAGCTTCAGCCCCTCAGCCCTCCCCTGGATCCGCCAGTGATCACATGCTTATAGATTATTATTAATAAATAGTAAAATAACGGAAATATATCCTAAAGTTGAAACTAATACCTATTTTTTTTTAATTCCTTATCTGTACAACTGATTGTTCATTGGACAAATTTGATATTTAAATAATTTATTTATTCATAACAGTTTTTAATCCTACACGTATTAAATGGAAATTTATTTATTTATTTATACAATAGGTCATCTTACAGGTTGTCCATAAGACAAACCCTTAATAAAGATGACACACAGTGACAAATAGAAAATTACAAATAGGTGAACTCGAAATAATTAATTAACAACAAAGTCCCAAACTTAACAATATCTAAAGAGACAAAGACAGAACTGTTAAATTATATTGTGGATCATGTTTATATATCACTGTTTACGCCTGTATTATAAAACTTTTGTAACGATTTAGATAAGTTTTTCTTAAAATTATTAAAATTGGAGGAAAAGATATCTACGTTTAAAGGACAAAATTATATTATAAGCATTCATACTTCTTATTAACGGGGAGTTACCGTAGTAGCTGGTAGAATAGTAGGGAACATAAAAAATCTGTTTGTGTCTTGTTCTAGGAAAACTGCAATTAATTGGTAAATTCTTAAGACACCATTCAGAACACAACATATTGTTAATAACTTTATAAATAAAACAAATATCGGCAAATTCTCTTCTGATAAACAGTGGTTGAAGATTGTAGAATTTCAAGTAGTCACTATATTCTTGGTAATGCCGAAACCTAAAATACCTATAATTAAGTGCATTAACAAATTTTTTTTGTACATGTTCTAGGGATTTTATATACTTATCATACATATGATTCCATGCCATACTGCAATATTCTAAAGAACACCTTACGTAAGAAATATACAACCGTATTACTGTACTATGGTCTTTAAAATCTTTTGTATTTCTTAGTATATAGCCCAGGAGCCTTAAGGCTTTTTGTACCATAAAGGAAATGTGGTTATCAAAGCTTAACTTTTTGTCCATGATAACTCCTAAATCTTTAATTTGTGTTACTTGAGGAATAATATCATTATTGATGGTCATATCAACTAGTGATGGATCAACTAATCTTGAAAATAGTATACAATTGCAGTTCGTTACATTCAATACTAATCTGTGGACTTGACAGAAACTAAAAAAGCTACAAAGGTCGGCTTGCATTAATTGGTAATCATTAATTGTTGAGATTTTTCGATAGATTTTCATGTCATCAGCATATAAAAGTACATTACAAAAAGAAAAACATTCAACTACGTCTGAAATTAAAATACTAAATAATAAGGGACCCAGGTGGGACCCTTGTGGAACACCCGAATTAATAGGAGTGACTCTAGACTTTACATTGTTTAGAGCAACATACTGGGTTCTGTTGGAGATATATATAATAATTTAAAAATGCTACGGTGTAGTAAAAGAAGGAAAAATAACGGCAGGCTATCCCCACTATTGTGTAGTTTGGTGTGTTTGTGAAATAACGTGAAAATTGTTGTTAAAAAAATGGTGAAAATGCGAAAAAAGGTGAAAAAAATCGTCTTAAAACAACACAAGTAAAAGTCTTCATTGTTGACGCACCTTTTATAGTTAAACGGAAAAACATCATAAAGTAAAAAAAGACCCTGTAATAGCTCGTGAATTTGCGAAACCCCACATAATGAAGTAGAAAAAATTGTAATATGAAGAACTCACACATCAAAGGCGCTCAAAGTTCTCTAAATGGAAGAAACAAAAAACAAAACGCAGTGCTGATTTGTTAGACGTGGTAAGGAGCAAAGCCAGACTTGAAACAGAGTGATATACACAGAAAAAAAACACGAGATTACACTTTGCAATAAATAGAAAAAAGAAAAGAAAAAGAATCAATGAAAGATTCCAACATAATCTTAAACAAAAGAATCCGACGATATCCTCTATCGCAAAAAGTTGAGTAACAATTTCGAAATATTTTTAAATCAGGTTGAAGGCTGTCTTTATCGGTGACAGCTACAACTAAAGTAAATAAACTGATATAGATGTAAACATTCATTTCTATAACATAACTGTAGAAGTATATTATTTTGTAGGAGTTTACTTATTGAACATTATTCATAATTATTTGCAAAATAATTTTGAGATTACACTTGGTGATTGTATCAAAATCAGATAGTCCACCAGCCAATAAAGTCACCAGACCTCAACTTGTAGAAAAATTAAAACCATCACAATTTTCTAGAAATGTTTTCAGATAAACCCCTATAGTTGATCTAAATTCTTCAACATTGAAATTATGTTTATTGTTTATTGTTTACAAACTAGTTTAGAGTTTTTTAGTCTTAGAGTTTAATGTTCTCTTAAAAATTATAATTATTATTATATGTTATATTATTAAAAAATATATTAAAAGATGTCTGTACAGTACATCCTTATTTTATAATAGAAAATAGTTACAATTGTTTATTAATATTTGTTTCGGTATTTCTTTTCAGACAAGACAGTCGTAGATTTTTTTTGTTTACTTGTTTATTTGTAAAAGTCACGAAATGTTATATATAAAGAGAGAAGAGAATGTTTTAATAGAGGACACCTAAGTATTTAAACTTGTGTTGTGTCCTATAGATATTAAACCAAGTAGCACTTAATAAACAAATATACAAAATTACTCAATGATCTTATAATTAAAAAAAAAAAGAGAAACATAGTGAAATAGGAAGCAAAATACAGAACGTAGAAAGTTAGTCATTTTTTAGGCAAGTTTTAGACTTAACATGTTATAATTTGAAATAATATATTTATTGCTCTTACATTTAAATTTATAAAAAGAAAGATTTTTGAATTCACGAGGAAGTACATTGTATAAATTAATTCCATTAAAATATATATTTTTTTGACAGACAGCTTTGGAGTAACGGTTGTGCGAATACATTTCTAGTAATTTGCTTCTGGTAGAATAAGGATGACTAATTTTTTTTAAACCTGTATGTTTGTGAATAAACTTAAGAGCAGAATGCATATAAAGACCTTTAATATTTAAAAGAGATTCATTGATAAAAATACGTTTTACACTGTCACAACTTTTTAATTTAAACATTGGTCTTAGGATATAATTCTGTGTAACCTGTAATTTTGATAAATTTGTTTTATAAGCAGAACCCCAAATGGTAATTCCATAGTTTAGTATGGATTCCACTAGACTGTAAACTATAAGCAAATTGTTTTTGTTGAGTATGTTACGCAACATATAGAATTTATAAGTAAGTTTTTTTATTCTGTTGGATACGTAGTTAATCTGCATAATCCACTTAACATGTTAATCAATGATTACCTCAAGGTATTTTATGTGGTTAGTTCTGGCTACATTTTCTTGTGTTCCTTCAATCATCAGGGGCCCCAAATTTTCCCTTAGTCCCGACACGTTAGGTGCAAATGCAATGTACTTAGATTTAGTTATATTTAGGCTTAAATTGTTACTGTCAAGCTAGATCTTAACATCATTGAATGTCTGTTGAGCAATTTGCCAGACTTCTTGCTATGATTTACCTTCGCATTGAAACACGGTGTCATCAGCATATCATAAAATGTTACAGTTTAGAAGGTCGTTTATAATATAAGGAAATATGTAGGGCCCAAAATGTATAATAAAAATTCCAAAACCGATCGTCAGCGTCGTTATTTTAAAAGAGCATCCGGTATATTATTAGTATTTTTGGTGTCCTTTTAGAATTCTAAGAAATACATTATTAAAATCTTGTAATCCCCAAAGATAGGCCATTTATTTGATATCATATGAAAAAAAATGAGGCTTAGGGCTCATCCATAAATAACCTCACAAGTTAAGAGCCCCCCCTCTTCTTAACTTGCAAAATGTGACATCGTTTGACAAGGGCCGGGGGCATTAGCTTTGTGACGTCACATGTTAAAATTTAAAATATTAAAACGCCAAATGTAATTGTGTACAAAAAACTTGAAAATATGGCTAATCGATTCATATTTATAAGATGTATGTAGATTTAAGTCGTAGGCGAGAAATTAAAAAAAAAATCAATATGATATTTTACTTTAATTATTTCTATTAATTAAATAAATATGTATCGTCACCCCAAAGGGGTAAGGGAGTTTCAAAAATGGGGCCACATGTGGCAAGGACGGAGGGAGGGTTCAAAAATTGTAAAATTTTTGTGACGTTATTTAAGGATGGATCCTTACACTTCTTGTGAAAATTAATAAAATACCCAAAAATAAAAAAATGTATGTGTAGTTTGGTGGAATATTCAGGGAATACATCCTTACAATCTGATATTTATGGTTGGAGGGCTATCGGGAATCCTAATAAATATATATAACGCCTGTCTCAAATGCAATCAGTGTCCTGAAGCCTGGAAAGTAGCAAAAGTTTGTCCCATTTTTAAGGATGTTGAGAACAATATATTAGAGAACTACAGACCTATATATATCTATTCTGTCAAACTTCTCAAAGTTATTTGAAATCATACTGTATAATCGCATATTTCCACTAGTACGCAATCAACTATCTCCATATCAACACGGATTTATTGGCAACAAAGGTCTACAACAACCAACCTGATAGCAATTCTTAATATATCTCAGAAACACTGGACACTAACATACAAGTCGACGTGATCTATGCAGATTTCAGTAAGGCATTTGACAGAATTGATCATAGAATTCTTTTAAACAAGCTGTCAGGATTTTTTATCCAAGCAGTAAATTTCCTCAAGTTTTACTTATAAGACAGATACATTTACGTGACTTATAATGGTTTCAAATCGGAGTCATACTTAGCTAAATCAGGAGTACCGAATTTAGGACCTTTGTTATTTCTTTTGTTTATTAACGATTTGTGTAATACAATAATTACAGAAAAGTTATGCTTTGCTGATGACTTCAAGATCTTTTCTACAATAGGAGGTGTAAATGATTGTCATAATATTCAGAGTCAATTAGTATCTATAGAACACTGGTGCAATAGAAATAATCTACATCTAATTGTCTTCTACACGTTGTTTGTGGCATATTCTTGATTACTTTTATGTTTTTTTGAACAATAACACCACAATCGAAATAAAACGATGTATATTGACGGAAAACTAAATGTTTCAAAGTCTTTTCTGACTTCGTTGTCAATGATAATCAATAAATATTGCCATTGACAACGAAGTCAGAAAAGACTTTGAAACGTTTGGTTTTCCTTCAATATACCTCGTTTTATTTCGATTGTGGTGTTATTGCCCAAAAAACATAAAAGTAATCTACATCTAAATTCTAAATGCGAAAAAAATCAAAGTAGTGACATATACTCGAAAAACGTCAGCCAACAAATTTCCATATTCAAGTCAAGGTACACTGTTGGAGTGAAATACTAGTATCAAGGATTTGGGAGTTATCTTTGACGACATTAAAGTCCTATGGATTTATATTGAGAAACTGCCGAGACTTTAATAATATTTCCGCATTGAAGACGTTATATTTTGTGTCTGTTCGTTCTAAAGTTGAATATGCAAGTATTATTTGGCATCCATATTATGATATTCACAGCAAACGTGTTGAAAAGGTCCTTAGAAAATTCCTGAAATATTTGGTTCTCAAAAGTGATGGATTATATCCAGGAAGGAATGTACCTAATGTAGAGTTATGTGAATGTTTTCAACTCCCTTCTTTGCAATTAAGGAGAAATTGTGCATCTGTTGTATTCTTGTTTAAATAATATGGTAGACTGTTCGGAATTGTTAAATCAAATTAATTTTAATGTACCTACGTTTCACAAAAGGAAACACCTGGCGCTAAGGCCACCAAGAGCCAGAACAAACATTTTGTTGAAATCACCAGTTTATGTTATGTGCAATAATTTTAAAAACATATGCAATATTATTGTGATATTTTTACATGTACCGTGAATCAAATAGTACCGCAATATTGTAACTTTAAATTGTCCTGTAAATGGGGAGACTGTTGGACAATAAAGCAATTATTTATTTAAATACATGCAAATAAAAATTATGTTTCTATTTAAAAATATCAATTTACTTATTTTGGGGGCTTGGGCCCAATAGCCAAGTTCTTTCATGGAATTTTAAAAGGTTTTTAAAACCCTTCCATGATATCATTTAAGGGGGTTTCTTATACGGGGCGGTAGAGCTCTAAAATCATTAACAGGATGCGTTTGTAACACTAATAGAAAATAATCTAAGTGTAATCTTATAAAGAGTTCTATGTTTTGTTTACCGGAAATGAAAATCACATCAAAGTACCACTTATTGTTAAAGACATCTAAAAATTTTTACACGTAAAATCTACGTCTACGTTTCGAATAACCGGAAATACACCCAAATTACAATAATTTCCGTGTATTTTTAAGTCTATGCGCATAGTCTTCGTATCAGTCTGCTCACGCTTGTGGTTACACAATTAATGTCAGAGCACACTTGAAAAGGTTTACCGAAACATGATAATTTTCGCAATGATACTAGGAGGATCAATTATAAACTACACATGAATATTGATAGGAGTTTTCTATGACAGTAAAACCAATTTTGAGTAAATAAATATTAAATATTTTGATGCATTTTACAAAAAAAATTGAAATAATTCAAGTTATTATTAATTTCAAAACTTAATGCAGTGCTTAATCCAAAATGTGTATTTAATAGAATTGAAAAGGTGTTATAGACATAGATAAACTTTACAACGATATAGTTTTCTCAGTCACTTTTTATTTTTCAAACATGCTCATTTAATAATAAAACAGTCGATTGTAATTTTACCTATCGTTAATAACACAATCACTTTGACGAGCATTATTTTTCCAATACCAAAAGAACTGAACAACTGCCAACACTAAACACTGCCCGATATGTTTAGCCGGATGCTAAATTTAAAATATGCCCATGCAAAGATTCGTTCTACTATCCAGCTTCCCAGCGCAATTACTACTTTGAATCACGACTTTGAATGTGTTCGACGCCTTCCTATAGAAAGATCAAAGATGCGTTTTAATGTTTTGATAAGAGAGTGATGTCGTTGGCCTCTGGTGCCACATGATGCTACGAAAATATATCACAAGAACATTGTTATAGTCTGTCCAGCAAAGAAGTATAATATAGCAAGAAATGTCTTAGAATTGTCTAGACTTTAACAAAATACAATATATCCTAGCTGAATATATTTTAACTTAATGTTTGCATCAAATGTATAATTATATACAGTGCTGGGCAAATGTGTAGAACCAAGTAAATATCTCTCGAATTATTAGAGTTATCAAAATGAAATTTGGAAGGTGGATACTGTAGTAGATTGCCTATTTGCTTCCAATTTTTTTTACAATTTTGAACTTCTTGTTTTACCGGAAGTAATGTCGATTTTAAAATTTGCTATGAAACACCCTGTAAAGTATTTTAGTTTCTGATGAAACATTTTATTGCGAATACAAAAATATCGGGTTTGATATTATTTACTTCAATACCTACCGAGATATTAATAGAAAAGTAACTAAGGAAAGGAAAAATTCGATGGTAGCTAAACTCGGTTTAGATTTCATTTGCGCCCGATATAAACAAACCGCTCGGTTGGCATTATACCGTCACAGCCAACAGCTCTGCTTGTTCCATAGTCGAATACACGTGCGTTTGTTTAAATCAGGCGCAAATTAAATCTGATTCAAGTTTAGTAGTCCATGAAATTCATTGCAGAAGTGACAGTAGTTGTCAAAATAAGTTATTAGTTTTTTTATTTGAATGTAAAAAGATTGTATTGTTTTAATTTGATCGTAAAATGGCCGAATTAAGTGAAAGAGAAAGAATAGAAATATTAATGATGATTGGGTATGGGGAGAGGAACAGGACGCATCAAGAAGTTTGTGACCTTTTTAACATTGGTTATCCGAATACACAAATATCCCGTTCAGTAATGACGAAAACTTTGCGAAGGTACGACACAAGTGCAACAATTAGCAATTTACCAACTATTCTGATGAATAGTTAAATCACAATTTGACATTCAAATGTGATTTATTACATTTGTCATTACGAATCCTTTTAATTGTTATTTTTCTTGTTCTTTGTATTAAGTTAATTACCAGAAAACTGATTGTAGGATGTACACATGAAACATACAGAGTGATTGCATGCACTGAACACTGTAAAATATCACTATAAACTAGGTACTTGAGATTCATAAAGATGGAAATCTTGACAGACCAATAAAGGATAGTTATATACTCAAGCTGGAAAATCCATTAGCACCCTAAATGGCAAGCTATGGTACCAATCAATAATAAAATGTTATGAAAAACTGACATAACACCATTATGAACAGCATTATAACTTACTAGCCGTTACCCGCGGTTTCACCCGCGCATGGAAAGTAGAATTGTTTGCAAAAAGAAATAGCTTATGAAACATATGGGCTATCCAGCAAAACAATTTCTTCTAACTTTGTTGAACCACTTAACATAACTATAAATCTACCAGTCCCGAATACATTTCACCCAATCTGCAAGTGCTTATAGGCCACATTATATAACAATTTTATTAAACATTTTTTTGGAACCACCTTGTATAGTTGTAACTCTATAGTGCAACCATCCTGTATATGCTATTGTTCATTTGTCACCGAATATAACATTTTTTAATTACCTAATTATAGTTCTACTCCACCCTATACGCTATAAAACAATTATTTCTGATAATTTTTGAGCCACTTCATAAATTATAATTTTAACCGGCCTTTATATATTTCAGGTATTTAATATAGCAGAATGCAACTGTTCCTGGTCTACCTTATGCAACATTTTTTTTAAATATTTTTTAATCCATCCTGTAAAACTATAATTCTACTAAGCCCCGATCTTAACCACCATATATTTATAACTACTTATGGGCCACCCAATATAACATGTGACATTTTTTGTACCACCCTGTGTAAATATAAATCCATCAATTCCCAATTTATTTCACCAAAACTGCAACTGCTTATGGAGCACCCTATGTAACATTTTTAGAGATTAAACTCTACTCCTCCCTATATTTCAAATATCATATTTGTGCAACTGATTATGAGCTACGCTATTTCACATTTTTTCCTCATATTTTTTAAGCACAGTATGAAATATAATTTCTCTTCATTTAATCCATCCTTCATTTGTAAATGTTTTTAACTTTGTTTAAATCACACCGTGAAATGATAACTTTACTTTGCCCTATAGGTACTCCATATATGCAACAACTCATGCTCTACTCTATATAACAAAATTCTTCCAACTTTTTTACCCACACTGTATAATTATTATTATACTCCATGCTATATTTCAACAACCTTGTATATGCGACTACTTATGGGCCACCCAATATAACATTTTTTCACCACTCTGTATACTTAAAATTCTAGGCCACCCTATATTTCATCCGGTATATGAAACAGCTTGTGGATCATAACATCCCTTTATAATATTTTTGAAACCTGCCTGTATAGCTGTAATCATACTTTGCTACATATTTCAATTATCCTATAATATACTACTTCAAAATTTGTAAACTACTTGTGGATATAAAACAATTTTTTAACCACCCTATAAACTATAATTCCACTCCATCTTATATTTTAAATAACCAGAATAAACTACTGCTTCTAACATTTTTTCCAAGTCATTTCATCACTTTAATAATAGCTCAAGAAAATTCAAATATCCTACATGCTTACATATTTTTTTATCCACTCTGTATAAATATAATTCTATTTTATCCTTATTTCACCCACATTGTATATATGCAGCTACTTACAGGCCACCTAATATACCTTTTTTTTCGAGAATTCTTAAATACGTAATTTTACTCCGCTGTAAGATTTACCTATCCTTTATACGGAACACCCTGTAAAATTACACTCGATATATCAGTTGATTTTTTTAAAGCCAAACCTGTTACATTGGCATATTCCTAATTATGAATAAAAGCAAAGCTGATTCGTTTCTAATATTTGGTGCATGCGCTGGAACCAATTGACTAATTGTGTATTACCGAACATGGTATTAGTTTTTTGACTATATCTACCGTTTCTGTCAATGTAGGGAGATAAAATGTATACCAGATTTTAAGTCAAACTATAAGCTTTACAACAAAAAAAGATTCAGCAAAAACAGTTCAGTAGTTATTACATGATGAGGTAACAGACAACTACAATTTTATAATAGCATAGAAGTTGGCTTGCGAGAGATTTTGTTAACAAAGGAGACTGACTACAGGAGGAGAGCTTCATGAAAAATATATAAGGGATAAAATTGGAAATAACCAAAACACAGATACAATGTAAACACACAATAATTGAGGACATAATAATTAAACAACTAAGCTGGTATGGAGAAGGAACAGAGGAGCCTGGCAGTTAGGTGTGGGAAAATGTCATATTTTGGAATCAAAAAGAGATTTACGCATGGCAATTCATCAAAACTTTCACTTTTCAACTTTTGATGAAATGTATGTAGTCAAAACCTGCTATTGAAATAAAAAAAAAACAGTGTGACAGTATCTTTTTTGACCAATATCAGAAAAATCAATTTCAAACACAAAAAAATAAATATATAAAAATCATTGTCTTTATTACTAAAAGTTATGTAAGAAATTAATCCCTAACAATAAAAAATTTAACAGTTATATACAAGTCTTTACAAAATAATAAATTATAGTCTTGTAAATGATTTATAATCCCTTCCATTTGGTATTCCACCATGCATCCTGATTCTTCTTATAGCTTCTCGTAAATGTTTGGGCTGTATTGGTCCAGATTCTCCTGATTCTTCCATGACATCAAGTGCTGAAAACCAATCAATAAAAAGATGACAAACTGCAATAATTTTATTACCTTCTTCCACAATTTCGCCCACAAATACTTTTGCAATACCAGCCATTGCGATAACAACATTTTGAGATACTGAACAACCAGTTATGGTCTGCATTAATCTTTTTATGGCTGCCCTAGGAAACGCGGACCTTCTGTACATTTCATACCTGTCTAGTTGATTTTCAGTGAAATTTGATACCAAAACTCTACAAAAAATAGATTGTATGTATTCATATTGTTTTATGCTTATTTTGTTTTAAACTTACTGCATTTTTTCTCTTTCTTCCTCTTCAAGCTCCTTTTTGGACTTGACTTCTTTTTTAACTTTCATACTTGTACTCTGACTTTGTGAGGCTTGAGGTAGAATAATTTCTGAGCTAAAATCTAAAATGTTTTCTTTTTTGATTTCATCCATCATGTTCATGTTTTCGATGTGTTTATCGATGGGTTCATCTTTCACATGGCTGGTGTCTACTGATATTGATGAAGTATTTTTAAGCTCTTCGTCTATTTCCATGTTATCATCTGAGATTGAGGTGTTCAGATCGTATCGTAGGTCTTCATAGTCGCCGTGTTCTAATTCATGTTCCCGTTTCAAAATGTTTTCCATTTTTACTTCAGCTACTTACGAGAAGTTGATGAAGTGCTTTAATTCAACTTTTTCAGATTTAAATATCAAATCTTTCCTAAAAATTTTGATAAACCAATTTCTTATAAATATTCACATAAAAATGTTTTTAAAATAATTTAGCTATTTGTTATGGTCTTGTATCTATACTTCGTGGTTATGGTTGTCATTTGTCAGTTGTCATTCACAAAGCTGTCATTTCTGTCTTCTGTCATTTTTTACAGATTTCCAAGTTACCAACATACATTTTAACATTATCTATCCTTAGAGCATATAGAGGTACTTTCTGGTCTAAGCTTAGTGCATGTACCTTAAATATATAGATATAGCCTGTCAAGCATAAAATCGTGGCAATGCTAGAAAGAGAGGGCAATAGAGACAGTAAGGGGCTATCTCAAATAATGGATGGAAGCCTTAGAGCATTTACTTCCTAGAGATAGCCTGCAGTGCACAAATGTCGTGGTAAGACTAAAGAGAGAGAGGGCAATAGAAAGGGCAAGAGGCTATTTCACTCGGTTGGGAGCTGATTCTAATGAAATACGATGAGCATGTTGTTCATTGGCTGCTTCCACCAACTAAGTGAAATGGCCTCTTACTGTCTCTATTGCCCTTTCTTTCTAGCGTTGCCACGATTTTATGCATGACAGGCTATATCTAGATGATACATGATCTAAGGTGGAAGCAGCCAATGAACAACATGCTGAACGTATGTCATTTGAAGCAGCTCCCAACCGAGTGGAATAGCCTCTTGCCCTCTCTCTCTTTGGTCTTACCACGACATTTGTGTACTACAGGCTATCTCCAGAAGGTTCAAGCTCTAAGGCTCTAAGTTCTAAGCACCTAGGTACTTAGAGCATATACCTTCTGGAAGTAGCCTGCATTGCACAAATATTGTGCCATAGACTGAACGAGAGGGCAATAGAGGCTATTTCAAGCGATTGGTAGTTGCAGTTCCCAGTCGAATGAAATAGTTTCTTGTCCTAACTATTAGCTTCTTTTTCTCGCCTTGGCACGATATTTGTGCATTGCAGCTGCAGCTACCTTCAGAAGTACAAGCTCTATGTCTAGGTAGGATCATTTTTTCATATAGGCTAGAAGGTATTTTACGACATCCTAGCAATATTTCTATGTTAATATTGTTATTTCCAGAAATAATTTAAAATTAGAATGGCAAATATTTTCATGAAACAACACTAACTAATTTTTCCTAACTGTAATTAATAATAAAGCTGACTTGAATATCCATTAAAATAATAATACTGCAGGTTGCAGATTTCCTACCTATATATCTATTGCACTGCATAAAATTATTTTCTGTTAAGATTTTTGATTTCGACTTGTACCTATTGTTTCACTCAACTGAAAGTTTAGCGAAATTTTCAGAGTTGATTGAGCCTGAGGTGTTTTGTATTGCCAGTGAGATTAATTGGATTGTACCCTACAATTTGTCGGTTAGGGTTTTTAAGATTTGCATTTTATAAATGTAAATAAATGGTTTGTTTTTTAGGACAGCCTGTATGCTAGTGGCTAGTGGCACCATCTCCCAGCTGGTATGCGAAACCTGTGTTTCAGGCTAAATCCATCACTGGCGCTAGTCGTACGATTGAGTCGATAGATTAACAATTAACTTGACAATAAACTTGTTTATTGTAAATTTGAACCGAATGTTATTGTAAACAATATGAAATTGAATACGTTTTCTCACGAATAACATATCTATCGTAATACCCAGATTAGATTCGTGTGGCTGGCCTGAAACCTCAGTGTATTAAGTGTTTGTTTTTTTGTCTGTTTTTAAAAGAAATCCTGTTTGTGGTGATTCTCAAATTCTGAAGGCCGTCGCCGTGTTTTTTTACAGTGTTCGGTGTGTTTTTAGTGGATTTCTGGACAATTTTATCGTGAATTGTTATGAGGTTTTATTGACTATTGGGATCCGGCTTTTTATAGCAGTTGTAAGTATACCTAATGCTAATTGGATTATGAAATGTAAAGGTGTACATTATGTTCTGCATGGATTTGTCTTTAAGCAGACTTTGTCAAATATATTACTAAGGATAAAAGAACGTTTCTGTTTAATTAGTTTAGTTGAAAATGAATTACTTTTCAGAAGGTAACAATATCGTTTAAAATTTGTGTGCTTTCCAAATTATTTTAGAATTTGGTCGTGTTATGCAGTAAATCTTTTGTAATTGCGATAAAGTTTTCGTAGAATGAAGTTTTTTTAGTAATAAATTATATTAAATAATATTTTGCTTAATTTTATTTATTACTCTTGATCATGTTTAACATGGGCGCTTGTTTTTATTCAATTCTAGCATTATAACTTGCTTATTCATACGGGTTATCTTCGTTAACGGATAATTTGGTATATCTTATGAATCCTGAGTCATTTTTAATATTTTTTTATCATTTTGTTGAAGCGAAAGCAGCTGTTTGAACGCCTACGGTTTATTCAACTCAAAGGTGACATTTGTTGTATACTGTACATAGGCAACACTGAATACACTACATATATGCTGGTCAACAAAAATATTTGTATATTTTATTTTAGTCTCAAATTTTGGAAAATATAGATTCTTTTGTTCACAAACCAAAATGGGAGGAATTGTTTATTGTAAAATATATTTTTTGTGCAATATTTTCTATGTAAAGAAAGATTTTTTGTTATCTGATTTGTTTGGTTAAATTTCAGGACCTGTAAAGGTTTTTGGAGAACTTCTATCATTGGATGGGGCTTGTTGTGCCCCCATTTAGTTGCGCTGGCTCCTACTTCAACCGACACCATTACCCCGCTAAATTCAGAAGGTAAGATTTACATTTCTAATTATTTCTTTATCTAAATGATTGAAAATAATAGTTTTTTATTAAATGTTAAATAATTAATATAGCTAGGTAATAAGTTAGCTAATTTATGGATGAATTTCTTTAAATGGGTTACATTAAAGAGTGTTTTAAATTTGGTTAAAATAATTGCCATACCCCACTAAAATTATAATTATCTGTAAATAATATTGCAGATGAAGAAATACGTATTATCAATATTAATTAGTATGTTACATCAGGTTAATTTTGTTGTTTTTTTTTATAGAAAAAAATGTGTACATAATTATGCACAATATGTATTAATGGTTAACCTTTATACAGGGTGAGTTTTTTTTATGATCAGTATGGGGATCTCGGAACTAGCGGAGTTAGAGCAATGGTTAAATTGGGAAAGATTTACGGTTTTACTGGCCCAATTTAATGACACTTTCGGATTTTTGTAAAAAGTCACAGCTTACTAGATATTTTGAAAAAACGAAATTCTCTCGATTTAGTGAAATCCCTCTAGCTCCTTTGTTTTTGATTTTATAAAAAAAGTGTGAATATCAAAATTGAAGGAAATTGTATCCCGAATATGATTGTCATGTCCTCGTTTGCGTGACAGCTTTCGTTTTCGAGATATGACACAAACTTATCTTTTTTTGAATGGAAACCATAGTTGGCTATGACCTCAAAAAATCGGACATTTTTAGAGCTTTTCAACGATATAATACTCGATATACTTATTCATGAAAATAACGGAGTTATGGATGCTTTTCTCTCTTATTTTCACTTTTAACATAGGTAGTCATGAAAAAGATTGTTTTCACTTTGACGTTTCCTCATTTGAGAGTAATTCCATTAGTAGTGCTGAACTGACAGTCAAAATTGACAAGTTTTCGTGATAAAATGGAATATTCTAACGAAGAAAAACTGAATATGGTGGAATGTTATATCATAAGCCATAAAAATTCAGTTCATGCAGCTGAGGAATACTTTCATAGAGATTTTAATCGTCGTCAACCTGTCCTATGTACATTTAAAAGACTTTACGTTAGTTTACGCAGTTATGGATCTTTTACTAAACGACCAAAGGAACGTAATCAAATTAATGAAGCAGCACAAATAAATGCTTTGCCAATGATAAATCAAAATCCATCTACATCAACTCGTGAGATTGCGGCAGAAGCTGACACATCTCAATGAACTGTAGTAAAGGTACTGAAAGCGCACAAGTTCCACCCGTACAAACTTTCAGTTTCTTAAACTTTGCATGCTGGTGACGAACATCGACGTATTTTGTTTTGTACATGGTTTAGAGACATGTGCCTTGACAATCCACAGTTTCCATTAAAGGTGTTATGGTCAGATGAAACTAGATTTACTAACTGCGGTATGTTCAATAGACACAGTGAGCATATCTGGGCCAAAGAAAACCCTTTCCATGTAGAACAAAGACAACCCCAGATAAAATTTGGTTTTAATGTTTGGTGTGGTATCATAGGGTCTACTATTCTGGGGCCTTTTATCTCTGACGAATCACTTACTGGGGAGCGCTACTTGCATTTCTTGCAATACACTTTTCAAGACATGTTACATAATTTGAATTTGAGAACTCGTTTAGAAATTGAGTGGTTCCAACATGATGGAACACGTGTTCATAACTCGTTATTAGTAAGACAACACTTAGATAATAGCTATCCAAACTCTTGGATAGGAAGAAATGACCCACGCGAATGGCCACCCCGGTCTCCCGATTTGGCAGTTATAGACAAAAATTTAGGAGCATCGACGCATCAACCTCATTTTCAGGGTCGTATTTAGGTGAAATAAAATAAACACGATTTTTCAGACTCAATGTGCATAATTATGAACGTAATTAACGATTGATCAACTAAATGTTTTGCAAAAATACTAATTTATATCATTGTTTCGATTTTTCACCTAAACTATAAGCAACAAAAAAAATTTATATCTCAAAGTAACTAAGTGATTATTATAGATTTGTATTGACTTACGTCTCATGTGTGTCATATAGCAGGTAACCATTAATAGGGCTGTATTTCCCCTCATTTCCGCTAGGATGGCAGCACTTGAATCATTAACTGATGTAAAATATATTCATTACTATGCTCAACACCCTTATTTCCAGATCATTTAGATTAACAGACCCTAACACAACAACCGAAGAAATTGAAATTATAACAGAAGAATGAAAGAAAAACGGATACAAAAATCATACAATAAAACAAGCAATTAACCGAAAAACATGACAAGAAGTCAACAAAGACATAGAGGAGAACAAATATACAGCCATCCTACCTTTTATTAGAGGTACTACTGACATAATATCAATTATCAAGCCTCACACGAATATAGGCAAAGTCCTCGGTAACCCAAAAGATAAAATCGAGTTAGAGAACTAAGGAGTCTGTAGTATATCTTGCGGAGACTGTCAAAAGTCATACGTGGGAAGTACTAACTGACGCATTTCCGTAAGAGCAGAGGAGCATAAACTAAGAATCAGAAATAAGCAAATGACATCGGCCTTATTCCAACACGAACTCAATACAATACAAATTGCTAACGTAGAAAATCACCGAAACAGACAAATAGGGGAAGCCATCGAAATTAAAAATAATCTGGGAATTAAATAGACGACGCTCTTAACTTGCCATAAACGTGGAAGGCACTTCTACAAAAATCCCATCATATAACTCTTACTAATAAATGTAATCCTAATGAAAAACAATCTAAAGGGACACTAAATAGGGCGACGGGTGGTCACAACCCAAGGGGATTATCAGGTAAAGCAATAAAGACCACTAACGGCACCGCATCTGAACATTCATCATGCAGGTTATGATCTGGAACAAAGGTATAAATAGAAAGTCACTCTTTAAATTTCTTCATTCTTTTTTCAGTTTTTCAGCTTTGAAAATGCCAAATGAGATTTTGGCGAAACGTCAAGTAAAATGTTCTTTTCAGAGCACAAACCGAGAAACGGATGTACCTACTAATGATTTATCACGCTTTTTGCCCTCACATTGACTAAGACTACCAACTTGCAACTATTAAATACTTCATATGATTTAAGTTTGTGAATATTAACAGAATTTATGCATGCCCATAATGAAAATGGTATATAAAATTGATACATCAAATTAATTAATAACGACATATGCTTAAAAAAACAAAAAAAAATACACAGTGGGTTTCGAACCCTAGAACATATGATTAGCAGCCGACCGCTTTACACGCTCGACAACCCCTTCTATTTTGTGATACTTCTTTAAGATAGTATATACGTGCCGTATTAAAATGAAACACCA
Organism: Octodonta nipae; assembly: GCA_034190945.1. Lineage (NCBI taxonomy): Eukaryota > Metazoa > Arthropoda > Insecta > Coleoptera > Chrysomelidae > Octodonta > Octodonta nipae. The sequence continues at coordinate 6,682,221 of CM067221.1, forward strand.
ACGCCTCTACCGAGCGGGTAACATACCTTGTTGTTTACATAACAAAGCGAATGTAAACAAAGGACATTCTTTCTATAAGACGTGCGCTTCTATAAGGGTCTGCATTCGTTGTTATACGTGAGAAAACAAAATAAAATTAAATTTAGAAAAATTCCAAACAGATGAAGCTATAGTCAATAAGATATTAATTTGGCCGTCGGTAATACAGCACCTAGGGTTTGAACTTTATTGGCGTTGAAATTGCTAGATTTTCAAATTTTTTGATAAACATGTCTGCAAAAACATTTTTATACCCTTCGTAATTTTTTTTTTAATAAAAAGTATCCTATGTCCTTTCTAATACCACTAAGAATATGTGTACAATGTTTCGTGATAATCAGTTGAGTAATTTTGAAGTGAAAGCGTAACAAACAAACATTTACATTTATAATATTAGTAGGGATTATTATTTGTTAATTACTTGCGATTGTTTTTGTACACATATTATTGTTAGCAATAGTAAACTTTAACACCATTTTGATTTTGCGAACTAGTCTAATTAGCAGATTGTATCCATTCTTATTTCAGAATGACACTGACAAAAAAATCCTGAGATTTAATACTGATCCTGACGGCTCAGAAACAGTCGCAAGACGCATTTTTTCCATTCAATATCCCATATACAATTGGATTTTTCTCTCTCCGTATTTCCCTCCTAGTCAAAGGCAAGAAAACATCCAATAAGAATAGGTTATCTCATCGAAATGAGATTCATTTGTCGGGCCACTGATTCCAGTTACTTATGATCGTCACAAAAGAGCTGATTTCGTCTCTTTTAGTTTAGCCGTGTGGTTTAACTTTTCAATATATATTGCTAGAATGCTAGGAAGCCATTGACGCTCCTTTCATTTGATTCAATAGCGCGTGACATTGAAATGGAGATGCACTAGAAACCTTTTTTATAAAAAGTGTCATTAAATTGAGTCGTTTAAAATGACGAAATTCCCTAAAATTTAGGGATATTAGAGTGTAAGTAAAATGAACAACAGTAATAAGAAAGATCGAGAAATGGCAATAAAAAGAATGACAAACACATAATCTTATATTACATTCTTCTTCTGACAAAAAAACTTGTTTCCTATAGAATTTTCAAGAATAATCATTCTTTTCATACCAAAACTAATATATTGAATCTCTGGATTCGGTTTACTTGTTTTCACTATAATTGCCATTTACCTACTTTTTAAAACTCATACAGTGCTACACCCAAACCTATATACAATGCCGATCGTATTTATAAGTGTCATCAAGATTAATCCTGAGACTGCTAGAAGCAATCAATGGAATCAGTCTTTCGTTAGGAACCTTCAGCCATTCCCTTGATTTTGCTCGACTCGATCCAACAGCAAGGGAAGACTCGCCTTAGTAACAGCTAGTCTGTCAGATAGCATTCCTTCTTTGTCGTTGCCGGTTGAACCAATTAGGGATTACTCCAGAAAGTTATTTTATCTTATAGGTGTGGTTTTACCAGCATAGATTATTTCTGGAACTGCACTTCATAGGAATGACTGCCCAGTTCATGGGTGTGTACCGCTGCTTGTCTTACTATAGTCTTTAACCAATTTTCTACGATTTACCTTTCTTTTAGTGCTGTATTTATAGCCGCAGCAATATCGGATTTCTAGAAGGCTCATCAAACTCTATTTCATGTTTTGACCCATACCTCCGCTGGGACTATTTGTCATCAATCAGGTTGCTTTTTCCAGTGTCGAAATTACCTGTTTGACTTTTATTCCTCATACTGCTGTTGATAAGTCTAGTCAATCAAGTTCCTGAGATCCTTGTCGAGTTGGTGGTCAACTCCAACTTATGCCAGATACTAGCTTCACCTAACAGCAGTTCTAGTTCTGCCCCACCCTGTATTCATATCAACGCGGGATGCCCGGCAGTGAAACAACGTCGTCTGTAATTGGGTGGATCTTGGCTAGCCTTAAAACTCTGGGTTTGACTGTGGATAAAACAGTACCAGTGATGGTACCTTGGATGACGAAACTGCCTGTGTTTTCGTAGAAATCTCATCTGGTTACTGTCCTGAAGGGTGGTGAATGGCTAACAGTAAATCTGGATAGCCAGCGTTGTGGCAGTCTATATCTGCAGTCCGTCTTGAATTGATGTGTGTGTCCATAATGGAATTATTCGGTTCTCTTCGCATTGTATTGGCTGTTTGCAGCTGGCGACTGATGTGACAATCTAACCTCGCAGTTTCTCTTAAAGTGACAGATTCGTCCTCATTGAAAAAGTTCTGCGCTGATGATGATGGTGATGATGAAACTGCACTCCTGGCCTAGACAAATTTATTGAGATGCGATCTCCAATTCACGTTTCGGAACAGAACTTAAAAATTAAGTAAAGTCTACGTAAAAATAATTGCCATTCCTTTGACCGAAGACTGAAATTATCAAATCCACCGAGTTGTTTTGAAGTACTTTTAGAGCAGCGCAGCTCATTCAGGGTAATTACAAGAGATGTAGCCCTTTCATCAGTAACATTCCACTTATTTGCCATATCAACTGCTAAAAACTGTCTGTTATACATGAATCAGGAAGAACTGCCAGCAAATGCGGGTGATTTCACAAATGAACTTTTGCCATTCTGGACTTTTCAACTTAAGCTTCGTTTTAAAACGTTCTTTATCTTACAGGACGACCACCATATTGATTTCGTACCCTTCCTCCAAAAGGTGTCCCTTCCTCCAAAAATTGTTTTTATGATATTCATTCTACTACCGAAACATTTTCAGAGGATGAAATTATATTAATTAACAAATTTTATTGAGTCTTAATATAATTTAATGAGGTTTTTTTCGAATGATCCGTTTGTTGATGGTTTGGGTCGGTTTCAGTACCTGCCAGGCCAAAAGTATTAAAAGTGCAATAAAAAGTAACAAAATTGATATCTGCATATGCCCAAAAGAAAGAAGGCATACCAAATAGTTCAGTCACTGAAGTTTTTAGATATGCAATACTAAACAACCGTTAAATGCTTTATGTTGAAATGCCCTTAAATTTACCGTTTCAACGATGGTGGTCGTTCTCACAGAAGAAGGACTTGTGGAACAGAAGCTTTAGACTTATGTTTGATTTTTTTCTACAGATTTTAACTTTGAAGATACTAATTAAATTTCAGTAGTTACCTAATCTATGTTTACAGTTAACGCATTTTATTTTGAAATATTAGGTTACCTGGTTCTGTGATGTGGAATAGTTCTTGGAATTGTCTTTGTTGAGGTTTTGGTGTTCATGTTGTCTTTGATCAAGCGTTTTAGTTAAAATATGTTTGTCGCGTCCCCGCAACTTTGTTTATTGTTAGTTTTTAAAGTTGATTCAATTAGTTAATTGATTTTTAAACCATTTTCGAAAACTTTCCGTAGCATCAATGCTAATTTACATTTCCAACCTTTTTTTGCATCTAAATAAGACAGACATGAGACTTGGCTTTTGACTGCAGATCTATTCGGACACATTGTCTTGGTTTTTGAATTTAGTTTGGGTCGGACGCTTTATTTTGTTGCATTTATTGTGTTATGATTTCGCGAGTCACTTAACTCTGGTCGTAATAATATACCGTATTTTTGAATTTCCTTCGAGAACGCTATAATTGTTTCTTTCTTGGTTGTTCAATCAAGAACCATTATTCGTCGCCCTTTTTGTGTGTAATGTCTACCGTCCAGATTTTACTGTAAGAACATTACGAAGCTCTACAACCGGGTGCAGCGAGACTAGCCTCTGAAGAGAAGAGAACCAAGAATACACCACCTTCAGGTCTTCAACAAATGGTTAGTGTTAATAGTGACTTTTGCGCGACGTTAAATTGTTTTTACCGATTGTTTCGTTAAAGGTCCTTCGTCTATCATATATTTGCTTTGAACCCACATTGTTACAAAACCGCAAGATCTAAATCATACATTTTTTTTGTTTTATATGTATTGTTCCTTCGGGGACACTACAAGGCTTTTCTTTAAAGAGTTTCTATTCGTCTTGTCGTTTCTTTTTATACAACATTAATTCAGTTTTGTTAATCTTTTTAATTTCTCTCAATTCGTTTTAACTCTTGTTGTTTTACATCTAATGTCAGTTGAATCAACCTGAACTAAATTTTTCCTTGCAAGAGCAAGTTTTTTTACGTTTTAAAACATATGTGATAGTTGTATTGAAAGAAATTTAAATTAGTTAAATATTTGTTTAAAACTTAACATGCTCAAACTATATGTAAAGCGGCAGCAAATATTCCTTCACGATAATTAAATTGTGTAAGTTAAATAAATTTAAGAGTATGTACATAAAAGATTTCACAGCCCTGCGCCGACCTAAAAAGGAATTTTCAACCTAATGAAATTCAAACATGAGAAGATAGAAAACTGCTGATAATAAAATGATAACATATTGTGGTAATCAGCAAACATTGCCCACATTTGTCTGTACCAAATTTTCTATCACAAATATTTGTCGAACTAAAAAGGGTTTTATTGTGTTTAACCATTGTGCGCCCGTTTTTTATAGGAATTATTAAAATTAATTAGTATTTAAATGGTTTTAAAGATAATACAGGTCTTTTTGATGGATACGAGGGCTGCCTTTTATATTTTCTGGATTGAACAACCCTAGTGTTGCAATCTGACAACTGACAGCTCAATCGTAAAGTTTGACATTTTTGAGGTTATACGTACTCAGAACGTTTTGACATACGAGCGCTATGTGTTGTTTACAGTAACTTAAAGGATTCATCTCTGCCAAAATTAAGTCAGCAAGAGTGCATGGATGAACTTAATTTAATTTTTGGTGATGAAACTCCATCAAGGACCACTGTTTATCGATGGTATGGTGAATTCAATCGAGGTCGTAGTTCACTCCAAGACGAATTTCGTGAAGGTCGTCCAAAAACAGTTGTTGTTCCGGAAACCCTTGATGTTGTGCGCGAACTGATATTGCAAGATCGTCATGTGACCTATCGTGAGATTGAGTCAACCTTACACATTAGTGGGACCAGCATACATTCAATATTGCATAAACATTTGAATGTCAAAAAAAATTGTTCGCGTTGGATCCCACACAATTTGTCAATCGTTCAAAAAAAAGGCTCGTGTCGATTGGTCGAAAGAAAATACGATCGCTGTGCTTCAAAACACGTTTATGACATAGTGATAGGTGATGAATCGTGGATTTACGCGTATGAGCCCGAAAGTAAACAGCAGTCGACTGTATGGGTATTTCAAGATGAGCCGAATCACTTCCAAGCAAATGATCGCCTGTTTTTTTGGAAAAACTGGACATGTCTCAACTGTACCACTAGAACAACGCAGAACAGTCAATTCTGAGTGGTACACAACCATTTGTTTGCCAGTTGTCTTCCAAGAAATGAGGAAAACCAACCGCCGAAGACGGATCACTCTTCACCACGACAATGCGAGCTCTCACACATCCTGACTTGTCACCAAATGAGTTATTTTTATTCTCGTACATAAAAAACAAACTGAGAGGTCAACGTTTTTCGACACCTGAAAAAGCGGTTGCTGCATTTAGAATGCGTGTTTTGGAGATACCTCAATCAGAGTGGAAAAAGTGCTTCGACAATTGGTTCAAACGTATACAAAAGTGTATAGATCTTCAAGGGGAATATTTTGAAAAACAATAAAGCGATTTTCGATGATTAATATTTGTTTTTGTTCTCTAATCCCGATATATAAAAGGCAGCCCTCGTATTTATACCGACTTGCAAAGGCCTTTGATAAATTGGATCACGGTATTCTACTTGGTAAATTGACTAAAATTGGATTCGGCAGCAGTCAGATAGTTACTTTTTTAAATTCTTATGGTGACAACAGAATCCATTCTGTTTTCAATTCTGGATTTAAATCAAACCAATACATTGCTACATCAGGGTTTCCTCAGGGGTCAAGTCTGGGACCTTTGCTGTTTCTTTTTTTCATTGATGACTTAACAAGTAAAGTGTAACTATTTATTATATGCTATTTCCAACAAGAGAATCTTAATGCTGTTAGTAATTGGTGCTTGCAGAATAATCTACATTTGAATGTGTCTAAGTGCAAAATACTATCTTTTACCAAGAATAAAGCTTGTCTGGAGTTTAATTATATGGTAAGCAATGCTTGCCTTTCACGCATGATTTTAATTAAGGATATTGGTGTGTGGTTTGATACAAGGTTGAATTTTTATGAACACATCTAGCTAGCAAATTATATGTTTTTTTTTTGTCAGAAACTGTAGATCGTTTCGTAGTATAGATGATCTGAAAGTACTTTATTTTTCTCTCGTAGGCTCTAGGCTAGAATATGCCTCGATCGTGTGGAAACCATTTTACAATTATTATCAGAAGTTAGCATTACTTAGTGTACAGCGAAAATTAAAGTATCTGCCTCAGTAATCGAGTATTTGTTTATTTCTTGTTGTTCTGTTCTACTACCTTTTGCTAGCTGTTTTTTATTTTTACTTTTATATTGCCCTGTTAATAGTTTTGTACTGGTGGACAATAAAGCTTTATTATATATTTATTTATTTATTTTATGTAACATAATTGTAACAAGGCAATAGAAAATCAAAGACTTGTACACTGGGACCAAAAGAGACGCATATATTCTAATAAAAAATGAATAAAAATTCTTTAAAATAACGTTCATACACGTGTCTAATGCTATCCAACGTTTTAACATTACACATAAATATACAGAGCGGTTCAAATAGCAGTGAATTCATTCTTAATGATTTTATCCAATATTTTGTACAGTTAAATTTATTTTTTCATCATTTTCTTATATAATCACAAATAGTAAGTGTTGCACAGTAAAATCGATATTAATCAACATCGTCCAACAAAAAATAACACTTTCACCAACAGTCCAACGATAAAATCTCCTATTACCTCCACAAAATATATACGAAAAACTTCCGGACTTTCATTTTGCTACATCTGAGCACTTTTTTGATATTCCATTCAGTTGGCAGATTAATCCCTCCGGATTAACTCTTTTTCATTTACGAACTTCATGACGTTTGACCTAAATCCGAGACCCTGTGGCCGGATAATAAATCATCCAACTCCAGATTTTCCGCCATATTAATGTATCAAAATCGAATTATATTGGAATGTCGATTTGTGTGTTTAATAAGTCGAACGGAACGACGCAATGGACGTCAGAAGAATAGAATATCCGATAGATTTCGTAATTTGTAACATGTCGGGACGTTCTTGCAGTTCTACTAAGAGATTGGTTAGACTGTTGTTTAGAACCAATACAAAAAAAAACATATGGAATATGAATTTACTGGGTCATTCCATGTCAAATCGACAAATAGTTGGACGCGACCCCCACCGATTCGGAGGAATTTTGGTGGAGAGTTTTGTCTCATCATAAAACGAAGTTCTGCCAAAGGAAAAAAATAAAAAAAATTTTTCCTAAGAGATAGTCAAAATTAAAAATTTCACTGTTTTTCCGATTTTATGAGTTTAGTTATTTAATATTTCAAACATTACTGAATAATAAAAAAAACTCTGGTACATTTTTAGAAGACACTTAGAGGTATCAGAAAAAAAAACAAAAAAAATTGAAAATGATCAAAATTAAAAAATTTTGAATTTTTCAAAATCGTGGAAAGTAACCATCGCGGGAAAACTCTGGCCTTAAATTTTTTTATATTATACCTCTAACATATATAAAGAAATTCTGAAATTTTCAGAGGAGTGTTCTTTTTCGTTTCAAAGATATGAATTTTTGAATTTTGGCAAAATAGTTTTTTTTTTCTATTTTTTTTCAACTTTTTTGTTGAATCATTATTCTACCACATGATTACCGATATTTGAGGTCTAAAATATTTTTCTTATGTTAATGGGATGTAAAAACAAAAATATCTCAAAATTATATGTAATTATCTGTTAATTTGGAAATTAATGATAGCTTACATACAGGGCGGATAAAAGTATTGTTTTGCAGGGTGGTTAAAAAAATTTTATACCCATAGGGTAGCACATTAGCAATTACATTTACAGGGTGGTTACAATATAGGATGTACTGAAATTATAATTATGCATGGTGATTCAAAAAATATTACAATAAGTGGCCATAAGCAAATGCATATACAGGGTAGTTAAAAACATATGGTGGTGTAATATTATAGTTATACAGTGTGATATAAAATATGTTAGCACAAAAATATATTGTAGGGTAGCTTGTTTGTAGAGTGGCCTAAAAGCGATCGCATATATAGGATGGTTGGAATATGGAATCAAGTGGAATTTTAATTATACAGGGTGATTAAAAAAATGTTTGAATGAGTTATCCATAAGCAGTTGCATATATACGGTGGTTGAAATACAGGAGAGAGCAGAATTGTAGGATTACACAATGTAATTTAAAAAATGTAAGAAAACATATTATATTAGGTAGTTCAAAATAAGTTTACATAGCAAATGTCCGATTATTTTGAAGGAACTTTGAATTTACGAGTGAAGCTCGATCACCCAGGTAATAGTCATAATAGTCATAAGAAATAGGGCCCTCTAGTGAATTCTGGCATGGGCTCTATCGATAATAGTGATTTCACTGATGGGAACATAGATGGCAGAGTGTGACACTTTTAACATTACTTAAGTTTTGATTTAAAGTTAAATCTATAATATATTTTGAGATATTTATGATTTTACATCCCATTAACATAAGAAAAATATTTTAGGCCTCAAATTTCGGTAATCATGTGGTAGAATAATGATATTCAACAAAAAAAGTTAAAAAAATAGAAAAAAACTATTTTGCCAAAATTCAAAAATTCATATCTTTGAAACGAAAAAGAACACCCCTTTGAAAATTTCAGAATTTCTTTAGATATGTTAGAGGTATAATATAAGGCCAGAATTTTCCCGCGATGGTTACTTTCCACGATTTTTTTAATTTTGATAATTTTCAATTTTTTTTTCTCATACATCTAAGTGTCTAAGTGTTTTTTTTTTCATACCTCTAAGTGGGGGTCGCGTCCAACTATTTGTCGTTATCACTGTTATTCGAACATGATTCTAAATTAAGTCTTCTAACGTTGCTCAACATCTCAGGCGTGACTAATCTAATCGCAAACATGATTCGTCTTTTTAGGTCATCTAATTTGAGGAGTTTAGTTTTGTATACAGTACTTTTATCCCCACAAAAAGTAGTTCAATGGCGTCAAATCAGGAGGTCGTGCTGGCCATTCTATCGATCCGCGCCTGCCAATCCACCGATTTGAAAAAAATTGGATCAGGTACTGCCGTACATTGATTTCGTAAAGGGGCGGTGCTCCTTATTGCTGAAACCATATTGTATTGGTAGGAACTTGTGAGTTTACTGGATCAAGATATAAGTTTATCAAAGTTGTCACGACATTATTTATTAGCAGTTCTAAATATTTATTTCTATTCAAGTTGCCATCAATGAAAAAGGGCCTACAACAGGATTACCAATAATTCCTGCCCAAACATTAACTTTTTCAGGATATTGCGTCTGTTTTTCTGTCATCCAGTGAGGATTCTCATTGGACCAATAGCGGTAATTTTGACGATTAACATGACCGTGAAGTGTTAATGTGCTCTCACCAGAAAAAAAAACATCTTCTAATTGGATCACATTGTTATCTAACCTTACGTCATTTGTTCACATTCACAGAAATACGATCTCCTATTGAAATCATCTTCCATGAGCTCCTGAGTCGGCATCATTTTATAGGGATGCATTTTACTTTCCTTTAATACTCGAAAATTGATGTGTGGCTAACGTTGAACAGTGGGGCTGCTTTTCGACCAGAATTATGTGGGTTTTTTTGAAATTCAAGCATAATATCCAATTTAGTATTATCACTTACAGCATTGGCAGCTACTTTTTTATCTGTCTTACATGACCAAGCTCGCGAAACTACTTTTATATTGTGCTAATTGTTCTTTGCGATACAGGAGGCAAATTTGGAAAATTTTCGTGAAATAAGCGAGAAACTCCTATTTGTGTTCGTGTGTTATCTCCATAACCAATTATTTGTAGAATGTTTTTTTTTGTGCATTTCTGGTAAATGAACCATTTTTCTGATATTGTTATGTACAGTTAACGATATTCAAACGACAATAGCACCATTAATCACCATTTTCCTGCAGAGCGGACAAGATGGCTATGAGTTTTGACGAAAATAAACAAAACTGTTTTTTTCGCATATCAGTAAAAAGGAACCCAGGAATGGTTTTTGCTTACTATCTCAATATCAAGAGCTAAATGGTAATTAGGTATTGAGTGCAGGGAATTTGTGAAATAAAATATATTTTTTAATGTTAATTTTTCTGAAGAATAAAAAAAACTTAATCTACCGGGGCTTGCATTTAAAATAAGAAAGTTGGTATTGGCCACTGTCACATGACACTCTATATATATATATATTTAAAAAATGCGCATTTAAAAATACAAATCGACTTGTCCAAGCCTTTTTCCCTACAAGCCCTCCGTCATTCGTTATCAGATTTATTCCATTTGGCTGTTCCACAATGTATAACAATTTAGTGTTCAGATGTGCCAGCTTTAACAAAACTTTCCCAACAAATTCCATTACAATGGTACCATTAGTTTCCAAGTACCCAATTGTCAAAAATATGGTATAAAATGATATTCTTTAATACCCTGTATCTCGAAAATAGAAGCAAGTAGAAATAATTCTTATCGAGTAAAGCCAACTTATTTTTGGCTAATCTACTTGTCTTAGGAAGCACGCCATGTTTTCTTGAAACACCCTGCATTCGATTACTTTATTTGATATAAAGTGAGGACGCGTGGGTTGGAACAAATTCATTTATAATTCAGGTGTTGTTTTTGAAAAAACGCTCGGACTGCGGTTTTTGTGATGATAAACCATTTATACAGGGTGTGCCAGAAATAAATTGCTTTCATCAATTTTATTTTTAAATTCTGCGTTGGATTCTAAGTATTTTTCGTGTAAAATGTCCTACACCGAAAATCAAGTTATTAAAAAATACATTTTTTTCTAAAATTAAGAAAACAATGCAAAAAATAAGGTGTTTGTTGGTTTGAACCTATTTATTTACGTCTGGTTTTTATGATTGTTGGCGGTATTTTAGTTGCATGAATGGAAATCCCTTTTTTTTAATGCTGGAGTTTTTAACACTTGTTTATTTCCATAGAAACTGTACTATAATTTTACTTCAAATAAGTAGTATGGAGACAAAACTCGAACACAAGTTGAAGTTTGCGAATTGTTTAATATGAAGTACCCGGAGTGGCATATTACACGATAGGTAGTATAATAGAAAAAAAAAATCTAGAAAAACCAACACCTGAATTTTAAATGATTTTGTTCCAACCCACGCGTCCTCACTGTAGAATACAATTCTCGTATTTTTAACTTATTAGCACAGACATCGAAAGTTTTTTTGAACCTTTTTTTCAAATTCTCACTTTCATATACCATGTCTCAAGGTGTTCATACAAGTGAGAAAATCGATTCGACCTTTCGGATCACTTTCAAAGTGTCACCTTGTATTCCACAATCACATCCCAAACACAGGGATTGCAAATAATCCAAAGATATCAAGCTTCCCACAATATTCTAATTATTTTTTTTCTAACAACGCGAATACAAAAACGTAACGTAATTTCAAAACCTGATAGATTTACAGAAAAAAGAATGCCTTTTCAACACACGCTTCTAATAGTTAATTTATTATGCGGATATTCATTTGCGTATCATTCGATCTAAGGAGTGGTTTAATAATAATCGCACAGATTGTGATGTTATATAGATTGGCTTTCGACCTTTTCGTCTTTTCGGGCGAATCGATCACGTCTCAATGCATCACCGTCTTCGATATGCAGCAAATAGAGTGAGAGGCATTGTTATTTTTAGATTTTTAATATGCATTAGTTGACCTTAATTTACTGTGAGGCGTCTGACCTGATATGGGCATTTAAAGCTGAACGGAATATCGAGCTATTATTAGAAGTTTGGTAGAGGGGTAGGTATATATGGCATTATAAAGAATATATCTAGTTTTAGTACTAAAGCTATCTAAAACCTATCCATAAGTCAGGACCAAAAGATAAACTTGAGAATTATAAGTCTGCACTACCGAAGCTATTTGATTTTTTGGTAAATAAAATGTGTTACAATTGTAAGAATTTAATGTTTGGTCAGCAACATGGATTTAGTCAAGTGAAATCGACGATTACAAACCTTGTGTTGTATAATAACTTTATACTAAATTCTTTGGAATCTGGATCGCAAGTAGACTCCGTATATGCTGATTTTACGAAAGCATTTGATAGGGTCAACCATGAGATTCTAATTGCAAAGCTCAGGGGTTACGGAACAGTAACACGATACTTGACTGGATTGTAAGTTACTTACACAAATGGTTAAGTATGGTGATCAAAATCAATTAAGGTTACTTCAGGTGTGCCCCAGGGTTCACATATAGGTCCGTTACTGTTTAATTTGTTTGTGAATGATCTGTCAACAGTGTTTAGGTCGAGTAAATTAGGCAATTAAATGTGTTTCTGATTGTGAATCTTTACGATCTGATTTTGATAATTTGTCTCGTTGGTGTGATATAAATGTCTTACATTTTGAATTTGAAGAAATGTTTTAAAATAACTTTTACTAAAGCTAATTCTCACTGTGATTACACATACAAACTGAAAAATGCAAGTCTTGTGGAAGTTGAATCAGTTGCGAGATTGGGTGTAATGATGGATAAAAAGCTTACATTTAATCTATACATAAATGAAATTACCTTTCAAGCTTATAAAATGTTGGGATTCATTTATATAAATTCTCAGTAGTTTTCTGTTGCTACTTTTAAATTATTGTAATACTGTTCATTAGTACGTTCCGGTCTTGAGTATTACACCATGATTTGGTCTCCTTTCTATATGACCTACAGTAGTCAGTTAGAAAGAGTTTAGAATAAATTTTTGAGGTTCTGAGGTTTTAAAATGGGCTTAGTAAGGAACTATTATGATATTCTTGCACAGTTGAATATGAATTCGCTACAAAATCGTAGGTCAGAATATGAATTGCGTTTTTTACACAAATTGTTAAATGGTTATACAGAGTGAGTTTTACTGACCCAATTTAATGACACTTTCGGATTTTTGTAAAAGGTCATGGCTTACTAGATGTTTTGAAAAAACGAAATTCTGTCGATTTAGTCAAATTCCTCTAGCTCCTTTGTTTTTGATTTTATAAAAACAAGTGTAAATATCAAAACTGCAGGGAATTGTATCCCGAATATGATTGTCATGTCCTCGTTTGCGTGACAGCTTTCGTTTTCGAGATATTACACAAACTTATCTTGTTTTGAATGGAAACCATAGTTGGCTATGACCTCAAAAAATGGGACATTTTTAGAGCTTTTCAACGATATAATACTCGAAATAGTTATTCATAAAAATAACGGAGTTATGGATGCTTTTCTCTCTTATTTTCACTTTTAACGTAGTTAGCCATGAAATAGATTGATTTATTAATAACTATTCCAAAAAACATTGAATGATTTTTTTATTATGTGTATCAGATATAACGAAAAAACTAAATAAGTAGGTACTTACTAAAAACTTAAGAAATTAAAGTACATAATAATCTTTTTAAGATTGACATTACCGCTTTCCTCACAGACCGCCTATCAATTTCTTCAATTAGTTGTAATACCGCCTCCCTTAGGTCACCAACTGTCTCAAACTTTTTTTTGTATACTTTGTTTTTTAGCGCACCCCATAAATAGAAGTCTATAACTGCCAAATCGGGAGACCGAGGTGGCCATTCGCGTGAGCTATTTCTTCCTATCCAAGAGTTTGGATTGATATTATCTAATAACTACTAATAACGAGTTATGAGCAGGTGCTCTATCATGTTGGAACCACTCAATTTCTAAACGAGTTCTCAAATTCAAATTATGTAACATGTCTTGAAAAGTGTATTGCAAGAAATGCAAGTAGCGCTCCTCAGTAAGTGATTCGTCATAGATAAAAGGCCCCAGAATAGTAGACCCTACCACACCAAACATTAAAACCAAATTTTATCTGGGGTCGACTTTGTTTTACATGGAAAGGGGCTCTTTAGCCCAGATATGCTCATTGTGTCTACTGAACATACCGCAGTTAGTAAATCTAGTTTCATCTGACCATAACACCTTTTATGGAAACTGTGGATTGTCAAGGCATATGTCTCTAAACCATATACAAAACAAAATACGTCGATGTTCGTCACCAGCATGCAAAGTTTGAGAAACTGAAAGTTTGTACGGGTGGAACTTGTACGCTTTCAGTACCTTAACTACAGTTCGTTGAGATGTGCCAGCTTCTGCCGCAATCTCACGAGTTGATGAAGATGGATTTTGATTTACCATTGCCAAAACATTTATTTGTGCTGCTTCGTTAATTTGATTACGTTCCTTTGGTGGTTTAGTAAAAGATCCATATCTGCGTAAACTATCGTAAAGCTTCTTAAATGTACATAGAGCAGGTTGACGACGATTAAAATATCTATGAAAGTATTCTTCAGCTGCACGAGCTGAATTTTTATGGCATATAATATAACATTCCACCATATTCAGTTTTTCTTTGTTAGAATATTCCATTTTATCACGAAAACTTGTCAATATCGACTGTCAGTTCAGCACTACTAATGAAATTACTCTCAAATGAGGAAACGTCAAAATGAAAACAATTTTTTTCATGGCTACCTACGTTAAAAGTGAAAATAAGAGAGAAAAGCATCCATAACTCCGTTACTTTTATGAGTAACTATATCGAGTATTATATCGTTGAAAAGCTCTAAAAATCTCCGATTTTTTGAGGTTATAGCCAACTATGGTTTTCATTCAAAAAAAGATAAGTTTGTGTCATATCTCGAAAACGAGAGCTGTCACGCAAATGAGGACATGACAATCATATCCGGGATACAATTCCCATCAATTTTGATATTACTCCTATTTTATAAAATCAAAAACAAAGGAGCTAGAGGGATTTGATTAAATCGACAGAATTTCGTTTTTTCGAAATATCTAGTAAGCCATGATTTTTACAAAAATCCGAAAGTGTCATTAAATTGGGTCAGTAAAACTGCAAATGTTTCCCAATTTAACCATAGCTCTATCTCCGCTAGTTTTCGAGATCCTCATACTGATCATAAAAAAAAACACCGTGTATACTGTGTCCTGAACTATTGGAGTTAAATAAATTCAATACAAGCGTTGGTAGAACACGTTGTCCTGATTTGTTCTTTACCGATTTTCATCATACCGATTACGGTAAAAATGAAGTTATAACTAGACTACTTCGTACTGCAAATAACTATTACATGAGTTTAGAATTTTTTTTAAAGTAAGGTTAAAAGATTGCAATAATTCTTTATTAAAAGCTTTTAAGTAATATTTTGTACTTTTGCACAGGGTCAACTTTGAAGTACAGAGAAAGTAGAAATTAAATATGGTCATTGGTTGGATTAATAAAACTTCTTGATCTTTACAATTCCCTTAAGAAGATACAAAATTAGTAACCAAAGAAAATTAGACCCAGTATTACCGTTTTTGCCTTCATTGACTGGACTGTATTTTATCCATCCTATTGAGAGTGTATTCGGTTATTCTCAGTAAGTTTCTCTATTTTGTTGTTTCTGACCCTCTTTGGTACTCGGTCAGTCTTCTAATGTATTTTCGAAGAAAATAGATTTTTCCTTCAAGCCTTCTTTGCTAATGGCGCCATTACAACTACTTATTCTTGAAATAATGTCATAATTGATATACATTTTTGAAAAAAATGCAACAGTTACCGTAAATTTACTTTTCTCAGAACCTTCTATGTACCGTGGGCTATTATTATTAATTAACATGCGTCTCGAATACAAAAAATACCGTACACAACCTCGTATTCGACAAATGTAACATTGATTAGTAACCACAAGTAATACCGACTCATTACATGTAGTCCTGATTCTTGCAAGCTACTCATTCTACATATGTCTATTACGCTTCGACAAAACCTTAACTGTACATCGTCGTTAATGTGAAAGCAATAAAAATTATACTTAAAAAAAACAAGATGATGCTCCCGCAAGTCGCGCACAAGGTATTTTGGTCATCGACATACATATATGCCTGCGTCGTTACTGGCCACGACAATGTTATTACTATTATTATTATGTTGGAACTTGAAATCGTTTATGATTCAAAGTGTACACACACGAAATTGTGAATAATAGCATAGCTGACATGCGATAAGCACAAACAGTTAGGTTCCTTCCCACACCTGTGACTTTGAAATTCATACACCGAAGATACTGTTAGGAGCTTCTGTTGTTGCTTTTTTTTTTTAAATATTTCAGTGATCCATATCGCATACGGTGCTTTGATAATTTGTGGAAACGGTTCACTACCTTATGACTTATTATTTTTGTAGGTATGGTTTTGTATTTTTATTTTCTATGATTTTGGGGTTCTGTATATACAATATACGGATACCCTTATAATATCACTCAGGATTTCTGCCTCTGTCACTTCACAGCAATTTTCTAGTAAACTACTAGACGGAAGAGGTTGAAATTTGGTATCAATGTATAGTTTGGTGAGCCGATCAGGACTGCATATCCTAAAAGAAGAAATTTTGATTTTATGGGTACTTTTGAGGGGAAAAACTAAAAAAATCGACCGTTCCCCCCGATCTTTACTAAGCCTAATATTTTGAAAAAAAAATAGCAAATATAGAACGTTGCCCGAATTTTACAGGAAAAATAAGGAGAAACCATTAATATTAATTTTGGGGGCAAATTATAGAATTAAATAAAAATTTAAAAATAAAAAAAAATTCAAATGCATCATGTAATACATCAAATGAAAGGTCCCATTCTGAGGAACACAAATATATTTTTTTCATATTTAAAAAGAGAGTTAAAAAGATATTAACGAAAATATACCAAAATTTACCCATTCCCCTCCCTATCTCTGAAACTATAAATCGTAAAGTTTTGCAAAAAATTAGAGGTCTAGGGTCCGACCTGAAGTTTACTAGAAAAATAAGGAGAAACCTCCACTGTTAATTTTAGGGGGCAAATTACAGAATTAAATAAAAAATATACAATTAGAATTGTTTTTAACGTATCACGTAATATATATGACAAATACAAATATATTTTTTCCAGATTTTTAAAATGAATAATTTAAAATATATTAACAAAAATATAAAAAATACCCATTCCCCTTTATTCACCAAACTATAAGACTTCAAATTTTTTGTTTGCAGAAAAAATATGAAGAAATTCTTAATACCAATTTTGGGGGCCAAATTATAGAATTAAAAGGAATTTTTTTTAACGCATCATGCAATACATCAAATGAAAGGGCTCATTATGAGGAATACATATTTTTTAAATTAGTTGTTTACAAGATATTAACAAAAATATATATATAATAATCTTATTTCCCGCTTTATTTCCGAAACCCCAATACCCAAAATTTGAAAATAATAAGGAGTAATGTCTCACTTGCAATATATAAGAACAATTAGTAGGAAACCTTAATATCAATTTTGGGGACACACTATAGAATTAAATGGAAAATAAAAATTAAATTTTCAAATGCAACATGTAATTTATCAAATAAAAGGCTCATTATGTGAATTACGAATATATAATATTTTTAAATCATTTCTTTAAAAGATATTAACAAAAATATTAAACATCGACTTAATTCCCACTTTAGCAGCTATACTATCTAAAATTTTGAAAAATACTTTTTTTCAGATTTTTTATTTGTATTTTTAAATAATTTGTCTAAAAGATTTAATAATTTATTATTTAAAACTTGACCTATTTTCCCCTTTATCTTCCAATCTATAGAGCCTAAAAATCAGACAGTAGATTATAAAAGGCTTCCCTGAAAGTTTATTAGTAAAATAAAACTCTTTTGTTAATTTTGCGGACCAAATTAGAAAATTAAATACATATTTTTATAAAGATTAAGGGAATCAAGTAGCAGATGAAATAAAAAGTCTATGTGTGGAAAATAAAAGTGTATATTTTTCATAAATTTAAAACGCTTCCTTTAAAAGATATTAGGGCAAATATCAGAAAATGCACTCTTTCCCTGCTTGTCTGAAACTGGAATTTTAGAATCTTTAAGGTCATTTATAACAAGTTATTATTCATGCATACTCTCGGTCTCCTGAAAAAAAAA
Source organism: Octodonta nipae (assembly GCA_034190945.1). Classification (NCBI taxonomy): domain Eukaryota; kingdom Metazoa; phylum Arthropoda; class Insecta; order Coleoptera; family Chrysomelidae; genus Octodonta; species Octodonta nipae. The sequence continues at coordinate 6,700,458 of CM067221.1, forward strand.
GTTTATGCCTAATGATGATCACTAGATAAAATATAGTGATCGAACCCGTAAGATGTGCTTACCCATTTTGCAGACTTTAGAAGGGTTTATCTGTGAGGGGTTGGTTTGTGGTATAATTCAAAGGTCGCTAGTTTAGATCGCTGTGGGATAAAATACATCATCACATGGTTTCATAACTCCTAAGAACGTGGCGAAACCATACTGTATAGACTTAGATAGAAGGGGGAGTGGAGGTATAATCATTGGGATTTTATAGAGTCGTGTGAGGTCATGGTTCAAGTGGCTGTATGCTATAATGTAAGATCTAACAGATTCCCAATCAACTTAAAAGTAATAAGCTACATTACTATAGCTTTGACAGCTGGGACAGCGGGAGAGGGGTTGTGGGAGGAAAAAGTCGTAGGAGATGAAAGGCCTAGTGATGGTATGGGTAGATATATAGGTTTCAAAATACTAGTAAAATCTTTCGTTTGGGCCAGCCACGAATTTGGCACATTAGGCGTTTAGGGGTGGTTTTGGGAGATGGAGGTGCTTTTAGAGTTGCGTACCCAGTGGGACTTTTGATCGACGGTCTGAGAACTATTATTTTCCTAAGGTTCAAAAAATTGGCCAAAGCCCATTTTCCATAAAAATATATGTGGTCGTTTATGTCCATTACTAAGAATGACACAAAAAAAGAGAAACTGAGACAGGAAGATAACAAGAAACGGAAAGTACACTTCATAAGAAGCTTTTGCTTCCAACGTTCAGTTACAATCACTGTCACTCTTTTGTTTAACAATCTTCAAATTTGTGAACATAAAGTTAAACAAGAAATAATGTGGTCAACTGCGAGTTGGACTCGCATTCTAAGATGGCCTCCAGCACATTATAGGCGAACTGTCAGAGAGCTCCTGGACAATTCATTCCCAAACGTGTGGATTGTAGAACTGGCCTTTATACTCCAAGGTCGCCAGATCTGACTCTGTATGGGGACGGGCCAAGCAACTCGTTTATGAGAGAGAAATAAAAACCAAGGAGCAGTTAAGACCAACAATAAATGTTGCTTTTGAAATAATATGGGATGAGATGCGACTAGAGACTGCCACTGTAGGAGTCACAAACAGGTGTCGCGATAGCATCCGTAGCGGTAAAAGCCGGTTGATAAAAATTTATAACAAATTGTTGCAATTTGGTGTATGTTTTATTTTTTGTAGTTTATAAGTTACAATCTCAAATTTTATTATGATACTGATTACTTTCCAATACGTGTGATATATCGTTGGAAAGAGGTTGAAGTGGAGAAGTTTTTGTAAGCATTCGAAGTTCTCGATGTGCTTCTATTTTTTTTTTGTAATGTGATAAAGTGTTTAACTTAATCGCTTTTTTATAGATCCTCACCATTTGTGGACTCGTATAATTTTTTCAACCAATTGTGCCAAATATCAAATGCAGAAGAGCAAACAAACATCATAGATTCGATTTAAGTTTATTTGGTGATGATACTGTGAAAAATAAAAAGTTACAATGGTTTAAAGGTAAAAAACTGAGAATTAAGAAAAAAAATTTAATTAAAAAAGAACAAAAACCGTAAGCTATCTAGATATTATATGGACTACATAATATAGCACATGGGCCCACCTATCTGCTCTCCATCTTTGGTGAACGTTCTACAAAACACCCTCTATACAGTGATGGGCAAATGTTTGGAACCAAGCAAATATCTCTGGGATTATTAGAGATATCAAAATGAAATTTGGAAGGTGGATACTGCAGTAGATTGTCTATTTGTTTCCAAAATTTTTTTCATTTTGAACTTCCTGTTTTACCGGAAGTAATGTCGATTTTAAAATTTGCAATGAAACACCCTGTATAGTATTTTAGTTTCTGATGAAACATTTTATTGCGAATACAAAAATATCGGGTTTGATATTATTAACTTCAATACCTACCGAGATATTAACAGAAAAGTAATTAAGGAAAGGAAAAATCTAATATCCATTAAAGAAATACATAATCATAATTATTAACTAAATCAAAGTGATTTTCAAAACATTGAAACTTAACTAAACTTAATGTATTAGATGTTCAAACTGAGCACCGTTTACTTCTTGACAATTAGCAAGTCGGTTTTTAAATTCTCTAGTAACATTAGCTATTACTTCTGGTGTAATTCTCTGGATGTCTTGAGTTATTCTTGCAGCTAATTCTTGCAAATTATTTGGTCTATCAACATAAACCTTAGACTTTAAGTAACCCCACAGAAAATAGTCTAGTGGATTAAGGTCGGGACTTCGTGCAGGCCATTTATAAGTACCCGTTCTTCCAATCCATCTGTGATGAAATGTCCTATCTAAATGATCTCGAACAATGCGAGCGTAATGGGGTGGTGCTCCATCCTGCTGAAACCAGATATTATTTGGTAATTGTCCATTTACCTCCAATGCCGGAATAACTTGTGTCTCCAAGAGCTGTAAATACCTATCTCCGTTTAAAGTTTCTTGTAGGAAGAAGGGTCTCACGATTCTGTTGTTATAAATGCCGGCCCAAACGTTCAATTTTTGGGGATGTTGTGTATAAGCCTCTTGTACCCAATTAGAATTACTTTGCGATCAGTAGCGGCAGTTGTGTCGATTAACCGTACCATTTAAACAAAATGCAGCCTCTTCTGAAAACACCACATTTCTTATAATATTATCACGGTTACATATATCCATCGTTTCACAAAATTGTAAACGTCTGTCGAAATCGTCTTCGGAGAGTTCTTGAACGAGGCGAATTTTGTATGGATGATATTTTTCTCGCCTTAATATCCTTCCTACTGAACGGCGGCTAATTCCATGCATATTGGCGAGGTCGGTAGTGGATAAGTGAGGATTTTCTTCCAAAGATATAGCAACATTTTGAGCTACACCTTCATTACTTGCACTTTTTAATCGTCCACTTTTTCGTAAATTGCTAACTGTTCCAGTTGTGTCGTACCTTCGCAAAGTTTTCGTCACTACTGAACGGGATATTTGTGTATTCGGATGAACAATGTTAAAAAAGCCACAAACTTCTTGATGTGTCCTTTTCCTCTCCCCATACCCAATCATCATTAATATTTCTATTCTTTCTCTTTCACTTAATTCGGCCATTTAACGATCAAATTAAGACCATACAATCTTTTTACATTCAAATAAAAAAAACTAATAACTTATTTTGACAACTACTGTCACTTCTGCAATGAATTTCATGGACTTCTAAACTTAATTCAGATTTAATTTGCTTCTGATTTAAACAAACGCATGTGTATTCAACTATGGAACAGGCAGTGCTATTGGCTGTGACGGTATAATGCCACCGATTGGCTAATAGGAATACAAATCCTTACCGAACGGTTTGTTGATATCGGGCGTAAATGAAATCTGAACCGAGTTTAGCTACCATCGAATTTTTCCTTTCCTTAGTTACTTTTCTGTTAATATCTCGGTAGGTATTGAAGTAAACAATATCAAACCCAATGTTTTTGTATTCGCAATAAAATGTTTCATCAGAAATTAAAATACTATACGGGGTGTTTCATTGCAAATTTTAAAATCGACATTACTTCCGGTAAAACAGTAAGTTCAAAATTGTAAAAAAAATTAGAAACAAATAGGCAATCTACTGCAGTATCCACCTTTCAAATTTTATTTTGATATCTCTAATAATTCCAGAGATATTTGCTTGGTTCCACACATTTGCCCATCACTGTATATTGCGGTGAAGTGGGCGATATTTTATTGAAAAAACAACTCAGTGAAATTTTTTACGAAAAATCATTAGAAATACTAGCGGCCACATTTTGATAGGCAACCTGGTAGATATATATTCCCCTAATCATAAATATGCGCAAAAATATGGTTTTTAGCCAACACTCGATTGGTGCACTAATTCTGCAGCCGGATTTCCTACTATGTGTTCTGCTGTTATTTTCTCAGATTTTTTTATTGCTAATATTGTACCTAATTTGTTCGGATGCATTTGTCTTCCGATGTACAACTCTATATATAGCTTCTATTACTTTGTAATCCGCCAACCACGAAACTGTCGACATAAAAGTCGATCACGTTTTTCGCCATATGGCTGATTGATAACCCGTTACCGTGGAACGCTGGCCGCGGCTGTTCCACGTTAACCATATTTAACGTTAGATACCTTTTAGCGTTAGCGCTAGGAGAAGAGATCACGTAACAGGCATCGAAGCTGAAAAATATCCTCGATTGGTTCTAATGGCTCTCTCGAGAGAGACCAGCGGACGGCATTTCGTAAGGCTTCAGCGTCGTCGGGCGGCCGACGGTGTACATTTTTAATGTCGTTCGACCGCAAAAAGCTCACTTGAGGAGAAGAAGAAGAAGTTGATGTCTCGTGGTCTCGATAAGATATCGATCTGCTGTGGCCGTTTAACTTCTTCCGATTCCGTTAATTCTCGGTATCTCCAGATAACGGATGAAGACGTAAGACGATAGAAATTATTGTGGGGCTCAACGCTAACGTCTTCGAGACAAATCGATGGGGAATGATGTGGAATAAGTCTCGAGTTAAACGCATTGTCTATTTTGTAGGTGTTCATAAGATGCGACAGTGATTTATTTGAAAAGTAATGACCTAGTACCGATGGAGAGCTTTAATGATCTCGAATGCGACGTAAGTGCATAAACAGAGGTATACGATGTGTGTTCAAAAAATTCCTGGAATGTTTAAATTTCGCGGGTTTGAAGAGTCCGATTTCCAAAATTTGTTTTTATTATGTTGGTATACATGCCCCTGAAGTATGATTCAACTTTCAGCTGTATTCATTGTTTACTTTGTGGCAGCCGCTAAGGTTAGACGTGTTTTTATGAGCTCGGCGATTTTCGATTGTTAAAAAAATGAATCAAGGAACTTGTATCTGTTTTGCGTAAAAAATGAAATAAAGTGTAACAAAGTGTGCGAAATGTTAAGAAAGGCCTATGGTAAGTCTGCTATGAAAAACAAGTGTTTACGTGTGGTCCAAGATGGCCGGGGAGACGTTGAAGATGACGAACCCGGACGCCCCAGCACATCAATATACAATGAAAACGTGGAAAAAAGTGAAAGAAAATATTATGAACGATAGCCGAATCCCAATCAGAGAAGTTGCTGATGAAGTTGACATATCTATTGGCTCATGCCATGACATTTTTGTGAACGTTTGGGGTGTGAAACACGTGGCAGCAAAATTTGTCCCAAAATTGTTGAATTTTGAACAAAAACAGCGGCTTATGGAAGGTGCTCAGCAGTGAGATTTTGCGGATATGATGTCGAAACAAGGCTCAATCGTCCCAATGGAGGCATTCTGGCTCCAAAAACGAAAGTGCGGTCAAACGTCAAGGTTATGCTTACTGTGTTCTTTGAACTTAATGGCATGGATTCTTGCCACAAGGTAATACGATCAATAAAGAGAACTCTCTACAATTTTAACGCTGTTTGCGTAAAGTAGTGCCAAGAAAATGTCCGGATTTGTGGCAAAACAGTTCATGGCTTTTGCATCACGATAATGCAACTGCTCACACATCGCTGCTTGTCCGTGAATTTTTGGCAAAAAATAACACTGTAATGATGCCCCACTCTCCATATTCGCCAGACCTGGCCCCTTGTGACTTTTTCCTGTTTCCAAAAATAAAAAACCCTTAAAGGCTCGTCGTTTCACTAGCATAGATGATATTAAAAGTGCATCGCTGAAAGAGCTCAAAGCTATCCCAAAGATCGAGTTCCAGAGGTGTTTTGAGGATTGGAAAAAGCGCTGGCATAATTGAATAATATCTAGTGGGACTACTTTGAAGGGGATAACATCGATGCAGATGAATAAATAAATATTCTTTTCAAAGAACCAAAATTTCGGTGTTTCTTTGAACGGGTTAAAAACCATCCCTCGACAACTTTGTACACCTGAAATGCAACGAAAAAATGCCTATTGACTTGTGTCTGATTCTCACACAGAAACTCAGAAGTTCAGATTTTGTGTTTTTTGGGAAAAACCTGATTTTTGTGCAAACACAGCGCCTTATTCTAGAAATAATAGATCTACAGCAAATTGGAAAAAATCTCCCATACAGAATTTATACCAGGTATCAATCTCTTTTTTGCAAGCGTAAGCACAAACCTAATTGTTAAAAATTTTAAAACTTTATTTCGCTCATTTACTTTTTAACAGAGAGTACGAGTTTCACAAAAACATCTTCTTTTAATAAACTTTTTAACAGTATACTCACTACAAAAAAGGATGAGGTTCTAAATTTAATTGTTTTTTAATGTTATTTCAAACTCCGACAGTTTTTTTATTGGGATAAATCCATATATTTCAGGTAAAAGAATATGCTTTAAGATTAGTCCCATATTTTTTACGTTTTTAAACAGTATCGCATATTAAATTTCATTCCAAAATTGGAAAAATCATTTAGCGATAAAATTTGGTGAAGGTGCGGGTAGTAATTGAACGTAATTTACGTTATTTGAATTATAAAGTGCCTTTGTCGAATTTTGTTGTCAACCTTAGTTAATTATAATTGAAAAATGCATCCAATTATGCGGTTATTTCATTAACAATTGTAAAATAAATTTAGAAGGCTTAAAACTTAAACTTCAAATAAATAGTCGACATCACAGCATGCTAACAATAACGATACTAAAAAATAACTTATAGGATATTTTAAACAAAAAATTATATGTTTAAATGTAAAAACTTTTATTAATTAATAACCGACAATTTTTTAATTTATAAAGATCTTGACATTCCTGTGTAAAATATATGCAAATCGCAACACCCAGAAGATGTTTAAATTTAATATTATTTTGGTAACACATACATGCTATAGTAAGGATTAAATGATTAAAATTTGAATAAAAAATACTAAGGAGTTTTTTTCCCCGACTTGACCATACAATGTATGGCATCACACTCCCTCTAAGGCACGCCATGAGCGCCTTTAGAGGAAGATTCACTAAACCCCAGATATCAAAAGGGTTTAGCTCTGTGGGAGCCCTTGCCAGGTTGGGGTCGTGGCGGCAGTTTCCCATGAATTTCCTTACAGTCCGGGCTGTTCCTAACTTTTTGCATTTGTTTGTAAAGATGTTCGTCCAGACCTAGGTATTTTAAATTGTTTAATAGATGTTTTGGGACTAGTCAGAAAATTATGAAAATTAGGTGTCAGGCGTAAAAAAATATGTGGAATCTGATGACCACCGTTAAAAAAAATAATCTTGATTTGTGGGGGTAGTTGGCCCCCCGACCCCCCTTCCGGGGTGGGGTAGGTCAACCAAATTAATGGTGTTATTAGTATAGATGGTGCATAATGCACTGCCCGAATTTCATTACTTTATCTCAAATAGAAGTTGGTTTTTTAGTGAATAAAATAATCTTGATTTTTTGGCATAGAATCCAATCCCTTTCGACTAAAAAAATTTAAAATTTCAGAAAATTATGAAAATTAGGTGTCAGGCGTAAAAAAATATGTGGAATTTGATGACCACCGTTAAAAAAAATAATCTTGATTTTTGGGGGTAGTTGACCCTCTGACCCCCCTTCCGGGGTGGGGTAGGTCAACCAAATTAATAGTGTTGCTAGTATAGGTGGTGCATAATGCACTGCCCGAATTTCATTACTTTATCTCAAATAGAAGTTGGTTTTTTAGTGAAAAAAATAATCTTGATTTTTTGGCATAGAATCCAAAGTCCTGTCATTGACATAACAATTGGTACAGTTCGTGTGTTGTTCATGTGCCACTGAGTCTTTATTTGAAATTCCAAATCTCTATATTTGGTTGTTTTCTCAGCCTGCTTGATATTTATATTATTGTTGTTAGGAATTGCTATGTCAATTAAAGTTGTTTTCCGAGAGACTTTATCTACCAAAACTATATCTGGTCCATGGTGAGCAACAGTTCGTGCGGTCCCAGTACAGCTTGTAGTTGTTATTTTCTATAACAGATTCTGGTTTGTATTTATAGTATGGTAATCTTACCGACTGTGAAAATTCAAGTTTCAGTGCTAGTTCCTGGTGAAGTATTTTTGCCACAGCATTGTGTCGTTCTTCAGATGTTTGGCAACTGTACCTGCATCTGTCGTTAGTAATAGAAGGGTCTTTAACGATGTACTTTAGGTAGTTCTTAGTTGGAATTATTTGATCTTGGATTGCCAATATAAAGCCTTACGTTTCAGGAAACATATGATCAGAGATCAACCAGTAGTTCGACGCTGCACTGTCGACATAATCTTGGTTGACGTCATTTATGTCTTCCATTAAGGGACTTCTCTTTCTATTTCAGCAGTTTCTGATCTGTGGTCTGGTGGTGTAATTGGACATGTTGTGTCAGTCGCAGTGGTGTTGAGTCATCAACCTGGCACATGACTCTGTGTAGATCAGAAAATTCTGCGAGTTCTGGAAATGACTACGCAAAATAGAAATTTGTTGATCTAATAGTTTGGTTAGATCTGTCAATCCTCTTCCTCCTTCATATCGTGGAAAAGTTGTACGTTCGACAGAGCTCTTTTGGTGGTGATTTTGAGCTTTTGTTAGTAAAACTGGAACTTTTCTTTGTAATTGTTCAATGTCAGTCTTGCACCAATTAACTATACCGAAAGAGTAACTGATCACTGAACACGCATAGGTGTTAATAGCCTGAACAGATTTTTACTTTTTAGTTTGGTTTTCAACAGTCGTCTTACTCTTCTATAAAACTCTGCTGTTAGGTCCTTTTTCATAGTCAAGTGATCAATACGTTGAGCCTGCTTTATTCCAAGGTATTTATAAGTATGACCTTCCCCCATAGACTCAATTGAGGTGCCATCTCCCATTTCGAAGCGCCCGTGCTGTATTTTGCCTTTAACTATATTAATAATTCGGCATTTGTCGAGGCGAAATTTCATATGGATCTCACTGGAGAATCCTTCTACTATTTTAAGCATATCATGCAGCTGTTGTTTCGTAACTGCCATCAACTTTAAGTCGTCCATGTATAACAAATGGTTTATCTTCAATGCTTGTACGTTGTTGTGTTTGAGACTGAATCCAAAATTAGTCGAGTTCAGTTTGTTTCAAAGAGGGTTTATGGCAAGGCAGAACCACAGCGGGCTAAGAGAGTCTCCCTGGAATATACCCCTTTTGATTGGAATGGGGTCAGTTTGTATCGAACAGTTGGCTACATTCAGTGCGATTTTGGTTTTCCAGGTGGACATGGCATATTCTAAAGAGTTAATAATATAATTATTCATCTTATAGAGTTTCAGTACCTTAATGAGCTGAATCAAAGGCCTTGTTGTAGTCCACATATGCCATGTAGAGATTTCGTCGTTTGGCGTGGATTTATTATTATTATTACTATAGGATCTATGTTTTACCAAAACAATATTAAATATTTTGCTTTATAGTTAGATTAAGTAGGTGGGTGTTATTTTGGAAGTGTTCTTTAAACTTTGTGCTACTTTTCTGCTTTTTTACGTTCATAGAATGGTGTTGTATGTTGGACAGCATACGTTAATACATGAACTGCCTAACACGAAAATAATTTCCACTTCAAACGTACAAACTCTAGTTTTATTGTTCTAATCAAACAATTGATTGTACGATTAATATTAGATATGTTGCCATACGTCGAAACATATTTAGTAATTAGAATACGAATCATGCAATCTCTGGGCTTTATTGACTACTTTAATACAAAATTGGGAATACATTTATACATGCAAATATTTAATTTCGGTATGGAAAATACGAGACAGAACAATCAAATAAATGTAGATATATATATATGTAGAACGAACGTTCGATACGCACGGCAGAAACGTAAGTAATCATGCAATCGAAACAAGGGAAACTCATTTTGTGCCATATGGTCGTTGGCGAAACACGATCCGGCACCAGAAGTGAACAACTCCAATAAGCATCGATGGTTTTCGTACACGGAAATTCATTTCGAACTCGGTAGATATTTGTACGGTTTCAATTATGGGGAGTGAAATTGTTTTTTAGTAAAAAAAAATCGTATTTGAATTTTTAAATTGGAAAAATTGAAAATTGCACTTGAAGTGTTACGTTTGCCAAAGTTTTACACACACGTTGATGCAGTAGAATAGTTTTTATTTAATTTATGTTTATTTTAACGTTTAGAATTATCTAATTGAAAATATTTTGCACTTCTTTCGTATTTATCTCATTTTAATTAACTACTTTTACCTCCTACTATATATTCATCTTATCTATTGTTTTTACCTTTTTCTTGACAATTTCTTTTATGTGATTTAACCGCTCTAACCATTTTGAACCGACTTCAAAAAGAAGGAGGTCTCAATTCGTCTGTATCTGTTTTTTTTTGTTTTTTTTTTATGTTTGTTCAGGGATTACTCGCAAACGGCTTAAGGAATTTCGACCATTTATACTGGATCGTATTCCGGGGGATCGCCAAGTGGTCCCAAATTTTTTTCAATAGTAAATCACGAAAAACTTTTTACAATTTCTTACACACTATGCCTTGGTGGAGTCGCCGGATTAGAAAAATCGAAAATTTTTTGTTCCGAACATGGGATAAATTGAAAATAAATTTAATTAGCTCCGGGATATCCCATATTTTTTTCAATAACATAGTTTGTACGGTTTCTTAGAATATTGGGAAACACTTTTTAACGACATTCTTATACAGTAAGCTTTGGTGGAGTTGCTGGTGTTAACTGGTTTGGAACTTGTGGTAAACTATAAATAAATTGAATTAATCAAAATAAATATCAGTTAATATGTAGATACAGTGTGTATTCATAAATCAAAAATTCCGCCTCGCCTTTTAATAATGTTAATATGGTTTCTTGAGACTAATGGAAAAATTCTAAACAAAGTTCATGATAAAATTCGACGTTCTAGAGTACTTTGTTTTAGTACTTTATTTGATGTTTTTTTACTCTGTCGGCTTTATTTGTTGCTAAATTTTTTAAACAAAATTCCGCCCCGCCTTTTTAATAATGTTTATAAGGTTCTTTAGATCTACTATCATGATGAAATTCCACGTCCTAGCGTACTTTGTTGTAGTACTTTTTTATTCGCAACACCTAGAAGATGTTTAAATTTCATATTGTTTTGGTAAAACATAGATGCTATACTTAGTAAGGAGTACTTGATTAAAATTTGGCAAAGTTTGGAGAATGTTTTCTCATGTAAACTTTTTTATCAATTAGTATAGTAGTTGTTTTTTGCATTTTTTTTAATTGACCAAAAAGCAAACTGTTTAATGGAATCCAAAATCGCCGTCAACCTCAATTTCATGTTGAGCGACATGTCCACCGAACATTAGGCGTTATAGTATGGGGTGCTATGGGACATGGAAGTAGCCTACTTCAAGTAGGTCACCTTATAATACAGTCATTTGGTAGTTCTACCTGGAAAGTTTTCCGGGAGTTTTGAAAATCGGTAATTTTATAGATTTTGAGGTGCTCTTTCTAAATTTCGACTTTGCCACTTCGTATTTTTGCCGCTCACGCCGTCATATTGGAAAAATCGCACCAAAAAGCAGTTTTTTGACAATATCTCCTTTCCGACTCATTTTACGATAAATTATGTACAAAATGAAACTAGAGACGATTGCCTACAATTTATGTATCCACCTTTTTTCTCATAAAGTCAATAGTTTTGGGGTACGAGCGCCGCAAAATGTTTTGACCATTACTCATTATTCATCCGTCACTGCTAATAAAGCTCCTGTGGTTTGTTTTCGGAATACAGGATTTAAGTTATTGACGGAAGCCTGGTACAACCAAAAAAGTGAAAATAAGGTATCAGAACGTCGGCGTATTGTAAAAACGGCAGCAGCAATAGTTATAGAGGATATTCTAGAGCCTACGAGACAAGACATTATCCTCCATCAGATAATTTTTTTCAAAAAGTTGAGTCCGATATACCTGAAACTTGAAATGAATGAAATTTTGAAAAATAAACGTGCCTCTCTTGAAAAATGGAAGAAAAAAAGTATTGCTCTTGCACATTCCATAATTGCCGCAGGAAAGCCAGTCTTTCTTATCATCGTTACAGGTCGGAGTAGCAGCATTTTTGTTTCAAAAGTATGGTCTCGGCGATTAATTAAAACGCCTGCTCTAACTAATCCATATAGCCAAAAATATCTGCAGCACACCAGAAGCCCTCAAAGAAGAACAAGTGAAACTTAGAGAAGACCTTTTGGCGAATGAATATCCGGAAACGATCATTACCAAGGCGTTTGAAGAACTGGACAAACCACCTAGGCAGGAAGAGGACACCACGGTAGCAACTCTACTATTACCGTATACTAAAGGCTTGTCGGAGAAACTTAGTAGAATTGCACACAGCTATGGAATCAGAATGATCTTCAAAAGCAACAACACCTTGAGGAGCATGATAACAAGAACGAGGCCCGACGCACCAGCAATACCAAATAACTGTATATACAGCATACCGTGTGAATGTGGCAATCTTTACATTGGAGAGACAAAGCGACCGCTGGACACCAGGATTAAGGAACACCGCACAGCTACTCAAAGGGCAGAGGTAACGAAGTCTGGGCTAGATTATTACTCATGGACCGAACACCATACAATCAACTGGGACCAGACTAGAGCAATTCACAAGGAAGAGCACTGGTACAAAAGAAAATTTATAGAGACAGCATATATAATCTCGAACGGAAATATAATTAGCCAGCCCAGCGTCCAAGGTAAATATATTTGGAGAGCTCTTCTTCGGCCTCTGCCGCTACGCATCACCGGCATCCAACCTCCAGGTACGCTGATTGGACCAGATAAGACCCAATGACCATGACCGGCGACGCATGATCGGTTAAGGGTATAATATAAATACCAGGGATACTCTGAATTTCCTATCATTCACCTGATGACGATAGCAGATATACAGCTATTGAAACGTTGTGAGATCAACCACTTCAAGACGATGGAAGTCCAAGGAAACTTCGATTCACTGACTGTTAGGATTAATACAACTTAAAATTAGAGTATGCGTAAATGTTCTTGCCTATATTTATAGTATGTAGTCTAATAGTAGAGTTTTTGTAATTCGGAATATAATTGATTGCAGATGTTTTTGTTTGTTTATAAGGTGCAAAATAGGGCAAGGAGAGAGTATAAATCCTGTACGCGAATGTATATATTTTGTTAACTTATACGGTGCCTGGAAAGACAAATGAGAGTAATAAAACTGTGTTATAATAATCGTCAACTGTCAACTCTTCTATTATGCTATATGGCACAATTGCGCCATAACACTGTACTGACACACTGAGTCGTGCGTGTGTTAAGGTGTCAGCACTGCAAAATCTGAAGTGTTACCCATCACCAGTGTTGAATGGTATGCTTAAGTAAATTGTACGCCACAATATTAAAAATAAGAAGAAAGCCTGAAACATTATAATTGTAACAAAAGTGCTGCCAACTGTGGAAAAGTCACTCGTCCATTAAACCACCATCGTACCACAATACTCGATATAAAATGTGATCGGGGTGTTAACATCTCCCCTACGAGTATACATAAGGAATTACTACGTCTTCTCGCTATCAGTACGATCCAAAGAAAGCTCACGATGCGTAAACCTATTGAGGTTTCTTTTCCGTGTTTTTTCTACTTCTGCATTTTTAATGCCACGCACCGGTAAACATCCCTCATTGTTTTTTGTCACAAGACATCGATTCGTCGAGTCCCGCTCGTACAACTTTTAGGATTTTACGAACCGCGAGCCAATCCATATCGACGGCGTTTTCTTAAATTTAACACCCGGCTATAAAATATCTCCCTCTGCAGGAAACCCCCATCTTCTCTTACCTCCAACGTCGTATCCGGTTTTACGAGAAAAAGGATCAGCCAGGATAAAAATCTCGATTCTTGGCGTGTGCAGTCCTTAATGGGTTTCCGTATGAGCCGATACTTGAGATTTTTTTTTTTTTTTCGTTGAAAGATATTTATATTTCACGTATCGAGTTTCGTACGAGATACGATTATTTCTGGTTTTTTAGGGTTGTTTAGGCTCGAGTATCGAAGGAAGGAAGTAGATTTGGTGATATAATAATTGGGTATTTGACTGTGTTAAAAATATGGTTCGGGCTGTTTAAATCTTAAAAGATAATTATCATTTATATGATCATTTTATGTAAATGTTCTTAACATTTTAAATACCATCCTAATTTAAATAGTCTGTATATAAAAAAAATGACCTAACGTGTGCTGTGTGTGGTTCTGTGTTTATTTTTGGATTCCCAGCTTAGAGCATATACTTCGGGAGGGCATCATATTAATCTCGCTTGGTGGACGGAATCTGTCAATGATCTGTGGAAGCAGCACCCAATGGAGTGAAATAGCCTGTTACTGTCTCTATTGCCCTTTCTAATTTTGTCACGATATTTGTGCACTCCAGAAGTATATGCTCTAAGCACGCGTCACAACAATACAATGAAATAAATTCGAATTAAGGGACCCGCTAGTTATGTCACAAATAAAAATAAGAGCGTTTAGGCGGCCTTTATTTTTATGTGAATTTAATTGTTTTAGAATATATTAAAAATGTAAAGAAAAAACACTACTTGGAGCTCATTACAACATTTTTAACAATTTATGATGGTTTACGAAAAACAGTCAAATACTCAATTATATACTAACCCAGTTGTACTAGTTCGACGGTTTTTGATTAAGTTTTTAAGTTTGAACTTTATGGGGTTCTTTATCTCTGTACGAGGATGACCTTTTATATTTCGGGAATACAGAACAAGGGAGTACGTGGGTTTATTGTTTTTCAAAATATTCTCCATACAGATCAGTAGACTTTTGCATCGGCTTGTACCAATTTTCGCAGCACTTCGATTGAGGTACGTCTAAAACAGGTATTTTAAATGCATCAGCCGCTTTTTTAGACATCCAAAAAGGTGGATTTCGTCATTTATTTTTTCTTTTCGGGAATAAAACTCTTGTAATCATGCAAAGTTTATTAGAGTTGAAAACTGCATCCAATTGTGCTATATTATTAAAAATTGTAATAAGTTGAAAGTTGTTTGGAAATAAATCCAAATAACGCAACCTCCAAACTGAAAACAATTTTGGAGGTTGTTTGTATGAGCAAAAGAAAGGAACGGCAATCGGAAACCCCTTGTCGCCGTTCCTTGCCAACTTGATTATGGGCAGGCTCGAAGTTGAAGCAAAAAATAACTCCCAGTATTTTCCCAGGGTATGGATACGGTACGTGGATGACATATTTGGTATATTTAATACTAATAAGTTCTATATTAATTATGTTGTTATGTATCTTAACAATAGGTTTGCTTCTATTAAATTTACATATGAACAGGAACAAAAGGGTACTCTACCATTTTTAGATGTATTAGTTTTAAGAAATGATAGTGATAAGTTAGAGTTTGAGATATATAGGAAGGATACTAGCACATATAGATATTTACCTAATACTTTTTCTTTTCACTGTCAACAACATAAAATGGCGGGGATTAATGAATTTCCTTGTACATCGGTTGTTGACATTCCCTCTCAATAAAGAGAGGTTTGAAAATGAAAAAAAAAACAATTAGAGAAATAGCTGCATTTGATGGTTATCCAACATTTATGATAGATAAATTAATTAGGAAGAAACGGCTTCGGTTACAAATGAATGAAGTGTCAACTTTTCGAAGTCACAAGAACAAAAGTTTGTCTTGGTTCTGTACCGTCGTTATACTAGAGGCTTTAGGTAAGTTTTTAAAGAACTTGGTATGAAGGTGGTGTATACAACAACAATAACACTACAGAAATTGTTGGGCAATCCTAAAGATAAACTTGCTGATTTCAAGAAACGGGTATTTATGAAATCAAATGTAATGATTGTGATTTAAAGTATTATGGACAGACACGCAGATCAATCAGTACCCGTTTCAAAGAGCATATTGCCCATTTGAAATTTGGAAGAGCTGATAAATCTAGTGTTGCACATCATGTTTTAGAACACAACCACTCTGTAGATTTAAGTTCTTTAAAATTAGTTAAACAAGTAAATAATTATAGGGAACTGGACTCTTAGGAAAGCATAATGATTTATAAAAATAATAAACTAATGAATTCAGATAAGGGTATATGTAGTTTACTTTCTAAGAACCCATAAAAAAGGATTAAAAATGTCATTAGTTTATAATGTATGGTAAAAGTAAGTAGGTAATTAAGGATTATCGTAATTTACATAATTGTATTATATAAAATCTGCCTTATCTGTGAAATCTGTTATTTAGAATATGGGCGATCAAAATGCGGGTTTGTGATTGCTTAATTTTGGCAGCATATTTAAAAATCTGAGATGTGCATTCGTATTCGTGAAAATCGGAAGTTCGTTACTTCCCTAATATATATATATATATATATATATATATATATATATATATATATATATATCCAAAAAAATATACTTTTTTGCTTTTTTATTTTTATTTTTCAAAACCCCTCCCTTCTTAAATTCGAGCTATTTGTTCATTTGTTTTCCACTATTACTAAATGATTTTAATTCAAACCTAATGAATTTAAACCGTCTCATCGCTTTGCCTAGCAAAACAATTTTGCCTCACACTAATCAGTTTCCTTGTTTGAAATTTGACTTTGTCGATAGCGATTCACAAGGGAATATCGTCCCGTATCTGCTATCGACGTTTCCCACACTATTCGTGATAATTTTAGGCGAATTCCATTCTATAAAATTATTCAAGGTGAATTAGGTCTGTAAAACATTCCGACCACGTTTTCGTCTGCCTGGTAACGAATTCGTGAATATCGTTATGTGTGTTTAGGGTTATTTGGATTTTTACGGGGCGGGAAAACTCGTGGGAGACCGATTTTAATCTCCTCTCGTATTTAACGCCGTGCATTTATTTTATGTGGAAAATGAGATCGACGCAAATTTGATAATTCGCTTTTGTAATGTTGTCACGAATATGTGAAGTAACAGTTGTTGCCAGTTCTGAAAACGGTTGTAGGAGTTTTAATGATGTGTTAAAAAATTTGAACTTTATTAACGGCTGATTATTTGCACATAATGTAGAAAATATTTCGGGAAAGCAGCCTTTGTTGTAGTTCAATAGGTAGTAAACATTTCTTACTTTAGAAAGCTTTCGAAATTCTTTATTCTTTCACTACAAAAACCAAATTCATTAATGTAATTTTAAAATAATGAAAATTTAAAGATACTTACAGTAATTGTGAATTCTTTTATTAATAAGTACGTTCACAATTACTGTAACTATCTTTAAATTTTGAAGATGATGAAGAAATAAAGAATTTCGAAAGCTTTGCAGCCAATATATAAAAGTATACTCATATCAAAATGAAATTTGGAAGGTGAATACTGCAGTAGATTGCCTATTTGTTTCCAAATTTTTTTACAATTTTGAACTTCCTGTCGATTTTTAAATTTGCAATGAAACACCCTGTATAGTATTTTAGTTTCTGATGAAACATTTTATTGTGAATACAAAAATATCGTGTTTGATATTGTTTACTTCAATACCTACCGAGATATTAACAGAAAAGTAATTAAGGAAAGGAAAAATCTAATATCCATTAAAGAAATACATAATCATAATTATTAACTAAATCAAAGTGATTTTCAAAACATTGAAACTTAACTAAACTCAATGTATTAGATGTTCAAACTGAGCACCGTTTACTTCTTGACAATAACAAGTCGGTTTTTAAATTCTCTAGTAACATTAGCTATTACTTCTGGTGTAATTCTCTGGATGTCTTGAGTTATTCTTGCAGCTAATTCTTGCAAATTATTTGGTCTATCAACATAAACCTTAGACTTTAAGTAACCCCACAGAAAATAGTCTAGTGGATTAAGGTCGGGATTTCGTGCAGGCCATTCATAAGTACCCCTTCTTCCAATCCATCTGTGATGAAATGTCCTATCTAAATGATCTCGAACAATGCGAGCGTAATGGGGTGGTGCTCCATCCTGCTGAAACCAGATATTATTTGGTAATTGTCCATTTACCTCCAATGCCGGAATAACTTGTGCCTCCAAGAGCTGTAAATACCTATCTCCGTTTAAAGTTTCTTGTAGGAAGAAGGGTCCCACGTTCTGTTGTTATAAATGCCGGCCCAAACGTTCAATTTTTGGGGATGTTGTGTATGAGCCTCTTGAACCCAATTTGGATTACTTTGCGACCAGTAGCAGTAGTTATGTCGATTAACCGTACCATTTAAACAAAATGTAGCCTCGTCTGAAAACACCACATTTCTTATAGAATCATTATCACGGTTACAAATATCCATCATCGTTTCACAAAATTGCAAACCTCTGTCGAAATCGTCTTCGGAGAGTTCTTGAACGAGGCGAATTTTGTATGAATGATATTTTTCTCGCCTTAATATCCTTCCTACTGAAGGACGGCTAATTCCATGCATATTGGAGAGGTCGGTAGTGGATAAGTGAAGATTTTCTTCCAAAGATATAGCAACATTATGAGCTACACCTTCATTAATTGCACTTTTTAACCGTGTACTTTTTGGTAAATTGCTAACTGTTCCACTTGTGTCGTACCTTCGCAAAGTTTTCGTCACTACTGAACGGGATATTTGTGTATTCGGATGAACAATGTTAAAAAGGTCGCAAACTTGTTGATGCGTCCTTTTCCTCTCCCCATACCCAATCATCATCAATATTTCTATTCTTTCTCTTTCACTTAATTCGGCCATTTTACGATCAAATTACAATAATACAATCTTTTTACGTTCAAATAAAAAAAACTAATAACTTATTTTGACAACTACTGTCACTTCTGCAATGAATTTCATGGACTACTAAACTTGATTCAGATTAAATTTGCGCCTGATTTAAACAAACGCACGTGTATTCGACTATGGAACAAGCAGTGCTGTTGGCTGTGACGGTATAATGCCACCGATTGGCCAATAGAAATACAAATCCTTACCGAGCGGTTTGTTTATATCGGGCGTAAATGAAATCTGAACCGAGTTTAGCTACCATCGAATTTTTCCTTTCCTTAATTACTTTTCTGTTAATATCTCGGTAGGTATTGAAGTAAACAATATCAAACCCGATATTTTTGTATTCGCAATAAAATGTTTCATCAGAAACTAAAATACTATACAGGGTGTTTCATTGCAAATTTGAAAATCGACATTATTTCCGGTAAAACTGGAAGTTCAAAATTGTAAAAAAAATTGGGAACAAATAGGCAATCTACTGCAGTATCCACCTTCCAAATTTCATTTTGATATCTCCAGAGATATTTACTTGATTCCACACATTTGCCCATCACTATATATATAGGATTAAACGAGTTGATGATGATAACTTAGAGTTGTTGAATCGGCGTTGAGTGTTTAAAATAAAGGTTTGGTGTTAGG
Source organism: Octodonta nipae (assembly GCA_034190945.1). Taxonomy (NCBI): domain Eukaryota; kingdom Metazoa; phylum Arthropoda; class Insecta; order Coleoptera; family Chrysomelidae; genus Octodonta; species Octodonta nipae. Next base: position 6,719,836 of record CM067221.1, read on the forward strand.
GAGCAAAACTGTGTTCTTTCATCAGTTGTTGTGCAAGTTCGCATTTTTTGCACATTTTTCTGGACGTCATTCCCAATCCAACAAGTATTACTAGCTATAGGAATAATTAATATTTTTTTGAAATTATGAACAAAATAATAGTATGATTAGAAAATTTGTTTATTTTAATTTAAAACGTATCGCGTTGTTTGTTTTTAAAGATATCATTACACAACAATAATATTTTATTCATAGTAAATTCATAAGTACAATCATTGTTTATTGAATGGCGGAAACGGTGTTCTTGCCATATCTTATTCTTTGGTTTTAACAATAAAAGCAAGAAACCGCAAACAGGAAACTAAACGAACAACATCAAGCAATGAATCATCACCGTCATCATCTCGTCAATACTACAAAAAACCCAGTTTTTTTTTCATATACTGTTAGATTGCACTTGGCGTACGTTTTCATTTCTAACTCTTTGAAGCGTTTTTCAATTGCCTCTGAGGTATCATTAAAAATGACTGTCCATTCGTTTTTGTCTTTTTGTTGTGCCATTTTGCTCGATTGTCCATTGACAGCGTGTTGTTGCGTTCGTTTAAAATGTTGGGCGTTAATGATAGTTTTATTATTGCATTTCGAGGTACAGTTATTCGACTTTTGTTGTTGTCAGCCTCAATTTGTTCTGGAGTGTATGTATTCCACTTTTGTGTTAACTAATCATGGATTTTTCGATCTTGTTTTGGTTCGTTATCCATCTTTGTCGATTAGATTTGATTGTTATCGATTGTTGTCAAGAATTAGAACATGCTTTAAGTGTGTTTTGTAATTATCGTTAAGTAGTATTTCAAGATCATCATACATTTGAAAGACAAATTATCGCAATATTTATATCAGGAAACATTTTAAGAATGAAAGTCTATATATTTCAAAAAAAGGAATTATTTGTTCTATATGACCAGAAAGTAAAAATCTTTAGTGTCTTTTATTTACTTACAGTTTTCTTTAACAATAATATTTAATTACTAAATGTGAATATTATATACTCATTTTTCTGATTTTCTTCTCTTTTTTCGCAGAAAAGTTTGTTTCTTGATTAGTGATGGGGTGCTTTCTCCATCTCTTTTATTTCCTGACAACCGAGTTCTAATTTGTTTAAACATGTTAGCTACGATAATTTCATTGTTCGGCGCGTTCACATTGGTCATTTTTAGGGTTCCGTATATACAATATACACAGCAATTTTCTCCTAAACTACTGGACGGAAGAGGTTGAAATTTGGTATCAATGTATAGTTTGGTGACTCGATCAGGAGTACATATCGTAAATGAAGAAATTTTGATATTAGGGGTACTTCTGGAGGGAAAAACTAAAAAAATCGACCGTTCCCCCCTGATCTCCGAAACTACTGACCCTAAAATTTTGAAAAAAATAGGAAATATAGATTGTTGCCCGAACTTTTCAGGAAAAATAAGGAGAAACCATTAATATTAATTTTGGGGAGCAAATTATAGAATTAAAAATTTTCAAACGCATCATGTAATATATAAAATGAAAGGTCTCATTCTGAGGAACACAAATATATTTTTTTCATATTTAAAAAAAATTATTTAAAAAGATATTAACGAAAATATACCAAAATTTACCCCCTCCCCCCTTATCTTCGAAACTATAAAACGTAAAGTTTTGAAAAAAATTAGAGGTATAGGGTCTGACCTGAAGTTTACTGGAGAAATAAGGAGAAACATCTACTTTTAATTTTGGGGGCAAATTACAGAATTATATGGAAAATATAAAATTAAAATGGTTTCTAACGCATCATGTTATATATCAAATGAAAGCGCACATTATGGCGAAAACAAATACATTTTTTCCATATTTTTAAAATAAATTAATTAAAAGATATTAACAAAAATATAAAAAAATCACCCGTTCCCCCCCCTTATCTGCGAAACCATAAGCTGTAAAATTTTGGGGGCAAATTATAGAATTAAATGGAAAATAAAAAATTATAATTGGTTCTAACAGATCAAGTAATATATCAAATCAAAGGGCTCATTATGACGAATACTGATATATTTTTTTATTTTTTTAAATAAATATTTTAAAGTATATTAAAAAAATATTTAAAAAATTACCCCTTCCCCCTTCATTCCCCAAACTATAAGAACTAAATTTTTTTGTTTACAGGAAAGATACTAAGAAATCCCTAATATTAATATCAAATTATAGATTAAAACGGAAAATAAAAAAATATTTTTAACGCATCATGCAATACATCAAATTAAAGGGCTCATTATGAGGAATATAAATATATATTTTTAAAATTAATTTTTTTCAAGATATTATCATAAAGATATAAAAAAATTCTCATTTCTCGGTTTATTTCCGAAACCATACTACCTAAAATTTTGAAAATAATTAGGGGTACTGGGGCTCACTTGAAATTTATAAGAAAAATTATTAGAAAACCCCTTTAGTAATTTTAGGACAAATTATACAATTAAATGGAAAATAAAAATTCAATTTTCAAACGCATCATGTAATATATCAGATAAAAATAAAAAAATATTTTTAAATCATTTGCTTAAAAGATATTAACAAAAATATTAAACATCGACTTAATTCCCACTTTAGAAACTACACTATTTAAATTTTGAAAAACATATTTTATTTGTATTTTTAAACAATTTGAATAACATATTTAATAATTTATAATTTAAAACTTGACCTATTTTGCCCTTTATCTTCCAATCTACAGAGCCTCAAAATTCAGACAGTAGGTTATAAAAGGCATCTCTGAAAGTTTATTAGTAAAATAAAACTCTAATGTTACTTTTTGGGGCCAAATTAGAAAATTAAATACATATGTATTGTGATAAAAATCAAGCAGATAAAATAAAAAGTCTATGTGTGGAAAATCAAAGTGTATATTTTCTATAAATTTAAAATGCTTCATTTGAAAGATATTAGGGTAAATATAAGAAAATGCACTCATTCCCTGCTTGTCTGAAACTGGAATATTAGAATCTTGAAGGTCGTACGGAACCCTTATGCGAGTCCAACTCGCACTTGACCCAATTATTTCCTGTAGTAAAATCTGTTACGTATTTCTAAATTGATCGTCAATTGATAAATTGATGAACAGCTTGAAAGCAAAATTAAAAAATGATTTCCACGAAATAAAATCAAGAGCACAAATTTTCTTTGAATTGAATGGAGATTTAAAATATTATGTTTATTTTACGAGGAAGTAATGGGTTACTATTTTTTTCATTTTACTCATTGGCCGAAATATTAAAATTGTTAATACTCTTTACAACTGTACCTCTCAAAAGTTATAAATAAGCATATGAGGTTTTTTCTTAAAATAGCTCCAAGAAACATGCTCTTAAATATTAGCATATCATTAAAGAACACCCTATGTAAGCTTGTAATTTTTTCATTTGTTGTTTCTTTAGTGTCATACAATACCGAAACGAAAAAAACTAAAATATCATCAGTGTTTTAAAGCGAAGTGCGTACATTGTTTCACCGGTAGTGGACCGAGGTCTACCACAAATCCCGAAAAAAATTAAGCCAGTTAATACGGTCTTTACGCTCGATTAGTCAATGTCAAAACAATTTTTTTTTGTTAGTTTCGTTATTAAGGGCAACGGGAGGCGAATAGTTTTTTGTTCCGAGTTCCGTGGCTCCTTGCTCACCAACCGTGGAATGAACGAATAGATTTCTTTCATTCCAATTCAATTCGATCTGTTTTATTCGTAAATTAATAAAGATATATTACACATTACCAAATAACATTTTAATAGAGCATGAAGACTATTTTCTTGTGATACACGTTCAAAAGTGTTTTAAGAAAAATCTTATATTAATATACGCAGTTAATTTATTTTTGCTTCTTGACCTCGTAATCTAATTGTTAAAAATGGTTGCCTAATTTTAGGAAGAATTTATATGGAGTGCTCCCAATGTTACGCCTCTGGGTTATTCAAAATAATAATAATAATGCTAATCGCATTAGCAATCCCTAACAACAGTAATATAAATATTAAGTTAGCTGAAAAAATAGCCAAATACAGTGATTTGGAATTTCAAACAAAGACACAGTGGGACATGAATAACACAAGAACTGAACCAATTGTTATGTCAACAACAGGTGTAGTCCCAAAACTTGTACTAAATAAATAATTTAAAATACCTCGGTCTGGACGAACATCTTTACCAACTTATGCAAAAAGCCGTTCTGTTAGGAACAGCCCAGATGGTCAGGAAATTCATGGGAAACTGCCGCCACGACTCCAACCACGGGCCTGATAACCTGGCAAAGGCTCCCACAGAGCTAAACTCTTTTGATATTCAGGATATCTGGGGTTTAGATCTGGGGTTTCGTGTATTTTTCCTTAAGCGTGTGTTAGAGGGAGTGTGCTGCCATACACTGTATGATCAAGTCATGTTTTTTTCCTATAGAGGGTCAATTTCTAGAAAAGTCGCTGATAAACGACTTGTTAGATCAGTTGTCCATTTGAAAAATGACCCTACAAAATAGAGCCTAATGTCAGTTATAACTCTATCCAAAAGCTAAAAAGATCTCGCTACTGAACAATCAACGCTCCATTAATGGACATATAAGTTTGAGAAGTACATACCATGAATGGTGGCTGTTAAGACTAGGCCAATGAATTCATCCTTTGTGTCAGACGAGTTCGGCTACCGCTTAGATGTTTGCCGTGCAATAGCCATTGAACATTGATGATGTATTGCAAAAAAAACTCATCTTTAAAAATGGGTCCACTATTTTTAACTACCCGGTATAAAGTTGTCTGACCTCCATGGGCGGATCCAAAGAGAGATTTAAAGTCAGCGATTTTAAAACGAAAAAGAGGAATTCTTACGTCAAAAGCCTAGAGGAACGTAACTTCTATGGGCGTAACCGCATATCAACTATTTTTAATGAAATATCCGAAGACATACAATTTATCCCGAATGGATTAAATAAATTATTCGAGTTGTTTGCCAAATGGGGAATATATCTGTTGTTGCAGAAGTGACAGTATCTATACTAAGTATATCTAAGTTGTGGAAAATTATTTATAAATAATTGATGGTTTAAAAATCGATATTTTTTCAGTTTTTAACCGACTTCCAAAAAGGAGGAGGATATCAATTCGTCGCGTATTTTTTTTGTATGTATGTTACCTGAATATGGTCTTGTTTAATAGAGTATATATCCGGATTGGTGAAACTTCAAATTTGGGAAAAGAATTCTGTTGGTAAAGTGAAGAAATTTGTGAATGAACACATGCGTGCATGGAAATCGACCAATATCCCTAACATATTGGTCGATTTTTCGAAAACTCCTTATGGATGTGTGTAGTGTTTTATCGTGTAATCTATTAAGAAAATTCGCTAGGTAATCTCATATACTTTTCTGCGACGTGCAACTTGCAGTTTTGCAGAAAATCGCCGAAAATTCCAAAATTCTTATCAAAAATTTCATCAAAATGGACATTTCCTCATAAATATTTTAATTCCAACGTAATAGTGAATTTTAGGCATTGGAAGTTTTAATTGCGAATTTGAAAATTTTCTATGTACATCTCACAAGCATATAGGTAGTAAAACATAGTATTTTCGGCTCCTTAAATCAATGAGTACCAAGCTCGTTTTGTTTGTATACCAGGCAAATACCTATTTAAATGCAAATTTTTCCAGTTTGCGATGACGGTGCTTTTGGTTGTCACATTCTCCCGGCTTAATAGAAAATTCAGTGACAACACATGTGAAACTCTAACATGCTATTTGGTGCGTTTTTACATAGGGTGTTTAGTTATAGCAAACAAAATCACAAAGTAAAGTGATAGAAGGAGTTGCATTTATATGATGACTGAAATATAGGACGGAGAATGGTTGGAATATAGGGTGGAGTGCACGTTTGGTGGTATAAATATGTTGAAAAAAACGTGGAATTAAAATTATATAGGGTGATTAAAAAACTGTTTGTATGATGTGGACGTAAACAAATCATATACAGGATGGTTGAAATATATGCTGGAGTTAAATTATATTTATATAGTGTGTTTAAAAAAATATTTATTCTATAGCCCATAAGAACTTGCATAAAGTGTGAAGAGGAATTAATGTTACACCGGGCGATAATATAAAATGTTAAAAATGGAATAATTTATGGGGTAGCCCACAAGGAGTTATATATTATGGTTGAAATATAGGACGAATTTGACTCCGTAAATGTGGGAAGTAGTAGATAAGTGCGCAATGCAGGATGCTTGGCACCGACTTCAAAAATATTTTAGATTGGTAGGTAATTAATTTGTACTGAATGAGCACCTTTTAATGTTTAGATTCTTTACTTCCTGGGTAGGTACCTAACAACATTCAATGTGTTATTTATTTGCTAGAGTTGTATTTTGTTATAATTATTTATAGCTTTTTAGTTATAGGTGGAAGTCGGTTATATATATTTTTTTAAATGTTTTATTTTTCTATAATTTGGTTGCTAATGACTGAAGAAAAAAAATTCTTAACAAAAGTCGGTCGGTTAGACTTCTTTAGAAAGTTGATGCAATTTTTTTTGGATATAAACAAATTTTCTCAAAAACTGCCATTTGTGAGAAATTGATTGATATTTAACTGTTTCCCGGCGCATTCACCAAACGCCACTTCATTATCTGTGGCGGTCCAATTTATTATCCAAAAATTCAAGTTTAAATTGGGACAACTCTAGGATCTACCACAGTTTGTAAACCCTCCATTTTGTAAACGTTTTCGCAACAAATTGCTTTCCATAAAGATTTACCTTTTTTTTAGGCAAATCGGCCTTGGCAGGATATGGGGTAGTATTTCTATCACGTTGTCTATTTTATACATATTTAATAAAACATTTCAATTAGAATAATGATGAGGATAAGTCGACTTGAGTCGGGATTTTAGACTATGATAAATCGTGAATATAAAAAATCAAAAATTTACAGATGAAGAAGACTGCTGTGCCATTTATTGTATTGGGAACTCCTTATATAGATATTTCGATTAATAGTTTCTCTTTACGCAAGTCAGCTATTGTTCGGCAGTAATTAACCGTAATTGACGATATTTTTACGGTTTTTTTGATATCGCTTTCATATGTTGTATAATAATTACGAAACAGTCATAAATAACATAAAGGGGAAATAATAGTGCGGAAGGAAAACTTCTCTTATATCATTTTTATGGTTTGGGGTCCGAGTTTTCTGCACGACAGAACAATTTGCCATAAATTGGCACGACTTTAATTGCTGTATTTCGTGTCATATTCGGGACGTAGCACGAAAATTAAAACGACATTAAATTATCGAGTGAGTGTTGTCTATTTTAGTCTGAAAGGAAATTGAGTAATTGTTTTCTTCACAAATATTAAATTTACTATCTAAATCTCATAAATATCTAGAAAATATAAAAATGTGTCAAATTATATAAATGAAAATAATTATCGAAAATATATGTCAAAAAGAGAAAAATATCTAGAAAATTTGAAATCTCACAAATGAGAAAATATCAATAATTACAAAATATAAAATACATGAAAAATACCAAAAAATAACAGAAATGAGAAACAATGTTGACAGTATCAAATGTAAAAAAAGTCAAAATTGTCAAAAATGTTATAAATGTCAAAAATGTAAAAAAATTAAAAAATTATAGAACTGAAAAATATCAGTGAAAAGAAATTTAATTTTATTAATGATTGATATTATCAGTCAGTAATTTTAAAAAATAAAACTTTCAAATAGATCAAAAGACATGTATGGTTTTCAAAATTTTAAAGTTCAGCAATAAGTCACCTTGATTCTATCTTTTTTATATTTTATTTTTCAGATAAATTTGTTTTTGATTTTTTCGATTTAAAATTCACCTTTTACACAGTTGAGTGTTTGTGATTTTTTTAATTTACTTTTTTATTTGCTTTTAGCTAAGATGAAAAATCGAAACGTTTGGGAAAATGGTAGGGATATATTTGTACTTATTTCTATAGTACCATCTACACGATCGACATAATTTGTTTGTTCACAAATATAAATTTAATAAACGACAATTTACCACAGATATTTATTCATGAAAGAAATTGAAAATACGTCCGCTAGTCCAAAACTAGATTAGAAATTTTGTAAATTTATATTTTAAGGATAATTTCCATATTCAAAGAACTCAGGAAGTTATGACAATACCCTTATTCGAAATTTTATTGCATAGTTAAATGCAGTTTTCAATTCTTCGTTTTTTCCTAATACTTTGCAATATTGCTAAAAATAAGGGTACGTACCTTTTAAACAAATTTCTTATTTTTTTACAAACATCGTATGCAATATTAGCAGTTAAAAAGTTGTCCATATGATTCCAACTCAGGTGTTATATTCTATAGTGCTATATACAGTGTTATTTTCAATTAATTCCATTTTGTTTTTAATTAATCTCATCCTAGACTTCAAATCAAAACATAAAAAATGGTGGATGCGCCCTTTATAAATTTTGATATAAAATAAGTTGTTTTTTTTTGATTTTCTGAAAACTTTATGTCTTATGTTATACAAAAATAAAGAATTCTTTGGGGTCTTGTTTAATAGAATATCATTTAAACTATCCAAGTCTTTTAAGCCTTTTCGAATAAATGCTGAACTTTAAAAAAAATAAATAAAGACGACTACTAAAAAGCAAAAAATATTTTTACTGAAATAATTAAACATTATTTCTAAAGTCGGTGCCAAATTGAACAGCAAAGATGCAAAGTTTAACTCATGTACTTTCCTAATTATTTTACTATTACTTGACATCGACTTGACAAATTATAATTGTTGCAGAAAAAAATTGTTTTTTAGTTAAGTGCCTTATTTTTAAGTCAGTTTTTGATAAAAAAAAATTATTTTACAAATTTTAGTGATGTAAGTAATGGCTTAAATGGATGCAGTTTTCAAATCTAATTAATTTTTTAGATATTGCCAAAAATAAGGTACTTTAGTTTCAAGCAACATCCATTATTTTGACCAATCTGGTTTTCTGTTGAATAGAATAGAGTAAGTTTTCTCTCTCTCTCTCTCTCTCTCTCTCTCTCCAGCTCCAGATTTGGAACCTCTGTGTGCTAGTTTTCCCCGAAAATCCTAGATGTCGGTCTTTACATCTCGCGTCTAGAAATTTAACATTATGTATCAAATACATAAATAAGTGTTCGAGAGGACAGTCTATTGTGGGAAGCGCAACTGAGGAAGGTTCCCGACCAGAAACAATATATATCATATATTGTCTTGCGTACAAAAGAATGAGACCTCGAAGAGAAGAGAGTATACATGAATATATACTATGCAATTTTTAGTCATATGTCCTAATCAGATGCAGGTTTTGATTCTAATTACTTATGTTTGATAACAGTTTCAGATATCCTCAAAAAACCTCGTATATTTTTGAAAAATTGATATGTCGATTTGGAGTTTACTAACCGTTGAATTGAAATTTATTGTTAGGGAAGTCGTATCAGAGATTTGGTTCTTCAGTAGATTTTCGATTTGTTGTTCGTCGTGCGTGATCTTATTGATACAGTTATAAAAATATTCACCATCGCTTGCATCTAGAGTACCAGTTATTGATTTTCAAATTGTTTCTAATCCATTAAAAAGTCCGCTTTTATGTCGGTTTAAGTGAAGTTTCGTGTCCGCGGATATCTCTTGATATTTCAAGTTTACTGTGTCTGATATTTCTTTGAGAGGGCTGATATGTGTGTAGTAGAATTTTGTCATTATGGGAAATTGCGTCGCCGAATGGGTGGAGATCTTTGTAGACAAGCAGTGTCTACGTGTCATTCGAAATTTTGATGTTTCCTTCTTCATGAAAGACGAGTCCTACGGTGGGTGTTATCTAATATTGAGTCTGGGGAGTCTGAAAAGAAGTAATTTTCACTCAAAATACGGTTTCAAACCATGCAAATCTTTTTTTGCAGCTTAACTTTTTTGGTAAATATTATTCATAAGAAACTTTATATAGAGACCAACTGTGAGCCTCCATTCTGAACTTAGTTAACTGTTTTTTTTTAATTTAATTTCAATGAAATTTCAACCCTAGGTTCCTGTTGTTAAATACCAGCGCCTCCACCAAAGGTCAATATAAAGTTTTTGCCGATTTTCTAAAAAAAAACGGTATAAGTTATGTTCTTAAAAAAAAAAATATGGGATCACTTTGGAATGCCCCTTAACAGGGTCCAGTTTAATCGATCTAAGTACATTGAGCCTGTTTTGAGTAATCGTTGAATATCCATAAACAAAAATAAAAAACATATACAGACGAATTGAGAACCTCCTTGTTGAAGTCGGTTAATAAAAAATGTAAACAGACGAATTGAGACCATCTTCTTTTTTGAAGTCCCTCAGGAACCAATTGTTTTACTATTTAGAATATATACGTCAAGAGGTGCCTGATTCGGTTTACCTATTATGTATAATATATATTTTTTGTTTGGTGTTTTTTCTTCTTCATGTTCTTCTGCAGAGGTGTATTCCAAACAACTGTATTCGTCCAATTCAATTTAGGTTTTGTTAGAAACGAAACTCACAATTTCCTGTATATTTTCTCCTGACCCAGTGCCTAGCGTAGGATTTTCAAGAGAATCAGTACACAGAGGTTCCGAATCTGGAGCCGTTCCGTGCAATTGCTGTTCTCTCTTAACTCCTAGGACAGAATGTCACAATAAAATTTTCAGGTTACTTCACCTGTCAGAGATATTGAATACTCTCTTCGAGGTGTCATTCCTTTTTACGCAAGACAATATATATTATATATAAATATAATATATATTGTTTCTGGTCGGGAACCTTCATCAGTTGCGCTTCCCACAATTGAATGTCCTCTCGAACACTTCTTTATGCATTTCGTTAAATTTGAAGACGCGAGATGTAAGACCGACGTCTAGGATTTTCAAGAGAATCAGTACACAGAGGTTCCGAATCTGGAGCCGTTCCGTGCAATTGCTGTTCTCCCTTAACTCCTAGGACACAATGTCACGATAAAATTTTCAGGTCTTCAAATTTAACGAAATGCATCAAATGCATAAAGAAGTGTTCGAGAGGACATTCAATTGTGGGAAGCGCAACTGATGAAGGTTCCCGACCAGAAACAATATATATTATATATATATATATATATATATATATATATATATATTGTCTTGTGTACAAAGGAAGTATTTTATAGTGTTGTTTGCAAAATAACCCCAGATTAAGGAAAAAAACTGAATATTCAAAAAATCCAAAGTTTTAAAGTTCATTCGGACTTCGTTGTCAGTAGCATAAAAATTTGAATAAAAAGTAAATTTGATCATTTGGCAACGGAAGCAGAATAAGACTTTGAAACGTTTAGGTTTTATGGATATACAGTTTTTTGTCTCAATGTGATGTGTGGTGTTATTACGTAAAAAACATTAAAAGATCAAACTTGTTTTCAACTTTTAAGTTTTAAACAAAGCTTGTTTAAAAAAACATATTTTTTACTTCTATTGTTTACAAACAACACAATATAATGAGTGTGCCTGCTCATGCGGGTGCTGTCGGGCTAGTTTTTAGTTTGCTAACAATGCCGAATTTTCCGAAAATTTCCACATTTATTACATAAAAGCACCCCTGATGCCGCAACGCCGACGCGTCGTCTGCTGCAGGCGATCGCGTGGTGGCGATAGTACGACGCCGACGACGACGCCAAAGCAAAACCCAACTGAAGAACACGAACGGGGACGGTGGACTCGATTTACCGGTAACAATCACTCGACTTTACACAAAACAAAATACCGTCGACAGACCGCGCGTACCGACTGAAAATCTGTAAAACGAACCTCGCCGACGATATAGCACCTATGCCGCTCAACTTTTACGCCGTCTTTTTATTATTTTAAACGTCAGTCGACTTGCTCGTTTTGTTAAATTCGCAAGTATCAGGATCTTGCGGTGTGTGCTTGGTCGAGTCGGTTTCGCGTGTCAACCGCGACACATACGCACTCACAACAGGTGTTTTTGACAGCTGTGTGCACGTCGGTAATTTTTTGCCCTTGTGAGTTGTCATCGTCGAGTCGAAAATCATCTGATTTTGGTGTTGGTAAAACGGCAGTGTCGCCTGTCCGGTAATAATTCGTCTAGTGTGTCAGTTTTGGTTGCTTTTGTTTATTTCTGTAGTGTTTACAGTGTGAAATGTGATTTTTCCAAAAAGTTGGGAGTTCGTTTTCGGGTGAATGTCACCCTACAGTCGTTACCGGCCTTTGCCGGGTTCGGATGGTTTGAATTCTGTGCTTCAAACGCCTCCGGGATGTCGTCCTTCGCCGACGAGCGCCTGTAGGTTTCTGAGGTGGATATCGAAGCTGAGTCCGCAGCCGGTGTCGAAGCAGGATCTAGGTAGGTTGGAGAAAAGACAACTGATAAATTGCTTTTTTTAATAGACTTAAAGGAATCAATTTGGTCAAGTGCGAGTTGATCTCGCATACTAAGGGTTCCGTACCACCTTCAAGATTCTAATATTCCAATTTCAGACAAGCAGGGAATGAGTTCATTTTCTTATATTTACCCTTATATCTTTTAAAGGAAGCGTTTTAAATTTATAAAAAATATACACTTTGATTTTCCACACTTAGAATTTTTTTCAAAACTTTACGTTTTATAGTCTCGGACATAAGGAGGGGGGAATGGGTAAATTTTGATCTATTTTTATTAATATCTTTGAACTATTTTTTTTAAATATGAAAAAAATCTATTAGTGTTCCTCAGAATGGGTCCTTTCATTTGATGTATTACATATGCGTTTGAAAAAAAATTATTTCCAAATTTTCATTTAATTCTATAATTTGCCCCCCAAAATTAATATCAATAGTTTCTCCTTATTTTTCCTGTAACGTTCGGGCAACGTTCTATATTTCCTATTTTTTTCAATATTTTAGGCTCAGGTCGATTTTTTTAGTTTTTCTCCCCAGAAGTACCCCTAGAATCAAAATTTCTTCTTTTACGATATATACTCCCGATCGGGTCACCAAACTATACATTGATACCAAATTTCAACCTCTTCTGTCCAGTAGTTTAGGAGAAAATTGCTGTGATGTGACAGAGGCACAAATCCGGAGTGATATTATAAGGGCATCCGTATATAATATATACGGAACCCTAAAACATGTTTTTAAGAAAAAAAAATTCTTTAAATCATTTTACCGGGACAATATAAAAAAATTTAAAAAATGATAAACTTGTCTATTTGTTTATTAAAAATGTATAAACAAATTACGTAAAAAAAATTGTTATTTAAACTTCTGAATGTAATTAATAGATTCAAAAACAGTTAAAATGAAAAATTTGGAAAAAAAAATTATGATTAACATTTTCCCGATTTTTCATTTTTTCCGTCCAGTAGTTTAGGAGAAAATTGCTATTATGTAACAGGGACAGAAATCCGGAGTGATATTAAAAGGGTATCCGTATATTGTATATACGGATTCCGTATTACGGAACTTCAAAAATAGTTCAATTAGATAGTTTAAACGAAAAATATTGTGTGTTTTATAAATCTATGTTTGAAGTTAGTGTCAAACCTGAGAATTGTTTATATTTTACAGAGGAATATCAACAGCTTTATAAATTAAACAATTTCTGTCATTAATTAATAAAACTATTTATACGCTATGTTAAACATATATTTTTCTTTTCAAATATCTAATATTTTTATTTTTTACTTTTGAATGTATCTATTCTCATTATGCTTTAAAGTCGGAATTTTTTACCCTTTTAGTAATACGGGATAGTTGGAAGTATTTGTCCATTTTTATTAACTTTGCTTCATAACAATTGTATTGACAAAATACTGGTTTTCCACTAGTTTTTCTTATAAAGTTGAAGTGGGATTCTGTACCCCTAATTATTTTCAAAATTTTGGGTAGTATGGTTTCGGAAATAAAGGAGAAAATGAGAAGATTTTTAAATTTTGTAAACAATTAATTTAAAAACAAATATGAATAAAATATTTGTAATAAATAATGATGTATTGACTGGTGCTTTTTAAAAAAATATATTTTTCCATTTTCCGTTTAATTCTATAATTTGCCCCCCAAAATTAATATTAAGGATTTCCCCGTATTTTTCCTGTAAAGTTCAAGTGAGGCCATATACGCTTTTTTTTAAATATTAGGTCTTAATGTTTAGGAAATAAAGGGGGGAATGGGTGCATTTTTTATATTTTTATTTTAAAAATATAAAAAAAGTTCATTCATATTAGTCATAATGAGCTTTAATTTGATATATTGCATAACGAGTTTTTATTTTTATATTTTCCATTTAATTCTATAATTTGCCCCCCAAAATTAATATTAGGAGTTTTTCCTTATTTTTCCAGTAAAGTTCAGGTGAGACACTATATCTCTATTTTTTTCAAATTTTTTATGTCTTATAGTTACGGAAATAAGATGGGAGCAATTGGTAATTTTTTTATATTTTTTTAAATATCTTTTAAATAATTTATATATAATTATATATATAATTATAAATATGTAAAATATTGTATTCGCCAGAATGAACTCTTTCATTTCATATATTACATTTATACATTTTATATATTTCATTTAATTGTGTAATTTGCCCCCCAAAATGAATATTAGGGGTTTCTCCCTATTTTTCCGGTAGAATTCAGGTAAGGCCCTATATCTCTATTTTTTTTTAAAATTTAAGGGCTTATAGTTTCCGAGATAGGGGTAGGGATGCGTAAAATTTTTATAAATTTGTGTTAATATCTTAGATAATTAATTTAAAAAAATATGAAAAAATATATTTGTTTTCTTCTAAATGAGCCCTTTCATTTGATATATTATATGCTGCGTTAAAAACAGTTTTAATTTTATATTTTCCATTTAATTCTATAATCTACCCCCCGAAATTAATAGTAAAGGTTTCTCCTTATTTTTCTGGTAAAATTCAGGTGTGGCCTTATCTCTCTATTTTTATTTGAAAATTTTACATCTTGTAGCTTCGGTGATAAAGTGGGGGGGGATGGGTAAATTTTTGTATATTTTTGTTCATATCTTTTAAATTAATTATTTTTAAAATATGAAAGATTTTTTAAATTTTTCCTCCCATAAGTACTCCTAAAATTAATATTTCTTCATTTTCGATATATACTCCTGATCAAGTCACCAAACTATACACTGAAACCAAATTTCAATCTTTTCCGTCCAACAGTTTAGGACAAAATTGCTGTGATGTGAAAGAGGTAGAAATCCGGAGAGATATTATAAGGGTATTCGTACTATCCGTATTTTGTATATACGGAACCCAAAAAACTATAAAAATACATGGAAAAATTACCTCTGAGAGAATACTTATGCCAAATAAATAAACAACCGGCTGAAAAAAAATGCAATACATTTAACTGTCAATGCTCAGTACAAACGGAAAGATCTTTAAAAAGGCTAAATTTAACGACCAACATCATTCATCAAAAATTGATCTTACCGCAAAATGGCAAAATTAATCTTGAAGAAAAAAAACATATCTATTCTGAACAACAGAAAAGAAAAAACTAACGTATTTCATGAATATGTATTATATAATAACCAACTTGGAACAAAAATGAAAAAGGAAATTTTGACTTTTTTCTTTATTCCATTTATACACTATCCCCCGTAATAATTAGAGCCCATGGTCTGGTACTTAAAAACATAATAGTGGATATCTGAGCAATGCGGGATTGTACGTTTACTTGGCACCGACTTCAAAAATGCACTAGATTGGTAGGTAATTAATTTCTACAAAATAAGC
Organism: Octodonta nipae; assembly: GCA_034190945.1. Classification (NCBI taxonomy): domain Eukaryota; kingdom Metazoa; phylum Arthropoda; class Insecta; order Coleoptera; family Chrysomelidae; genus Octodonta; species Octodonta nipae. Next base: position 6,735,633 of record CM067221.1, read on the forward strand.
ACCTTTTATTGTTTACATTCTTGCACTTTGTATGCATGTACCTAACAAGAGTGAATGTGCTATTTAATGTGTAGTGTTATGTTGTTTTAATTATTTTCTACTTTTGAGGTCTACCTTGAAGCCAGTTAATACCAAAAAAAAGGTTTTATTCATAATTGTGGAAGGCCTGAAGAAATGTTATAATAATATACTTTTGAAATCATATTTTTAGAACCTTTCAAATTAAGGGCGTGGCTGTCACATGAAATGAATTCTTATTCTTTAAACGAATTGACAAGTAAGTACCTACAGTAATTCGTATATGACAGTATACTAAACTGACTATATATACTAAACTAATTAATAAATTCTTAACTTGACAATGTTCGATAATTGTAGTAATGTTATTTCAAATACAGATGTGTTAATTGAACTTTAATAGAACTTTAAAATTTTTGTGACCATGGATAACAATCAATGTCTGCAGTTTATTATTAATAAAATAAGTTAATGGGGAGTCGTTAAAGTGACTGTTTTAAAACTATTATGAATTGATTTTGTCATTAATTAAAAATCCATAATGCCTATAACGATTTTTTAATGGGTGATTTTCAGATTAAAGTCAATTCCACAGTGTTGTTCAGGGTAATCTCAAAATAGTGTTGGTCCTAGACGTTTTAAATATTGTTTTGTATCTGAACGTTGGCCTCTATTGAATGAACATGCGTATAAACTATTTTGTTTGAAGTTAATATGATAAATGTAAGCTGTTTCTTTATTTTCTCAGTTGTTAGTCTCGACACTGAATCATTTCTCTGTGCAATTGTTTGAGAGAATAATATCTTAGAGAGAACAGTTTATGAGCAATTTTATTTCAATGCTAATACCATTAAATCGTTCATAAATTATAAAGAAAATACTTGGTATTTATATGTATTTATTTAAATTCTAAAATGATTTTTTAACTTACTTAAAGAAGAAAAAAATATAAAAAGGAACTGACTTAAAAAGAAACAAAAATGATTTAATTAAACACGAAGAAATAATACTGTTCTTAAACAATGGATTAATTAAATATTCTAATAAAACAAAATCGACTTAAAAAAACTTGATTCATTTTATTTACAATTTACTCTAAGTTCAGAACAGATTTTATAAAGAACGGTACAAGCTACGTTATTGAAGAAAAATGGGACTTTTCGGGTCCCAGGGAACTAATCCAATTTCTTTTTAATTTATTATACCCCATGTTCCGAACAGAAAATTTTCCCATATTTTTGTTACGAGCGACTCCACCAAAGTTTACTGTATAAGAAAGTCGCTACAGAAGTTTTTCTCGAATTTCTAAGAAACGGTACAAGCTATGTTATTGAAAAAATATGAGACTACCTCGGGGAATCCCGAAACTAATCCAATTTCTTTTCAATTTATCCCATGTTCCGAATAGAAAAAAAAATCATATTTTTAATACCAGCGACTCCACCAAAGCTCACTATACAGGGTGAGTTTTTTGATGATCAGTATGGGGATCTCGGAAAATAGCGGAGATAGAGCAATGGGAAAGATTTGCAGTTTTACTGGCCCAATTTAATGACTCTTTCGGATTTTTGTAAAAAGTCATGACTTACTAGATATTTTCAAAAACCGAAATTTTGTCGATTTAGTCAAATCCCTCTAGCTCCTCCTTTGTTTTTGATTTCATAAAAAAGTGTAAATATCAAAATCGAAGGGAATTGTATGCCGAATATGATTTCACTTTAGAACTTGTCATTCAAGGAAGCGTATCTGACGAGAACTCCTGGTTCGAAACGGCTGTCATACGTTGAATGATATAGTTCTAAATATGTGGATATATATCTATATATATTAAAATACTATCCCGAGGTAAATTCTGCACCTCTTTGATGGTGCTTCAGTACATATAAAATACAGAAAATTTACCGAAAGTATTACTAAATACATACATTTTGATATAAAAATAATCGTAGCAGTTAATAAAAATAAATTTTCTTTGAAGATGGAGAAAATATATTGTAAACTTTTTTCAAATGGATTCTGGATTTGATTAATAGATTTCTTGTAAAAACGATTTTCTAATAGTTGTCTTGATAAAAATGTATTCATAGACAATATTGAAAATATGTATTCTAAATATTTGAGTTTAAACGAAAATATTTTTATACTTGGGTACATTTTGTGTTATTTCACATTACTCAAATTCCAAAACTAATATCAAAGTCAGTGAGTTCCTAAAATCCGTGTAACTGTCACATTTTTTTATTAAGAGCAACAATCAATTCTCGATAAATGGATCAATTTGTCAACACTCGCTATATCCTCATTAATTTGAATTCATACTTATATAAACTGGAGCTAAAAGAAATGTGTTATCAAAATATTTAAGTGCCTAAATTATTGTGGTAGAAAAAATATTTATTTCACGTATTCGTTTTATTTGTTTGACCTAGGCAATGTTGTTCCTTTAGTAAATTACTATAACAATTAATCGCTCAAACTCAAGGTCGAAGTATTTATTGAGGAACAGACTTGTAAAAAATTTACCAGACATAAATTTTAAAAAGGAACTTTATTAAGGATATTAATTTTATATGTTTGGTGGTTTGACCTCTACTTTTATTGTTATTTAACGAAGCCAATGAAGCTCGACGTTAATTTTTTTAGGTTTTTGTTGAACCCTAGCATTTTGTAGAGCAATAACAGTGGCTAACATTGTCTGAAATTATAAAATGATTTTACAGTGGCATGGAAGTGTACACAGTTTATTTGTTTTGCAGTTTGATACACAACTAAACCCTAGCCTTTGGCAAACTTAGAGCATATATTTCTGGAGGTAACCTGCCATGAACAAATATTGTGACAAGACTAGAAGAGAGGTCAATAAACAGAGCATCATATTGTCTCCCTTGCTGGGTGGAGGCAGCAGTTAAACTACATACTGGACGTAGTTTATTGAAGGCAGCTCACAATTGACTGAAATAGCTACTGCTCTCTCTTTTGCCCTATCTTTCTGTTCTTGTCGCGATATTTGTGTGATGCAGGTTACTTCTGGAAGTATAAGCCCTAAGGTGGCAAACGTAGTTCACACCTGTAAATCAAAGTTGTGAGTTTGCGGTGACTCTAAAAGCATCAAGAAGCCACAAGCTCAAAATGCCATATGTCACGGTTCATAACTTATTTGATCTACATTTGTTTTGCATAATTCTTACAATCGATATTGTTCTCCAAAAACTCAGTATCTAACATTGACGGTAACAACTCCTAAAAACTCAAATGGTTGGATAGTTATTATTGATGACAATAGAGCAGAAATATCGAGAACTTTTGCAAAACCAAGTGTTTCTTGCATTCTACCAGCTATTGATATTGAATAGGGGCAACATAAAATGGCCACCAGGATCCCCGGATCTAGCACCTTTTGACTTTTTTAGAAACTTTGATAAGAATTTTATTTTATTTATGCGAATAATAATGTAGGTTTTCCCACACACAAATGTAAAGTGTCCATTGCTTGATGCCAGTCATATTGACATAATTAAACACAGACTTCGTAGCTTTGCAATGTTTTTTGTGCAAAACCTATGCGTAGTTCTTCAGGGTCTTAAATACAGATTTATTTTTCTCGTTTGGGTACTTCGTATTCTTATGTCAGATACAAATAAGTGGGCTCAATATCAACAGTTACAGATATTTCGTTTGTAGCTAAATCTTGAGGGTTTTCAATAAGACCGCCATGTTTGATAACGTGACGGATCAAAATTTGATAGATGAAAGTTAGTCAACATGGAGCATAACACGTTAGAACAAAGCGTCTTGATTGTTAAATGTTATTATAAAAATGGAGTAAGTTTGATTGATACTTTTCGTCTAGTGCGTCTAATATTCTGTCTACTTTGAGCCTTGGTGTGAAAAAAATGTTGTATAGAAGCTTCTTCTACCACCAATACACATAAAATTGAGCTTAGTGACACAAGAGAAAAATCATTGCCTAAAGAGGGTGATTTTTTTAAAATATTTGTGTGGAAAATCTTCTAATTTATCAGAAACTAAATTGAAAGAAGGGATTTTTGTTGGACCTGACTTATGTAAATGGTTGTTTGATTGTAACTTCTAAGCAACGATGAACAAAGAGGAAAAGAAGGCTTGGATATAATTTAAAAAAGTGTGTAAGTTTTTGGGTAATGTGAAAGGTCGGAACTTAAAAATTGTCGCAGCTATCATCTTAATAAAATTTTGAGCTGTTGGTTGTCAGATCAGCCTTAAAGTCCACTTCTAGCATAATGTCTTGAGTTGTTTCCTGAAAACTTATATAATATGAGTGTAGAGCAAGGGGAACGGTTTCATCAGGACATAAAATAGATGGAAAATGATACCAGTTCATCACAATGATGGGTGATTACTTTTGGTCACTTTACAGAGAACAACCAAACGCACTAATCGTGACAAAGCTATATACTTTACAGAGAAAAGAAAGAGGAAATACAGAAGAATGAGCATATGATACTCAAATTGTAGTAATTAAATAAAGGGTGTTCCAATTTGAGGTTAATTGTTAAATTTGCCGCCATTTATATTTTTTGTACCAGAATATCATATGTGATGTGACAGGTGACAAGTAGGAATATTCCGGTTATTAAAAATGGAGAGATATACGATTGAGCAACGCGTGTTTATTATTAAAAATTATTTTAAATTTGGTGAAAGTTGTGCAGAAGTTGGAAGAAAATTTCGTACAGAATATAGAAAAATATATAAGAAAATATTGCAGCTGTTACTGCTAGTGTTGTTGAACAACCATAAACATCAATTCGTCATCGTGCACAGCAATTGAACATTCCAAAAACCACTGTATTCAGAATTTTGCACAAAGATCTTCATTTAAAGACTTACAAGATTCAGATAACGCAAGAAATAAAGCCAACAGACTTTGGTTTATTTCGTCAATTCGTTAATTGGGCCATACAACAGAGACTTGAAAATGTGAATTTTTTCAACAAAATCCTCTTCAGCGATGAAGCACATTTTGAATTGGGTGGATTTGTTAACAAGCAAAATTATCGAATCTGGGGTGAAGCAAATCCACCAGAAATAATGGAATGACCTATGCATGTGTGGTGTGGTTTTTAGGCTGGTGGAGTGAGTGATTGGTCCATACTTTTGTGAAGATGACAATGGAAATGCTGTTACTGTGAATTGTGATCGATATCGAAAGATGATTACTAACTTTTTGTGGGATGAGTGGGAGCATATTGATGTGCAGAATATGTGGTTCCAACAGGACGGCGCAGCATGTCATTCAGCAGCAGAAACAATCAATCTTTTGAAACGGAAATTTGGTAATCAAATAATTGCTCGAAGAGGAAACATTAATTGGCCCTCTAGATCTTGCGATCTAACACCTCTAGATTTTTTCCTATGGAGCTATTTGAAAGAAAGGGTCTATGCCAACGATCCACAAACAATTCATGACTTATCGAATATTTTGGCAAAAGATTAGAAGCTTGTCGTATAGAAGCAAGTGGTCACTTACACGATATTGTTTTCCATTACGAAACCGATACAATTGTACTATCATTTGAAATAAAAGATTTGATCATTCTCAAATAATTTGTCTATTGTATTAAAAATTAACCTCAAATTGGATCACCCTTTAGTAAGATATTGTAGGATAATTGTAACTAAATAGAAGAATGTATTTTTAATTTCTATAGATCAAATTTTACCTATTTTATGAAATATATAACTGGGTAATAAAATTAATCTGCTATCTCTATACATAAAGTTTTAAGTAAATTGGTTCAAAAAGTTTTTACAAACAATGTTTTGTTGGCCTTTGTAATTAACATTATTATATTTTAATTTATAATTTTCTTCAATGTTTTAAAAATGCTTTGTTCACTAATATCTTGATATATTCTTATAAATGTTACACAAAGAACCTTTCTGACAACGTTGCACGTTTTGCTTCGTTTTGTCCAAACGGAAATTATCTAGCGAACCTAAATACATATTCAAGCTAATAATTATTCGCAATCAACAAATAACTCGGAAGTTGCTTTATCAGTAAATTAATTTTCACAACTTTCACTCACCTTTTGCTTGCTTGGTTGGTTGAAACAAAAAAACATTGCGTCTACGTTGGAATTATCTTCGCACAGGCATATTAGGTGTTGTTAATGAGCACATAAATTAATAAATCAATTCAAATGTATGTAAAAATTTCCATTTACGATTGCATGACAACTGTACTTGGTCGTCGCGAGGGTCACGTGGTTGAAAAACCGCTTTTTGTTATTGTAGAACTAGCGGTGCGGCTTAAAATGGAAACTTGATTGTTGTCACTTGAAATGACTTGATTGAATGCATTTGGTTTTGAAATGATAGTGCTATAATAGACCACGGCTGAAAAGTCTTTGAAAATGATAAAAAGTGGAAAAAAAAATAGTGAGATGAAACCCATTGGAAAAAGGAGAGAATACAACAAAAAGAAAGGAAAAATAATGGGCGATTTGAGGTCAGGAAGTGGAAAGGGGGTGATTTTTTAAGGGTAAAAAACGATTAATCTCGATTTCCAGCAAAATTACGAGTCCTATGCAAAAAGTTGTAGGCAATAAAAAGATCTACAATTTTCGTATTTACACTTTTTTCACTTAACCTCAATATTATTGTAAAAAGTCAAAAAAACAAGTTATGGGTTTTTATTATCTTTTACAAACAAAAATGACAAAGTTTGGTGCAAGGTTACATTGTTATGTTCCAAACACACTGTAATTTTTTTGATTTAAAATATTTATTTTTCTACTGCTGTAATATCAACTATTCATAATTAAAAATAATTTCCTACTTTTTGGTTCGGTTTGCTATTAAGGCGTGTTTTTTAAATTTTTTAAACTATAATTATTTTCTGTGTTTAAAAAAAATTGTTTTTCGCTAACTTCGAGTCCTAGAGTTCTTTGTTTTAGTACTTTGTTTGATTTTTCTTACTCTCTCGACTTTATTTGTTGCTAAAGTATTTAAACAAATTCCGGCCCCAACCTTCAATAATGTTTATATGGTTCTATAGATCTAATGGAATGGTTCTAAACAACTACCATGATCAAATTCGACGTTCTAAAGTACTTTGTTTGATGCTTTTTAATCTCTCGTCTTAATTTGTTGCTAAATTACTTAAACAAATTTCCACCCCGCTTTTTAATAATGTTTACATGCTTCCTTAGGGCTAATGAAAAGATTCTAAACAATTGTCATGATATAATTCGACGTCCTAGACTTCTTTGTTTAATGATTCTTATTCTCTCGGCTTTATTTGTTGCTAAATTATTTAAACAAATTCCCGCCACGCCCTTCAATAATGTTTATATGATTCCTTAGATCTAATGGAATGGTTCTAAATGACTGCATGATCAAATTCAACGTCCTATTATACTTTGTTTAAGTATTTTTTTTATGTTTTTCTCTCTCTGGTTTATTTGTTGCTAAATTATTTAAACAAATTCCCGCCCCGCCCTTCAGTAATGTTCATATAGTTCCTTAGATCTAACGGAATGGTTCTAATTAACTGCCATGATCAAATTCGACATCCTAGTGTACTTTGTTTTAGTATTTTGATGTTTTTTACTCTCTCATCTTTATTTGTTGCTAAAGTATTTAAACAAACTAGCTATCACCCAGTGGTCGAAATTCGACCAATTGTATCAATATCTCTGGCAGGTTAAGTAACCTGAAAGTTTTATCCTGACATTCTATCCTAGAACTTTAGAGAGAACAGCAATTACACGGAACGGATCCACATTCGGAACCTCTGTGTTATAGTTTCCTCGACAATCCTAGATGTTGGTCTTACATCTCGCTTCTACAAATAAGTAACGAAATTCAAGTTTTTTTCAGATATTATTCATAGGACTTCATTTGTGTTCATATTCTTAATTTAATATGACAACAATTCAACCGCTAATGGGCTACCCTACATATTTATTTTTTCTAACCTTGCTGTATCGCTATAATTGCATTCAATTCTCTAACATTTATTACAATCCTCATTATGATAATTCCATCTCATTATATATTTCCACCACCCTGTATATGCAACTGCTCATGGACCACGCATAATATTTTTTAACATTTTTGAACCACCGGGTAAACCATTCTGCATATGCCACTGCCTATGACCTACCATATTTACTATTTGTGTTTATGAAATTTGTAATTATCTTCTGTAACTATAATTCTACTCCGACCTATATTTCAATCATTATATATATGGAACTCTTCGTGGGCTATTCTATAAATCATTTCCTTTTCTAACATTTTTTATCATCATCCTCTTTATCTATAATTTCTCTCACCCTATATTTCATCTTCCCTATAAATACAACTGCTTATTGGTTACGAAATGTTGCATTTCCATTTCCGCCATCCTGTATATGCATCTATGTATAATATTTTTTGTACCACCCTGTATAACTGTAATTCTACTGCACCTTCTATTCCAAGAACCCTGAAAATTCAACCGCTAATGGGCTTCCCTATATAATTATTTTATTAGTTATTATTACACTCAACTCTATATTTTAAGCACCCTATATATGCAACTGCTTATGTGCCACCCACGAAAAAAATGATTTCTAAAATATTTGGAATCGCTCTGTATAATTATAATATACAACGATTGTAAAGTAATCGCATGCCACTTTCAGAAGTACATGCTCTATGTATATAACAGCATTGGTCTCTCTATATATAATTACTCAATGTTTTGAGTCTGGCGGCGGCGGCACATTCAGTTGTTTGGCATTGACATTATGGATGTAAATAATGCATTTTTATTATACTTTATTTAATGAATGAACCAATATTATCAATTAAGATTAGCATTCTGCACTGAAGGTCGTCAGTAGTTACTAAACAAAACAAAAATGAAGCAAATCGGTTGAGAAACACAGGAGAAAATGGTACCTAATGGTTTTGTATTTGTCTATTTATATATAGATTTCCGTCCGGTACAAAATTTGGTCTTCAGTTTTGTATTTTGAAGCAACAGAACTGATGGTCCAGACCGTTTGAAAAAAAATTCGCAGATTGTGTATTTACTTAGGGCAATATAGTTAATAACTTCGGTTTGTAAAATTTCTTACATAAGATGTCTCAAAAAAACTAGCCACTATTTCATGTTGCTTCAAAATACAAATTGAAGACCTCGCAAATAATTCAAGGCTCGGAATTTTTGCAAACTGAATCTATAGGCCTTTCTAGACATAGTATGATATCTAACTAATTTTACAAGAATTTCGCCATCGGTCTGGTTCATCGAGTAGCTTCAAATTTATGTTTTTTTTTCACGTATCGTAATTTCCATTTTTTTGTTAAAAATCTGCCAAATTGCAGAATTTCGAGCAGCAAAATCCGGAGAGATTGATAAGAATAATCTCACTCGGACAAAAGAACATTATGATGCTTTAAAAATAAGTTCTTCGTTTATTATTTTCGAACTTTAATAGCGCACAACGGAAAATTAGTTTTTGTTTGAAATTCGACGGCCACATGCAATTCTGCACTTACATCGATGTCGACAGATGTACGTTTCCAGCAACGATTTCTTGGATCAATAAAAAACGGCGAATTGAAAATTATCCAGGCACGTAATAATCCCGCATATATACATCCTTTCATATTTATATTCCGCGCTTTAATCTCATAATGGACTGGGTCGTTATCCACGACATATTCTCCTGGGTATTACGAAACTTGAATCGATATGATTTTTTTAATCAAATGCCGTCAATTTAATCTCGTCATTGCAGCGATTTAAGATTAATTTGATTGGCTAGAGTTTTAATGGGATTTTGAAGATGTGTCCTTATAGATTTTGTCATTTCGAACTAATTACAAAATTGCTTACTGCAGTTGCATTACGTCAAACGAACGCATAAAATGAAGGACGCGATTTTAGCTGCATTAAATAATAAGTAATTTAGACAGATGCGAGTTGGACTAGCATACTAAGAGTTCTGCACGACTATGATTTAATATAGTCTAAACTAATGGAAAAAAGTAAAGAATAAAAAAAAATCCAAATTTTTTGACGTTTTTCAAGTGGTTGTATTTAATACTTTAAGATCAAATTTGACAAAAACAAAACCGGAAAACGGTACTCAAAGTTCCAAAAATTGTGTGTACAGTGTACCTTGTACCTGCGGAAAAACATATACCGGTGAAACATCAAGACCTCTCCAAATTAGAACAAAAGAGCACCAATACAACATCTCAAGAAGACATATAGACAGATCAAGATTGGCAAATCATGTACTCACGGATAATGGTACACACAAAATGGACTGGAATAAGACAAAAATACTACTTAAAGAAGAACATACCAAAAAAAGAAAAATCAAAGAAAGTGTCTGCATGTTGTTGAATAATGCAGAAATCGGGACACCCTCTGTAGAGATACCGGTTGCATGGCAACAACTTCTGACGAATGAACATCAAAAAGGAAACTTCAAAGTCAATTAATCAGTCAATTGACATTGCCAAAAAAGTCAAGCGACGAATAAGTGCAAACCATTCAAACAAACATTGTTCGACAACGATTCCTGATAAGGAATCGAAACGTCACGAAAAACATATAAGTACAACACAAAATACACAACATATTATACTGGAATACTAGTTGACAATTCTGTAGACCTACTTTCTCACAGTTAATCCTGCGGGAGAGTTTTTTCGATAAGAGGGCAACTAGTGTTCCGGGCAGTTTCCACAAACTGCCCTTAGATACTACACCTTGATATTCAAGTACATAACTTATCCGTATTTTTCAGAAACCATTGCGAGGAGAGAAAATCCCAGTTGAACATTCAAAATGGTTGTACATCCTTGGAGTTTTAAAAAAAAGCATTTTAAAGCTTGAAGTTTCTAGTTTCGAGATCTTATGATGAAAATTCTTTTTAAGCAACATGTATCGCTCAATCCTAACGAATACCAAAGGAATTCTTTTCCAAATTTTTTGTTTTTTTTTGGTCTACGAACTTGAAAAAAAAATTAAACTCAACCACTATATGAATCGGATAAGTTGTTCATTTAGCTTTAATTTGCTTTACTGACAAGTTCAATACGACCACTTCTCGCTGAGATGTCGAACTTTCAATGGAAAAGAATGTTTATGTCTTTACATCAACATTTCAGCAACCGTTGTTCGTACAAGAAAATTAAGAAAGGTTTTGAAATTTTCAATAAAACTTCCACAAAAATCAGCTACGACTTTTTGATTTTTTTGTATTCTTTTCATTAATTTGAAAAATCAAGAAAAAAGAACTTTGCGATCATCAGGCGCTAAACTGGAAATATCGAGAAAACTAGTAATGTTAAGTGTGCCTTTTACAATTCAATATGCCCACAAAACCCCAAGTTTCGTTTCAATCCATCGAGCCGTATGTTTGTATTCTTCAATCGAATTTTTGAAAAAAATTAAAGGATCACGATTTTGACTTTAAATAATCATAACCTTTAACAAATTGCAAAATAACTTTTTTTCAGTTTTTTATGCATTTTCATTGATAAAATTATGGGAAAAACAAAAAAAATCCAAACCAAAATTATTTTTGGAAAATTTCCAATTTTTTTTTTAAATCTGTTTTTAATGACAATGTTTGCCATTCTGTTATTGAATTCCATTATTTTCTTGACTGAATTAAAATTTTAATTTTGAACTCGATCTACACGCTTTTTAGAAATTGATTATCGTTAATTTTTGTGAACTGTTTGGTCTGCATTACAAAAAAATCATAAATTTCTTTAAAATTTTTTGTAGTCATTAAAAAAATTCCAAAATGTTTAAACATTTTTTCCCATAATTTTAAACACTATCAATAAAAACTGTTTATATAACATTTTTTTGTTAACATAATTGAAATCACACTGTATAACTATATTTTCATACCACCATATGTTTTAACTACCCTGTATATGCATTTCTTTATGGCCATTCATTGTAATATTTTTTGGGCCACTATGTATAATTATAATTCCAGTACATCATATATTGCAACCACCCTGTAAATGCAATTGCTAATGAGCTACCCTATAGGTATAACATTCTATTAACATTTCTTTACGACCCTGCATAACAATACTTTTACTCCGCCCTGTATGTCAGCTAACATTAATTTCCAATTGCTTATGGCCTACCCTATATAATTATTTTTTCTTTATTTTTTGTAACCATATAATTCCATTCGATGCTATATTTTAGCCATCCTGCATAGGAACTCTTATGGACCATCTAACATATTTTGAACTACCTTATATAACTATAATTTTACCCACCAATTCATATTATATGCATTAAATTAACTTGCGAACTCATAAGGTCTTACCCATCCAAAAATCGCCTACCGTGCCAATTTTTTCACCTTGAAAACTTGAAATGTCCAGCTATAAAAATATAATGCTCGAAAAATATGATGGAGGCATGAAATACATGTTCGGAACATACAAACACAATTTGTATTGAAAGAATGTTCACAAGAACAGTTTCACCCTCAAATAGGTCACCAAATCACCCTGTATTGAAAAAAAAATACAATTTACAAGAGGAGTCTCACTCTTACGTAGGTTACCAAATCACCCTGTATTGAACGCCTTGAAATTACAAAGGAGGTGTCTTGATTGTCACAAACTGTCAATAATTTTTTAAATAATTTAATTTAGCAGTAAAACGATTTTTCCCAAAGAAGAGACCCTCACCAATCGATTTTTATCCATCGAAACTTCCATGTGGGAGAATTTCATAAAAATCGTTAGAGCCGTTTTCCAGAACTATATATATATATATATATATATATATATATATATATATATATATATATATATATATTTATATACAAACATTGCTCGTATTATAGTATCAGATATTTACGAATAGACTAGACTGTTGGACACCTTGCGCCTTACGATATCTATGTCAAAGCATCGTCAAAAACAAGTCCATTTGGTTTGGAAGGTTATCCTGAATAGACTGATATGTCCAGCACATTGATAAAAGCACCGAAACACTTGTGCTATTCGAAACAAATAATTCTAAGTCTGGAATAGATTCGATATAATGAACTAATATACGAATTGTAACAAGGAAAGGTCTTGAAAAGGTTAGGAACTCATGCATTTAATGAAATTTTGTGAAACAGCTGTTACTCGAAACAATAAATACCATCATTCTATTTTGGCACTCCATTTGAGGAGTTTCGTGTTGTTTGTTGTGGAACCATTCACCACGAACTTACAATTTACCTTATAAGTGCCTAAGGTATTACTTAAAAGCTGAAATTGATACTTGCAATGAGAAACTGTATAAAATAAATAATTTCGGTTTTAAAATTTCTGTGTAAATACAATAACAAAAGTAACAGAGATGTTACACACAAAAGTAGCCATTTGCGTGTTCAAAACAATTATAAACAAGATTCATTAACCGGCAAGCAACATGGAATGACATTCGATCAGTATTCTTTACACCCTGAGATGTTTACTTTTATACGCATTTCATTCCAAAGAAAATTCTATTTGGGTCAAACGCATCAATCGTTCCATCTTATACGTGTGATCTTTACACACTTCTCTATCTGATTGCTTTGTATTCATAGAATGTTAAGAATAGAGGTTCTTGTTCTGTGAGAAAACACACTTCCTATCCATACAAAATAGACGTAGAATTTCAGTTCTGTTCAGTCTATTTATCTTGCTATAGTTGTATTTCGATTACATATTTATCTTTTTTTTTTCTATTCACATACTCCATTTATTCCCTTGTCAATGAAACTACAAACAGGCTCAGTAGATAATGTCACCATCTGGGGGTTGTCTAACTATCTGCTAAGTACAGAGCACCTCTGCTGAGAGCAGAGAGTATTGGAGATGTTCTCAGCGACTCTGCGTTGAATTTAGTTTCTTGGATTCTAGATCATTTGAAAATTGATCAAAATTTTGTTAACACTATATTTGTAGCCCCAACTGTGTTGAATTGAGAAGTAGGGATGAGGTTAGATCAGTCAGTTACAGCAGAAGGGACGATAATAGTCACGAGAGTCAGAACAAGAAGGAAGATATAGATTGTGACTAAGACCTAAGCTATATTAATAGTCGTACAGGAGAGCGATAGGATTTCAAATTTTCGGCCATAGCCAAGTTGAGCCCTAATTAGATAAAGAAGCTTCAGCAAAGATTTGTTCATTGAACGACCAAAACTGAAACTAGCTTCACGTAAAGAATAAGTTAGCCAAGGAATAAATATGGTGAGGCAAGCAGTGGTAAGCGTTCATTTTTCAGAAGGCTGGCTTCAGATCCAAAAAAGGAAGTCAGTTTTATTAAGGGTATAATAAATACTTCTGTATCGATTTTCCCGTCATCTGTTAAAATGTTCTGTAGTAACCAAATAGGGACACTCTTTCTAAAGGTCCTTCTTTATATTTAGTTTTAGTCACATTTACTACCAATTTATGTTTTTGTATTTTTTGTATTTCGTAGACGCATAGATTAACGACCAACTACATTTTACTTTTTGTGTTTGACATTATAGGCATCTATTTCTATTTAGTGTATTTAGTGGTTCCTGTTTCACCTTGACATAAGAACTATAAATATCAGGGGACTTAGACTGCCTCCATGTCTGGTCTCCATTAACGATTTTGTCTTGTACTTCCAGTTGCAACATTCTCCAAATTTATCTTCTGCCAACTGTATCAACGATTGATTTTTCATCAATGAATTTTAAAAATATTTCTTGGCCTTCCTTTGTTCTCTCAATCAGTGTTGCCACACTGTATATATTATGATATATTTGTCAAGCAGGTTAGAATGCTGGTTGTTCTTGTAGTTTTTGTTCTACGTAATATCTCAATCTTTTCCATAGTATTGTTCTACAGTTATAAAATGTATCTACTTTTTCCCTAATGTTCTAGTATATAGTTTAAAAACGTTAACTCTGTATTTGTCGAATTCTTCTTTTCATATAATCTGTTTCGTCTCCTCCATATGTTATTTCCGTTTTGGTTACTTCACCACCTATCCTTTTAACATTTCTTGGTTCCAGAGATTCTTAGTACAATAATTCTTACATTTCTCTGTTTCGTTTGTTAGCTTTCTTAGCTTTTATAATTAGGCAATGCGGGATTTTGGATTTACTTGGCACCGAATTCAAAAATGTACTAGATTGCTAGGTAATTAATTTGTACAGAATGAGCACCTTTTAGTGTTTACATTTTTCACTTCCTGGGTAGGTACCTAATAACATTGTATGTGTTATTTATTTACTAGACTTGTATTTTGTTATAATTGATTTTAGCTTTTTAGTTATAGGTGGAAGTCGGTTATATATTTTTTTAAATGTTTTATATCATTTTTATTCCATATGTATTGAATGTCTCTTTACCATTCGTTTACTACTGTCATTTAATAATATTTTTGCCAAAAAGTATTGCTACAGATTGTTCTTTAAAATTAAATAAAACCAATAAATGTAAAGTACTAGCCTTACATATTGGCTATTTCTTTAACTATACTTTGCAGTGCTATGATAAATAATGTAGAGTTCAAATAATTATAGTTTTTATGGGCAATAACAATTATATTTTTTGTATTTAGTAATTAATTAGTTGTTGTGGTGAAATATTGCAAGTAATTTGTTCATGTTTTAATGAGAAGCAGTGAAAACCAGGTCAATAACTAACGGGTGTGGAAACCGCCTGTAAAAACCAATAGACGTCAACAAAAATACATACAACTAACTGAATCCTCTGAAATGAGAAATTGATGAAGCAGTTGGGTTTTAATAAACATACTGTAGGCGGTTTGAACCCGGAAGCTTCACCTTTGTGTACCAAGATCAATTTAGTAATTTTTTCTTCATCAATGATTGAACGGCCTTTCTCCTGTACATCTGACCTTACGTGATCTAACCCTTCACCTTGGACATAACTACCATGTCTTAACGTTGTTTAGCAGAAATCATACGCGTGTATCGACTACATATTAACAAGCTTAAGTAAATAATTACAGGCGGGGTTAAATATCGGCAATAATTTATCGAATACGGTCGATCGTAATGTTAATGAAAATAATTGGAGAGTAATTATAATGAAACTTAATTAATAGGTGAACCGACAAATTTTCTTGTTTGCGTATATTTAACCTCTGTCTGTCATCGTTTCAATGCTGTTTAGACTATATTTTACAGGTTTTTCGTAAAATACAATTATTTGGTTTTTTATTATAGATTTTGTAGACGTGGTAAGAGGTTTATGAGAATTATGTTTTCAAAGATGTTCAGATTTTATTAAATTTGTATATTTTTGTCGTTCTGTGACTGTGAGCTAATACAAACATTATGATATAATAATTTGGTCAAGTGCGAGTTGGACTTGCGTACTAAGGGTTCCCTACCACCTTCAAGATTCTAATATTCCAGTTTCAGACAAGAAGGGAATGAGTGCATTTTCTTATATTTACCATAATATCTTTTAAAGAAAGCGTTTTAAATTTATAAAGAATATACACTTTCATTTTCCACACATAGATTTTTTATTTTATCTGCTTCAGGATTCGCTTGATTTTTATAAGATTACATATTTATTTAATTTTCTAATTTGGTTCCCTAAAATTAACAATAGAGTTTTATTTTACTAATAAACTTTCAGGGAAGCCTTTTGTAATCTACTGTCTGAATTTTGAGGCTCTGTAGATTGGAAGATAAAGTGCTAAATAGGTCAAGTTTTAAATTATAAGTTATTAAACCTGTTATTCAAATTATTTAAAAATACAAATAAAATATATATTTCAAAATTTAAATAGTGTATTTTCTAAAGTGGGAATTAAGTCGATGTTTAATATTTTTGTTAATATCATTTAAAAAATGATTTAAAAATATGATATATTTGTAATTCACATCTGATATGATGCGTTTGAAAATTGAATTTTTATTTTCCACTTAATTGTATAATTTGTCCCTAAAATTACAATGGGGGTTTTCTAATATTTTTTCTTATAAATTTCAAGTGAGCATCAGTACCCCTAATTATTTTCAAAATTTTAGGTAGTATGGTTTCGGAAATAAAGCGAAAAATGATAGTTTTTTACATCTTTGTGTTAATATCTTGTAAACAATTAATTTAAAAAATATGAAAAATGTATATTTGTATTCCTCATGATGTATTGCATGATGTGTTAAAAATATTTTGTTATTTTCCGTTTAATTTTATAATTTGGCTCCAATATTAATATTAGGGATTTCTTCATATTTTTCCTGTAATCAAAAATTCAGGTCTTATAGTTTGGGGAATAACGGGGGGAATGGGTAATTTTTTTAAATATTTTTTTAATATATTTTAAAATATTTAAAAAAAAAAATAAAAATATATGTATTTGTATTCGTCATAATGATTTGATATATTACATGATCCGTTAGAAACAGTTATATTTTTTTATTTTCCATTTAATTCTATAATTTGCCCCCCAAAATGTATATTAGGGGTTTTTCATTATTTTTCCAGTAAAGTTCAGGTGAGGGGCTATACCTCCATGTTTTTTCAAAATTTTCCAGCTTATGGTTTCGGAGATAAGGGGGGGATGTGTAAAATTTTTTTATATTTTTGTTAATATCTTTTAATTAATTTATTTTAAAAATATGAAAAAATATATTTGTTTTCCTCTAATGAGCTCTTTCATTTGATATATAACATGATAGGTTAGAAACCATTTAATTTTTATATTTTCCATTTAATTTTGTAATTTGCCCCCCCCCAAAAAATTAAAAGTAGAGGTTTCTCCTTATTTTTCCAGTAAACTTCAGTTCAGACCCTATATCTCTAATTTTTTTCAAAAGTTTACGTTTTATAGTTTCGGAGATAAGGGGGGGGGATGTGTAAATTTTGGTATATTTTTGTTAATATCTTTTTAACTATTTTTTTTAATATGAAAATATTATATTTGTGTTCCTCAGAATGGTACCTTTCATTTGATGTATTACATTTGTATTGCTTTTGAATTTTTTTTATGTTTAAATTTTCATTTAATTCTATAAGTTGCGCCTCAAAATTAATATTAATGGTTTCTCCTTATTTTTCCTGTAAAGCTCGTGCAGCGTTCAATATTTCCTATTTTTTTCAAAATTTTAGGCTCTGTAGTTTTGGAGATCAGATGGGGGGGGGGGGAACGGTCGATTTTTTAGTTTTTCCCCCCAGAAGTACCCCTAAAATCAAAATTTCTTTCTTTTACGATGTGTACTCCTGATCGGGTCACCAAACTATACATTGATACCAAATTTCAACCTCTTTCGTCCAGTAGTTAAAAATTACTGTGATGTGACAGAGGCAGAAATCCGGAGTGATATTTTAAGGGTATCCGTATATTGTATATACGGAACCCTAAAAATAAAAGCAAAATTACTTTTACCAGTTATTAATAAATTAAAAGTAAAAAAAAAAACGAGATTAGTTTATTGAAATTATCATGATATCTAGTTATTTAGTGAAAAATAACCTGCTAAAATACCTCGGAAAATTGGAAAATTTGGTGTTAACTGTTTTTGTATGACCTCAAGACCAATTTGTTTCAAAATTTTAAGTCTGATAGTTTCGTAGATATGTGGACACATTTTGTATATTAACTAATTATTTTTAAAATATGAAAAAAAGATATTTGTGTTCCCTTTCATTTGATATATATTATGCGTTTGAAATATTTTTAATTTTTCATATTGTTATATACTTCGTGGGTTCAATTTAAAAATTATAACAACTAATATTTACTTTCACTTTTCTAGAACTTTATTTACATTTAAAACAGCTGATTCACAATACATTTTCATATAAGCTAGTCGTCGCGGTATAACTAACTGGCGATCGTGGTGTGCTTCTTTTATATCACCAGCGTAGAATTCTCCAGTAGAAATCATTATCGTTCCTTCCGCTGCCGAGTCTTTTCGAGAATCGTATTTTTTTATCGTAAAGCGTTTGTTGTCGTGCTGAATGACACAGGGTCGGCTTTGGGTAAATTCCCTAACAATATAATTATAGAATTTGTCCCCCAAGAATTAATATTATGGGTCTCTCCCTATTTTTATTTACGATATATACTCTTGATTAGGTTACCAAATTGTACTGCGAAAGGCGGAGAAATCAGGATTGATTTTATAAAGTCTGTCCTATATTATTAGGTATATTTTCTGACATTTATTTATTTATATATGCAAATGTGCAATCAATCCATTTACTATAAAAATTGTATAAGCAATTAGCACTTATAATTTAAAAATCAGTATAATTTATAGTATTTTTGTATATTTATAAAATAGAATTTTAAATTAATATTTATTAAAAACTTTTGAATATCGGTTATTTTATATCAAATTAATACTGTTAATATTTGTGACTGAATTCGGGAATTCCTTTAGTGGAAATTTTCTCCTTTTATGAAGAAATTTGTTATACCTACACATTAATATTTTTCAAGTTACTAGAAAAAACTAAATTCATATTTTTAAATCTTTTGTTGTAAATTTATTTTATTTATTATCATGAACTGTTTTATTTTGGCGTGCATTCTCAAATTACATTTTTCTAATTGGGGCTCCGCAAAACTGGGTTGCTTTGCCTGATATGCCATTAATTATTTCACAATAATTATTTGCATTTTTTGTTCCAGGTAAGGTTTGACTTTTCCAGACTTCACGTAAGTAATTTCTCTATAAGTGGATTAACGTAAATGTATTGTGACATCTATTTTTACTTATATATTGTTCAGTTTTTCAAACTGGATGTGGGCACGTATCTGTAATTAAACGCTTGGTTTAGTTAAGCTACCAATCAATTAGCTTATGCCAAAACTGTTTAATAATGTATTTACCTAATCATGCTCAGCGTCCAATAGTTTGCCACAAAAGAGTAGCAATTTTATATTCCAATCTGTTAATGTGCGTTTAATGTTTCCAAATTTGATGTAATCATATGTTCCAACGCGCAAAGGTGCAAAACACCCACTGGTTATCAGTATCGAAGGTTAAGGTCGATTCGTGGACTGATATTTGAAGGTCAACCCTGAAAGAAAATCGATAACTTCGCCCGCGTAAGTGAAAATATTAGAAAATGATACAACGTGTAATATAATTCAGGTGATTAGTTCCGTTTCCAATTCTTTTCGATAAAAATATGTTTTTCTAAAATAAAACATTTAAAAAAGTATATAACCGACTTACACCTATAACTAAAAAGCTAAAAATAATTATAACAAAATACAACTCTAGCAAACAAATAACACATTCAATGTTGTTAGGTATCTATCCAGGAAGTAAAAAATGTAAACATTAAGGTGCTCATTCTGTACAAATTAATTACCTACCAATCTAGTATATTTTTGAAGTCGGTGCCAAGCAAATCTAAAATCCTTCATTGCGTACTTTTCTACTACTTCATCAAACTTGATTGTTGCCGACGAAAATATACTAGACTATTTTTTTTAAATGTTTTATTTTCAACTTTTTAGTTTCTTTGAACTCAGGTAGTTTTCATTCTTTATTTTTTATTTTGTATGTATAACCTTAATAGACAGGACCAGGTAACATCGAAAGCCTCAACATTACACAATGATACATTTCCATTTAAATTGACAGGTAAATGTTTACGAACAAAATGTTTTAGTACGCGTTAACTTAATAAGCCCAAAATATATTTATGCCTTATGGAACTTTTTTTGACAACTCTGTATAACTATAGACAATTCCACTCCACCCTATGTACCAACCATTCTGTACATACGACTGCCCACGGACAAGCATAAATTTGTTAGCTGCCTTCTGTAAACTATAGGACAGAGTAGAATCCATCCCATATTTACGGAGTCAAGTCCGTCCTATATTTCAACCATAGTATATCCTTGTGGGCTACCCCATAAATTATTTAATTTTTCACATTTTATATTATCACTCTGTGTAACATTTATTCCTCTCCAGACTTTTATGCAACTTCTTATGTGCTATAAAATAAATAATTTTTTAATCACACTTTATAAATATAATTTAACTTCAGCATATATTTCAACCATCCTGTATATGATTTGTTTACGTCCATATCATATAACAGTTTTTTAATCACCCTATATAATTTTAATTTTACATTTTTTCCAACATTTTTATATCACCAATCGTCCACTCCACCCCATATGCCATCAATCCTGTATATACAGCTAAACGGCCTAACCTATATTTCAATCATCATATAAATGCAACTCCTTCTATCACTTTACTTTGTGATTTTGTTTGCTATAACTAAACACTCTGTGTATAAACCCACCAAATAGCAGTTTAGAGTTTGACATGTGGTGTCACTGAATTTTCTATTAGGCCGGGAGAATGTGACAACCTAAAGCACCGTCTTCGCAAAATGGAAAAATTTTCATTTAAATAGGCATTTGTCGGGTATACAAACAAAGTGAGCTTGGTACTCATTGATTTACCGAGTCGAAAATACTATGCTTTACTACCTATATGCCTGAGATGTACATAGAAAATTTTCAAATTCGCAATTAAAACTTCCAGTGCCTAAAATTCCCGCACTATTACTTTGGAATTAAAATGTTTATGAGGAAATGTCTGTTATGTCATTTCGATGAAATTTTTGATAAGAATTTTGGAATTTTCGGGGATTCTCTGCAAAACTGCAAGTTGCACGTCGCAGAAAAGTATATGAGATCACCTAGGGATCTTCCTTAATAGATTAAACGTTAAAAAACTGTACACATCCATAAGGAGTTTTCGAAAATATGTTAGGGATATTGATGGATTTTCATGCACGAATGTGTCCATTCACAAATTTCATAACTTTACCAATACAATTCTTTTCCCAAATTTGAAGTTTCACCAATCCGGATATATACTCTATTAAACAAGACTATATTCATACCAAACGGTTTACCACAGGAGAAGAAATCAGGTAACATACATACAAAAAAAAATACGCGACGAATTGATAACCACCTCCTTTTTGGAAGTCGGTTAAAAATTTATCCAATAGTAGACATTCTTCAATATATAAATTCCCCTACATTTAGGCATAAAATCCTTAATTGACACTACTTTTATTAGAAGTGTTAAACTGTTTTATCAAGCCCCATACTTACGTAATAGATAACGATGATAATAACAGTCTGTGGCAATTCAAAAATCCACATTGCAGTTACGGTAGACTCGTTACCTTGTATAACACATTCACACTTAGCCGTCTCTCGTTGTTTCGCAACCGATTTGTTCTGATCCACTTACCCGTTTCATCGATTCCTTTCGTTCATGTACAAAACAACACACACTGTATTAAATTATATGAAAACTCGTGATAGGTTATACCATTACGTGTTTAGATCGCGCGTGCGACAATGAGATCCTACGTCTATGCCGACATGCCGGCTATATAGAGCGTTAAAATCAACTTTCGAGTTTCTTTTTGTCTTCTTTTTGTTTCTCTCATCTGCCTACATACATTTTTTTATTTACTTTATCATTAGTCTAGGTAACAAGGGCACATTGCAGGAAATCCTGTTCGCTGTCTTCGTATAGAATCACACCAATCAAGTTAAGCTGCCTATACCACCAGTTAAATAATTATTTATAAGCAATAATATAAATTTAACATTAAAACCCCCCAAAAATGTGAAATTTTATTGTTTTGCTTCTATTGTGAAAAGTGATAACGTGATCATAATACAGTGGAAAAGTTGTGTCACAATTTTTACATAGGACAAACTGACGGGCACATTAAAGATAGGCGAGCGGAGCACGAGAGTGAATGTTCAAAACTTCAGTGTACAGGACGTCTCACAATTTAAACACAAGACATACGAGGGCTGCCTTTTATATTTCGGGATTTGAAAACAAAAACATATATTAATCGTCAAAAATCGCTTTATTGTTTTTCAAAATATTCCCCATGAAGATCTATACACTTTTGCATGCGTTCGAACCAATTGTCGAATCACTTTTTCCACTCTGATTGAAGTATCTCCAAAACATGCATTCTGAACGTAGCAACCGCAAATGTTGACCTCTCAGTTTGTTTTTTACGTACGGGAATAAAAAGAAGTAATTTGGTGACAAGTCAGGACTATACGGCGGATGACTCATCAAATCGATGTTTTGAGTGGTCAAAAATGCAGTTGTTTGAGCCGATGTGTGAGAGCTCGCTTGTCGTGGTGAAGAGTGATCCGTCTTCGGCGGTTGGTTTTCCTCATTTCTTGGAAGACAACTTGCAAACAAATGGTTGTGTACCACTCAGAATTGACTGTTCTGCGTTGTTCTAGTGGTACGGTTGCGACATGTCCAGTTTTTCCGAAAAAACAGGCGATCATTTGCTTGGAAGTGCTTCGTGCGCGAACAACTTTTGTTGGATTCGGCTCATCTTGAAACACCCATTCAGTCGTCTGCTGTTTACTTTCGGGCTCATACGCGTAAATCCATGATTCATCACCTGTCACTATGTATGCTGGTCCCACTAATGTGTAAGGTTGACTCAATCTCACGATAGGTCACATGACGATCTTGCAATATCAGTTCGCGCACAGCATCAATGGTTTCCGGAACAACAATTGTTTCACGAAATTCGTCTTGGAGTGAACTACGACCTCGATTGAATTCACCATACCATCGATAAACAGTGGCCTTGATGGAGTTTCATCGCCAAAAATTAAATTAAGTTCATCCCTGCACTCTTGCTGACTTAATCCACTTCGAAAGTTGTAAAAAATAATCGCACGAAAATGTTCACGATTTAATTCCATTTTTTGGCCGAGATGAATCCTTTAAGTTACTGTAAACAACACATAGCGCTCGTATGTCAAAACGTTCTGAGTACGTATATCCTGAAAAATGTCAAAGTTTACGATAGAGCTGTCAGTTGTCAGATTGCAACACTAGGGTTGTCCAATCCCGAAATATAAAAGGCAGCCCTCGTAATACCAGAAATTAACTTATTAAACCTACATTGAATATTTTTATGAATTGATTTTACTGAATGATGTTGACTACCCATTGTGAGGTAATTACGAGTTTCAAAGCACTCTCTTCGATTCAGCTCATAACAATTTATGGTGATTTCGTAACAAGGAGTTTCTTAACAAAAATTTTAAACCAACGTACCATTGCCTTCATTGTTTTGTAATCGTCCACTTAATTAGGTTATCCTCATACCATAAAATACCCTCTCACTCTCACTAACGCTATCGCATCGGATGTTGTTCATAATTAAATGACCTCATTGTAACCTATGGAGCGTAATAAAATGCGAAAATTGCTCGCATTTTTTATTCACAAACGAAAGGTATTGCTATGAAATATCCACCAAAGGTGTAGAGAACGTGTGAGAGCTTATCGTAGCGAAGCTTCTACGAATCCAATTATGAGACTCTAGATTTCTGCATTTAGTCTAGGCAATAAGCGCCTTTTTAGAAATGCCAGAGTTCTTCACAAATTATGGTGGACATTATTTTTGAGTTTTCTTGGGAATAACACCACAATTGAATTAAAAAAGCTATATTGAAAGAAAATACCAAACGTTTCAAAGTCGATTCTGACTTCGCTGTCAATGGCTTTAAAATTACGTATTGAAATTGTACATTGCAAATTGGAAGTTTGATTTATGACTTATAAGTTGACATAAGATTTTTGTTGTTTTTAAATATACAGGTAGCACAAAAAAATTATAAAGATCATGTATTAAGTTAAACAGGTTTCATTGGAAGAATTTGAAAGAGTTGTCTTTAGAATTTATAAGTGGCGTTCCTAGGTACGACTTTGTTATAAGATAGCGCATTCGCCAAAAATGCGATCAAAGAATTCTGCTGTTTCAGTGATCCCATTAATGTCATAAGGGAAAACGTAGGAAAAACCGTATGAACTATCCCGATACTGGGTTGTTCAAAAAGAGATTACCATTAATAATTTCTTCCTTAATTGTCGGTAACCAAATACGATTGAATTCTACAGAAGTAGAAGCGATACAATCGTTTTCATTCAAAAGAATTAAGGCAGACTTTTTTATTTTACGTTTTGTGTTATGTTGTTCTTTGTGAAGTATAGTTGAATTGTCAAATTGTATTTTATGGCCTAGGTCCCATGCATGTTCACAAATTTTCAATTTTTCAAATTGTCGATTCTTTATTCTTGTGTTCATTTATTCGTATGTTTAATGGTCTCGATGTTTCTCCAATATAAAATTTATTGCATTCTCAAGGAATCTTGTATATGTATATACAAAGAGAACAAAAGCCAATTGTCTGGAATGCAGCAAAATAATATATTTTATGAATCAAGTGATTAATTGGACACTATACATAATGCCCCGGGTATTGTGAAAAACTATTGAAATAATTTCGATAACGAATAAAGGAGGGCGTGTTGGGAAAAACCCTTGGACACGTCGATTTGTATTTTTAAATGCGCATTTTTTCAACAAAAAAAATATAGAGGGTGTGTCATCTGACAGTGGCCAATTATAAAAACTTTCTTATTATTAAATGCACCTGTATATTATTTATTTTTTGGATTATCCAGAAAATTCTAGACATAATTCATGTACAATGTCCTACATCTATCTTCAACTGTTTTGGAAATATTAAGTGCTTTCAGATTTATTACAAAAATTAACATTAAAAACAAAAAAATATATTTTATTTCACAAATTCGCTACGATATTGACATATCCCCATAAAAAGTAGTCCAATGGCGTCAAATCAGACGATGGTGCTGGCCATTCTATCGATCCGCGCCTTCCAATTCACCGATTTGGATAAATTTGGTTCAGGTACTTTCCATTCAAGTTGCCATCAATGAATAATGGACCTACGATATGATGTCCAACAATTCCTGCTCAAACATTAACTTTTTCACGATATTGCTATGTTTCTGTCATCCAGTGCTAACCAGAAACAATGTATATTATATATATTGTCTTGCGTACAAAAGAATGACACCTCGAAGATGGTATTCAATATTTCTGACAGGTGAAGTTAACCTGAAAATTTGTCGTGACATTCTAACCTAGGAATTACGGGTAACAGCTCCAGGTTCGGAACCTCTATGTGCTATTGAGACCTGAATTCACTGTTGTAACTTATAAGAGTACTATGTTTAATTCTGTTAAATTCATTCTCTGGCATTCGATAAGCAAGAAAGTTCTGTACATACCCAATATCTTTTTCTAATTTAAACTTATTGATGAAATTGTATGCGGTCTCTAATAGCAGCTTCCAATATGCTGTGAATCCTTCTGCCTACGTACGGTTGACGAAATCTTAATCCTTTGGGAATAATTCTCATCTCCCGACATCTGCACAAGAATGTCAAGCTATTCTTGGTTCGTGCAAGCTTCTTATACAAGTCCTCTAAGTCCGTAAACGCTTTGGTTGCTGCAGTCTAGTTGTTTTCTGAATGATACTTGTGGCATATTTTTCAATGTCATTGAAAAGTATGCTAGTTTCCCTAAAAATCCTAGATGTCGGTCTCTACATCTCGCGACTTCAAGCTTTTTTGTCACGACTGTCTTTGAAATAAATGATTTTAAAATGTTGTTTTAATGAAAATAAAATATTAGGTATCAGTAAAACGATAAATACCGCAGTGCCCTTATTCCTGAAAGTCCGACTAGAACACCTACCTTAGGGTTAGTTTCAACTAACACGTTTTTGAACATGTTGACGAGTTTATAAGTCGAGATTGAAAAAAATCAATCCAAAATATACAAAATCTTTCCACATGACACCCGCAGTTCAATATCGGTATGGAAAACGGCCTCGAATTTGGCTGGAAACCAAGTATGATTTTCTGCATGCATAATCTATTGATCTATCAGACAAGCGTGTAGGAAAGTCGAGCAAGCCGAAAATAGAAAACAATCCATCCACCCGTCCGTCCGTCGGAGCGAAACATCGCTAACTACAAGGCTTTGTGTATTTTTTTGGCAAGGCAAAACTTTCTTCAGGCGTCATCACCGCAGTTAATTATTTTAATGCCGTCTCGAAATATTACGGCAAAGCAGCGGAATTTTTTTGTCGTGTCGTGGCAATTTTTTTGCGTGTCGCCATCGTGTACACGTAATTTAATAACAGAAAAAAATAATGCGAAAAGCACATTATTTTTGTTATGGTGATTTATTATAAGCGAAAATAGATTATTTGGATTTGTAAAGTATGAGTAGAGTAGCCTTGAAAGTTCACGTGTTTATATTTCATAATTTCATTCGTTTGACGTCAAAACTTTTGACGGATTTACTGCAGGCTGGATTATCAGATAAGCCAATTAAACAGTTGCTTGACAATAAACTTCTTACCCGTTTTGTTCTTATAAAGTAAAAGTGGGTTTACAATTGGATTTATTAGAATAATCCTATCATGTCAAGCAAGGGGATGGGGGTGAATTAATTAATATTCACTCTGTGTTTAGCAGCTATGGCCATCTATAGCTTTGAAATGGCAGTAAACATGGAATTTTGACATTTACATATACAGGGTGTCCCAACGAGATACTTGAATATTTCCCAAGTTATTCATTATTTTCAAAATCGCAAAAACACGTCAAAAGGTTCACGAAGAGAGGCATATTTGTCTTGTACTAATCGATAATTAAATTGAACTCTGATCACCCCAGCCCAAGTGACACCTCCTTTTAAAGCTTGTTTGAAAAGGAATGCAACGGTGTGCTGTTTTTGATATTCCATCAACATTTAATCAATTGGCGAATTAAAATGTAATTCCTGGATATTTTTCTGATCTCTGATGTTATTGACGAATAATAATTAAAATAGATAATTACGACAAGGAAAATGAAACTGACAATGGATTTTAAACCATTCTATTATAACAAATGTTTGTTATGGTCTCCATTGTATATTCTGTTTGATGACGAATCCTATTTTGACGTCTAAATGTTAAGGTGCGCCAGTGTGTATCTACCCCTTCACATATAACAAAAAAAAAATAATAACTACTTTCGTTAAAAAATAAATAAAAATGCTATAGTAGGAGAGATAGAGCGGGATTTTGCTCTGCATGCTGAAAATGGACAGAATGTCTCGTATTAAGTTCCATTCCTGAACTACATCACGTTTCTAGACAGGCGCCAGTGGAAGTGATAACCGAGGATACTTACAGGGTGCATAAATGGTAATTTTTTTGGTCATGCTCATCATCGAGTAAACGTTCCAAAATTGGCTACATACAAGATTGTGATATATTTAAGGAAATTCCCGAGAGGCGTCTGCCTAGAGCGTTCCCGTCAAGCTGGCGGACAGGGGTAAACTTGTCCAAAATAGGGGTGAACTTCGTCATTAAGTAAAAAGAACGCCATTGGCACCATTTTTTTGCTTACACAAAAGAAATCATGGACGTACAGCTAAATGACATAGAAATATTTTTCATCACGTCATTAATGTGGTCAGTATGACGTCATACATAATTTTTTTTAAATGCGAAGCCACATTTTTCATTACTGATTTGGAAAGATCGGAAAATTTCCGGTCCGAAAATGACTTTGACCATGACCTTGAACTTCACCTTCAAGGTCATTCCAAGATCAAATTTTTTTTTGTACGGGGGTTTTCGACATCGCTGATTTAGAATCTGAAATCAGTTTTTCAAAATTCACAAAAAAAAAAATCACCCAATTAACGGTAATCTTGATCCGAAAGATGACTGATTCAAAAGGGGGTATTCCAAATTAAAAACAATTTGACCTTGAACTTGGCCACTACTTGTTCTGAAAATTTTCAAAAAACTAATTTCATATTCGTAATCATCGACGTCGAAAGCCCTCGTATACCAAATTGGAAGTAGGTGGGTTGATTTTTTTCAAATTGCCAATTCTCAAAATCTGATTACGAATCTGAACGTAACAATTTGGCTTAAGAAATCGTCACCGTCATTGCGTTCCCGGTCAAGGGAAGTCAGTGCACTGCCTATACGTTTGGTTTTGGTACTCAGCGTGAGTAATTGAGGTGCTCGGTCACAATGCCATACAAAAGACTACGAGAAACATTAGGACAGTCATCGCATAAGCAGGAAATCGTAAAGCGACTGTTTTCTCTCACCTTATTATCCACTTGTTGCACCAAACTTTCATTAATGACCGAAGGATGCCCACTCTGTTGTTCATCATGCACATTTGTGCGGCCATCTTTAAATTCTCTCACCCAGTTTCTTAC
Organism: Octodonta nipae; assembly: GCA_034190945.1. NCBI lineage: Eukaryota > Metazoa > Arthropoda > Insecta > Coleoptera > Chrysomelidae > Octodonta > Octodonta nipae. Next base: position 6,764,855 of record CM067221.1, read on the forward strand.
CATTCCATCACCCATGTTTTGTCCGTAAATTGCACAAATCTCACGATGAATATCGATCGGTTTTAGGCATTTAGCACTAAGAATTCTTATAACAGAACGTACTTCACTCGGAACTCTCGATTATCGGAAGCGTCTTAAACACTCAGTAAACAACGTAAACAAGGAAGAATCAGACTGTAACGGCGTCAGTGCGTAGGCAAGAGAAGGAGATCCCCAGTGCGCATGCTCAGAACGCCGACCGGAGCGCTGCGGCCGTGGTGTGGCAAGACGATACTTACTTAAAAAACACACCTCGTAAATTAGTGAACTGTGGAGCAAATTCAACGAAACGGGATCCGTGATTAACAAGAAACGCGAGCCAAGAAGAATCGATGACGTTGAGGGATTATTAGGACATTTTGTAATGTAACCGAAAAAATCTTTAAGCCAAATTGCCTTAACATCAAGTGTTCACAAAATTCTGAAACATAATAAGTCCCATCCCTACAAAATCAGACCAGTCCAAGAATTAAATGAAGACGACTTTGATAGAAGAATAGAATTCTGTGAAACATTACCCAGTTACCTAAACACCAATCCCAATTTTTTATGCAATACTTGATTCTCTGACGAAGCCTCTTTTTATTTAAATTATTTAAATGGTGAGGTATATCGTCATAACTGTCAACACTGGAGTAACATTAATCCACAGTTATTTAGAGAGACTATACTCAGCGACCTCTAAAGTTAAATGTTTTGGCAGGAATCCTAGGTGATCATATCGTTGACCCTTTTTTTATAGATGACACTTTAAATGTAGATAAGTATGTAGACTTACTTGCAAACGCTGTGAATCCAAAAATAACTACAACTTTGAAGTTAGATAATCGTCTAATTGATGACCAACTTGATATTTAGCACGATGGTGCCCCACCACATGTCTTGTCAGTTAGAGAGTTTATGGGTAATCGATTTCCTGGTAGATGGATTTGAAGACGAGGTGCTATCGAGTGGCCAACACGAAATATCTGATGAATTCCCGACACACTCCTTTAGCCATCGGATAATTTAATTTTTCTTCTAACATATGTTGACTTAACCATTTTGTCATGTTATCATAAACACACTGTGAATGTGATAAACAAAGGTTTGGTATAAGAATAAACATGATGTTTATTTATGACACACCAAAAGTTTTACAACATTTCCATTAGTTGAATAGATTCTTCCACCTAATGCATGCATAATCAACAGTTTATACTTTGCATAGACATTTTATTTTTATACTCTCTTCGAGGGAGAACAGCAATTACACGGAACGGCTCCAGATTCGGAACCTCTGTGTACTGATTCTTTTGAAAATCCTAGATGTCGGTCTTACATCTCGCGTCTTCAAATTTTATTTTTAGTCAAAATTTAAGAATTCTGCGTTACCAATCATGCCATCTGTTTGGCTCTTCACTAACGCTGAGACGTTGATGATGCTGATTATAATCCACGTTGTATCCTTAACGAACCTTACAACCTCACATTATACGGCATCTTCTACGTTCTCGACTTCGCTAGAATGGAAATAAATAACTGAGAACACAAGTCCAATTTGCTGACAAACATGGATAGGATGCATGTACACCTATTATCGTACGACACGACCGAAAAAACAACGGGACACGACGCGTCTTCGTGCTTTTCACGAATCTGTCTTGTTCTTTGTCGTACCCTTTGCTTTCGTAAGGTTTTCGGTCTCGTTGACATCCTATAGTATTAGACAAGAACAGATTGTACTAACAGGCGACCGTATTATTGAGACATTATATTAATTGTAATGTAATAATGTTTAAATGATAGAGAGGACTGAAAAAGTTACACAGGAATATGAAGATATCCTCTTGAATTTTACAATGCGTTCTTAAAGTAATGCGTCGATTTGTGTTTTTAAATGTGCATTTTTTCAACAAAAAAAATATATAGGGTGTGTCACGTGACAGTGGCCAATACCAACTCTCTTCATTCATGTACAGTGTGCTACATCTATCTTCAACTGTTTCGGAAATTTAAGTGTTTTTAACCGACTTCCAAAAAAGAGGTTATCAATTCGTCGCGTATTTTTTTTTACTTTTTTTTTGTATATATGTTACCTGATTACTTCTCCTCTGGTGAACCGTTTTGAATGAATATCGTCTTGTTTAATAGAGTATATATCAGGATTGGTGAAACTTCAAATTTGGAAAAAGCGTTCATTGGTAAAGTGATGAAATATGTTAATGAACACATGCGTGCATGGAAATCGACCAATATCCCTAATATTTTAGTCGATTTTTCGAAAACTCCTTATGCATGTGTATAGTTTTTTAACGTTTAATCTATTAAGGAAGATCCCTAGGTGACAACTCTCGAATACTTTTCTACGACGTGCAACTTGCAGTTTTGCAGAAAAACGCCGAAAATTTTAAAATTCTTATCAAAAATTTCATCGAAGTGATATAACGGATATTACCTCATAAATATTTTAATTCCAACTTAATAGTGCGGTAATTTTAGGCACTGGAAGTTTTAATTGCGAATTTGAAAATTTTCTATTTACATCTTAAGCATCTAGGTACCAAAGCATAGCATTTTCGGCTCCTTAAATCAATGAATTCCAAGCTCTTTTTGTTTGTATACCAGGCAAATATCTATTTAAATGCAAATTTTTTCCATTTTGGGAAGACATTGCTTTTGGTTGCCACATTCTCCCGGCCTAATAAAAAATTCAGTGACAACACATGTCAAACTTTAAACTGCTATTTGGTGCGTTTATACACAAGGTGTTTAGTTATAGCAAACAAAATCACAAAGTACAGTGTATTTATATGATGATTGAAATATAGGACGGAGTAGAATGATAGTGGTCCATAGGCAGCCGTATATATAGGATGGTTGGAATATATGGTGGATTAGATGTTTGGTGGTATAAAAATGTTGGAAAAAATGTGAAATTAAAATTATATAGGGTGATTAAAAAACTGTTATATGATGTGGACATAAGCAAATCATATAGAGGATGCTTGAAATATATGCTGGAGTTTAATTATATTTATACAGTGTGATTAAAAAATTATTTCTTTTATAGCCCATAAGAAGTTGCATAAAGTGTGAAGCGGAATTAATGTTACACAGGGCGATAATATAAAATGTTAAAAATTTATGGGGTAGCCCACAAGGAGTTATATACTATTGTTGAAATATAGGACGGATTTGACTCCGTAAATATGGGATGGATTCTCCTCCGTCCTATAGTTTACAGAAGGCAGCTAACAAATTTATGCTTGTCCGTGGCCAGTCGTATGTACATGATGGTTGGTACATAGGTCGGAGTGGATTTATCTATAGTTATACAGAGTTCTCAAAAAAAGTTGAAAAAAGGTTACATGGCATGGTCCATAAGTTATAAATATATATTTTGGGCTTATTAAGTCAACGGGTACTAGTAAATTTTTTTCGTAAACATTTACCTGTCAATTTAATTGAAAATGTATCATTGTGTAATGTTGAGGCTTTCAATGTTACCTGGTTCTGTTTATTAAGGTTATACATACAACATAAAAAAATAAAGAATGAAAACTACCTGAGTTCAAAAAAACTAAAAAGTTGAAAATAAAACATTTTTTAAAAAAATATAACCGGCTTCCACCTATAACTAAAAAGGTAAAAATAATTATAACAAATTACAACTCTAGCAAATAAATAATGTTGTTAGGTACCTACTCAGGAAGTAAAAAATGTAAACATTAGAAGGTGCTCATTCTGTACAAATTAATTACCTACCAATCTAGTATATTTTTGAAGTCGGTACCAGGCAACAATCAAGTTTGATGAAGTACTAGAAAAGTACGCAATGAAGGATTTTAGATTTGCTTGGCACCGACATCAAAAATATAGGTATATGGTATAGGTATATGGTAGGTAATTAATTTGTACAGAATGAGCACCTTCTAATGTTTACATTTTTTACTTCCTGGGTAGGTACCTAACAACATTGAATGTGTTATTTATTTGCTAGAGTTGTATTTTGTTATAATTATTTTTAGCTTTTTAGTTATAGGTGGAAGTCGGTTATATATTTTTTTTTAAATGTTTTATTCTTCTATAATTTGGTTGCTAATGAATGAAGAAAAAAAATTCTTAACAAAAGTCGGTTATATATTTTTTAATGTTTTATCAGATTTATTACATTAATTAAAATAAAAAATAGAGAATTATTTTATTTCACAAATTAGCTACACTAAAAACCTAATTTGTAATATAACATAACTAATATTTCTAATGTTTCGATGTGTCATTCCTTTGTACGCAAAGGAATGACACCTCGAAGAGAGTATTCAATATCTCTGACAGGTGAAGTAACCTGAAAAAAATTTATCGTGACATTCTGTCCTAGGAGTTAAGGGAGAACAGCAATTACACGGAACGGCTCCAGATACATGTCGGTCTTACATCTCGCGTCTTCAAATTTAAGGTTGTCGTGTTAGAGAGTTTTTTTTCTTTTTTTATCTGGATAGATTTTATTTGGTATATTCCATACTTTACGTGCACACTGTATATTGCCATAATATTAAATAGTGAAGTAGGTTTGAAAGTTTGAAGTATTATAAATCATTTTACATTTAAAAATTAAATTATACATCATATGTTTCTTTGCAATTATATTTAAATTAAGAACACATTAGGGTTAATACCTCAATCTTAACAATTCTCACAATTATTTTAATTTTCCTGAACTTTATGCTCTTTACTAAGAATGACACAAAGAAAGAGAAACAGGGATAGGAAGATAACAACAGGCGAAGTATATTATTTCTTAAGAAGCTTTCGATTCCATCATTTAATCTAGAATCACTGCCGCTCTTTTCTAGTTAATTAAACGATCTTAACACATTGAACGATTTCCGTAATAAATATATATATTTTTCCATTAAAATCATTTGTGAAGTGTAGAACCTAAAGGCTGTTTGACATTCTGAAAGAATAATTCATCTGAAAATATTCCAACAAAAACCATAATAATAAGATAACACTCAGTATCCGTCTTCAGTAAATCTCTTTGATGATGATAACTGACCATCATATGTCGTAATAAGAACTTCCATTCCGCCCACTTTAGATAAATTACGGCAAAACTAGGATGATATACCGTTCCGTCGGCAGACAGATGTCTGAAGCTATTTTTTTTTTTTGATTTCTTTTACTATTAACTATCAGACGCCCGGTGCTGTTAGTGCTGCTGCAACCGTGATGCACTTTACCAGTTCGAAGAACGGCTGCATTTCTGTTTTAATGAGCGACAAAACGGTTTTTTAATGGTTGCTCCTTTAAAATGAATTTGTGAATTTATGCCATTATCGATTTGCTGCTAATCTTTGAGTAAAATTGCACAGGAAATACGAGGGCTGCCTTTTATATTTTGGGATTCGAGAACAAAAACAAATATTAATCATCGAAAATCGCGTTATTGTTTTTCAAAATATTCCCCATGAAGATCTATACACTTTTGCATGCGTTTGAACCAATTGTCGAAGCACTTTCTCCACTCTGATTGAGATATCTCCAAAACATGCATTCTGAACGCAGCAACCGCTTCTTCAGGTGTCGAAAAACGTTGACCTCTCAGTTTGTTTTTTACGTACGGGAATAAAAAAAAGTCATTTGGTGACAAGTCAGTACTATATGGCGGATCAAATCGATGTTTTTAGTGGTTAGTTGTTTGAGCCGATGTTTGATGTCATAAACGTGTTTTGAAGATTGACAAATTTGTTTGACATTCAAATGTTTATGCAATATTGAATGTATGCTGGTCCCACTAATGTGTAAGGTTGACTCAATCTCTCGATAGGTCACATGACGATCTTGCAATATCAGTTCGCGCACAGCATCAATGGTTTCCGGAACAACAACTGTTTTTGGACGACCTTCACGAAATTCGTCTTGGAGTGAACTACGACCTCCATTGAATTCACCATACCATCGATAAACAGTGGTCATTGATGGAGTTTCATCGCCAAAAATTAAATTAAGTTCATCCATGCACTCTTGCTGACTTAATCCACGTCGAAAGTTGTAAAAAATAATCGCACAAAAATGTTCACGATTAAATTCCATTTTTTGGCGGAAATGAATCCTTTAAGTTGGTGTAAACAACACATAACGCTCGTATGTCAAAACGTTCTGAGTACGTCAAATGTCAAACTTTACGACAGAGCTGTCAGTTGTCAGATTGCAACACTAGGGTTGTCCAATCCCGAAATATAAAAGGCAGCCCTCGTAGTCAACGTTTTCACTGAATTTGTGAAAATTGGTAAACTGATGATAGTTTCAGTCTTTACTTGATGAAAATTCATTTTAATATTATATTATAATAAATACACTGATGTAATTTTCACTTAAATTTATTTACTATTGACAATTGTTTCACCAGGTTACTGGCTTCTTCAGAATACAACGTAAGACTAACAGTTAAATGCCTTAAACTATTACAAAAAACTATGGTGATGCAATTACAGAGGTATTTAGAGAAACAATTGTCAATAGTAAATAAATTTAAGTGAAAATTACATCAGTGTATTTATTTTAATATAATATTAAAATTGGTAAAATTGGCTAACATTATGTGATACAATACTTTTGAAAATTTGAAAGGCTTCAGTTTTCCAAGCTGAACTATATTCTAATGTGGGTGAGTCTGCTCCTTCGTTTACAACAGAAAAATATGGGGAAGCAGAGTTTAAATGGGTCCGCCCAAGCTGCCAAGACTTGGCGACTTCAGAGACGGTAAAGAAAATCCACAAAGCGGTACTGGATGATTGTAGTCTTGAAGAAGTTTCAATTAAGCTCCTCGAAGTTTCCTTGGACTTCCATCATCTTCAAATGATTGATCTCACAACGTTTCAATAGTTTTGGATCTGCTATCGTCATTAGGTGAAAGTGATGACTAACCAATCTACCACCCTCCTAAAAAATCGGTACAGTCGATTTATGAGCATTAATGAATCTTTAGCAGGCTCATAAGGCAACACTCCTACCTTGGCATTCTGAATTTAATGATTCCATAATAAAATTCAATTAATTATAAGGATTTTTTCAACTTGACATTGTGTTTGCTTACCTTAACGCAACGTTTTTAACCGATTTCATTTATGAAATTGCTAAAATTAGAACGTCAAATCTCATTTATTAGCGGAGAAACTCGTCGTAAGTACCTACTTCCTGCGGGAACTTTGTGGACTTCGTGTGCCATTCGGCTGAACAACTCTTCCAAAGTTTGTCGACTCCAGTAGCGGTTAAAACTTTACATGGGAACTTTTTCTGGAGTCGGTCGAAGAAAATGAGTTTCGAGAAAGTTTTGGAGATAATTTAGGTTTTACGAGAGAAAATGTTGCTTTTACTAACGGCAATATGCTATTGAAAAATTCGTGGATACATAGCGGTGGGTATATTATTTGTGAGTAAACCAAAAGTGGAATGTCAATGAATGCTAAATTTTTATTTCTTACAAAGAAACTAAGAAAATAATTAAAAGGTCTCAATTCCGGGGAATTTCGGAGGAAGTGAGCACGGTGAGGTCACCTAAATTATACATTTATGAAACATTGTTGACAATAGATGTTAATCATATAATATAATATTATTTATAAATTGATGTTGAGATTAAGTAAGGGAGATGAATTTGGTCGTTTAATAGATTCGATCAATTTTTGTTTTTGTTTATTTCGAGGGATTCAAGAAGATATAATTTTTTACTTTTGTTTTGTAAATGTAAAATTTCGAATGTATTTTGAGGTAGGTATATGGTTTTCTTTTAATAAGTCGTCCTCAAATGTAGATTTATTTTGTTGTTGATTTTCAAAAGCTTGAGTGTGTTCACGACGTCTTGAAATATCTTCCAGTGTGACCAATATAGAAATTGGGGCAACTCCAACAGTTCAACTTATAGACACTCGAGTTAGAATTTTTGTCAGTCTTGTTTTTGTTATTATTTATATGCCTAGATAAATTGTTGTTTATTGTGAAGGCTGTATATATGTTCCTGATTTGTAAAATTGGGAGATTTTTTTCAGGGGTTTCCACTGAATGCGAGAGTGTGGTATAATTTAGGTATGGACTTGGGGTCAGTGGGATAGACTGCTTTTGTAGCAATTTCCTTTAATTTTCTGTTTAATAACTTGTCAATAAGTTGAGTGGTGTAACCATTGACGACACCCATGAGTTTGATTCTTTCAAGTTCCGTCTCAAAGTAGGTTTTGTTAAATGGTATTGTCACGAGTCTGTGTAACATACATTGATATGCAGCAAGTTTATGTTGTATGGGGTGGTGTAAACTATTGGATGCTAAGGTCAGAGTGTGATGGTTTATGATATATGGAGAATGTGTGTTTCTTGTCTTGCCTTTTAATTGTTAGGTCTAGGAATTTTGTGTGTTTCAATTGTGAATTTTATGTTGGGGTGTATTTGGTTTAAGTAGTTGTGTAGTAACTGTAATTGTCGATGTGTACCCGGAAAATATGCAATGACATCATCAACGTATCCGTACCAATACAGGATTTTGTTACTGAGATCGTGTTTGAAAATTATCGTTTGTAAGTTGTCCATGAATACTTCAGATAGAAGGGGACTTATAGGGTTGCCCCTAGTTAGGCGTTGAATGTTTTTGTTGTATTGCAGGTATTTTTGTTTGAGACAGAGATGCAGAAGAGAAACTATTTTTATTATTAATTATCGGATTGATATTGTTATTGTCATTAGATTAACTCATTCATCAGGTAGTCTGCTGGGAAATAGATTAACCACGTCGAATGAGAGGATTTTGGCATTATTGGGAAGAGAGATTTTTTGGATATTTGAGACTAGATCTATGGAATTCTTGATACTGTATGAAGGGGTAAATTTGGTGTATTGGTTTAAATAACCAAGAGGACTTAAAAATTTTGGAGGCTGGAGCTTAAGTAATCTTAAAAATAAATTTTCATCAAGTGAGGACTTAAAAATCATCAATCTATCATTTCTAATGGAAAGTTCCATTTTTAATGCCTGGTAGTTCATTTCTTGCCAGTACATTTATAAAGAAAATAACGTGAGAAAAATGGAATATTAAAAGAAAATACCGTATTTTATTTGAACTATCAACAATCAAATGCTTGTTCCTCAGGCGATTCATAGATTTTTCAACTGTAAATGGATGTTTCGTTCCACAAATCTTTCACGTTTACAAAATGCTGTAAAAAACTCGTCAGGAATTAAAAATAGAGAGAGTTTCTCTAATCTGTTCGAAACACGAATCCCTCAAGGCGGTAACAACAACATCCTGACACCGAATGAAATTTTATCGATAATGTTGGTTTGTTCTGATTCGACTTTTGTTTTGAAAAGAGAGAGAGAAAAGTTTTCTACCCTCTAGGCTTTGGCAGTTTTGTCGAAAGTATTTGCCTTAGTTTTTTTTTTTTCAAGAATAAAACGAGTCTTTAGAAAAAAAATAGGTCACGTTTTTTACGTTTGACCCTCTTTTTATTTTCGCTGGTGCATATTTGATGATGTGAGACGGAATTTGATTGATGAGTCTCGCTGGAACCCTTTTCGATTTGCCAAACGTCAGACCGGGGATATTGGTTATCCATCCGCACTTCCATTGTAAGATACGTCTCGTATTATATATTTAGTGTACGAAAATCGTGAAAGATGGGGGTAATTAATATGTTTAATCCTCGCGCCGACCGCCTTTAAAATTGTATCTCTTGGGGGATTTATGGTTGTAGACCTCAGAGCAGGAAATCCTCTAATCTTCAAAGTACACTCTGTTTAATGAGACTGATTATGAGATATGTCTTGTAATTAATGCGAGTGTGCTTATGATGTATTTTATTGAAGCGTAAGTTTCAAAACGGGGGCCTACACTTACAGAAAATGAGTGTGGTAGTGAAGGGCAAAAATTGCATTTGTTTCGACACTTAGTTCCGACCAAGCAACACGAAACTTCTGTGACATTGAAATACCCATACAACTCAATTCTCTGTGTGGGAAACAGATGTTATACAGGGTGTGGCGTAGGTCGACTTCAAGCCGGAATCGGGTGATCGGCCTTGTCATCATAGTTATCAGAAAAATATTTAAAAAAATCACAGTTACGCTTTTTAATAACGGTCTTTTCACTCCTTTCAAAATTCACTCCCAGCTGCTCCTGATTGGAAGAAAATATTATTTTTTCACTATTTAAAATTAATACTTCACCCCAATTTAAGTGACTGTATTGAAAAAATAATTTGGTCAAGTGCGAGTTGGACTCGCATACTAAGGGTTCCGTACCACCTCCAAGATTCGCAGTATTAAAAATCAACATTAGAGTTTTATTTTACTAATAAACTTTCAGGGAAGCCTTTTATAATCTACTATCTGTATTTTGAGGCTCTGTAGATTGGAAGATAAAGGGCAAAATAGGTCAAGTTTTAAATTATAAATTATTAAATCTGGTATTGAAATTATTTAAAAATACAAATAAAGTATATTTTTCAAAATTTAAATAGTGTAGTTTCTAAAATGGGAATTAAGTCGATGTTTAATATCTTTGCTAATATATTTTAAACAAATGATTTAAAAATATGATATATTTGTAATTCAGATAATGAGCCTTTTATCTGATATATTACATGATGCGTTTGAAAATTGAATTTTTATTTTCCATTTAATCGTATAATTTGTCCCTAAAATTACTATGGAGGTTTTCTAATAATTATTCTTATAAATTTCAAGTGAGCCCCAGTACCCCTAATTATTTTCAAAATTTTAGGTAGTATGGTTTCGGAAATAAAGCTACAAATGAGAATTTTTTATATTTTTATGTTAATATCTTGTAAACAATTAATTTTAAAAATATGAAAAATATATATTTGTATTCCTCATAATGAGCCCCTTCATTTGCTATATTGCATGACACGTTAAAAAAATATTTTTTATTTTCCGTTTATTTCTATAATTTGGTCCCCAATATTAATATTAAAGATTTCTTCGTATTTTTCCTGTAAATAGAAAAATTAGGTCTTATAGTTTGGGGAATAAAGGGGAGAATGGGTAATTTTTAAATATTTTTTTAATATATTTTAAAATATTTATTTTAAAAAAATTAAAAAAATATATTTTTATTAGTCATAATGAGCCCTGTGATTTGATATATTACATGATACGTTAGAAACAAGTTTAATTTTTTATTTTCCTTTTAATTCTATAATTTGCTCCCCAAAATGAATATTAGGGGTTTCTCCTTATTTTTCCAGTAAAGTTCAGGTGAGGCGCTATACCTGTATTTTTTTCAAAATTTTACAGCTTATGGTTTCGATGATAAGGGGGGGGGGAATGGGTAAAATTTTTTATATTTTTGTCAATATCTTTTAATTAATTTAATTTAAAAATATGAAAAAAAATATTTGTTTTCGTCATAATGAGCCCTTTCATTTGATATATAACATGATGCGTTAGAAACAATTTTAATTTTATATTTTCCATTTAATTCTGTAATTTGCCCTCCAAAATTAAAAGTAAAGGTTTCCCCTTATTTTTCCAGTAAAATTCAACTTCAGATCAGGCTCTATACCTCTATTTTTTTTTCAAAATTTTACGTTTTATAGTTTCGGAGATGGGGGGGATGGGTAAATTTTGGTATATTTTCGTTAATATCTTTTAAATTATTATTTTTTTAAATATGAAAAAATGTATTTGTGTTCCTCAGAATGAGACCTTTTATTTGATGTATTACATGATGTGTTTTAAAAATTTTTAATTTTTAAATTTTCATTTAATTCTATAATTTGCCCCCCAAAATTTATATTAACGGTTTCTCCTTATTTTTCCTGTAAAGTTCGGGCAACATGATCTCCGAAACTACTGAACATAAAATTTTGAAAAAAATAGGAAATATCTATATTTCCTATTTTTTCAAAATTTTAGGTTCAGTAGTTTCGGAGATCAGAGAGGGGAACGGTCGATTTTTTCAGTTTTTCCTCCCAGAAGTACCCCTAAAATCAAAATTTCTTCATTTACGATATGTACTCCTGATCGGGTCACCAAACTATACATTGGTGCCAAATTTCAACCTCTTCCGTCCAGTAGTTTAGGAGAAAATTTCTCTGATGTGACAGAGGCAGAAATCCTGAGTGATATTATAAGGGTATCCGTATATTATATATACGGAACCCTAACAAGTATTACGCAAGGTTGGCAAGTAACTTGAAAAGTTACAGTTTTGATTTCATTCTTATTAATAAGAATTCTAGTGTACACAAGGCCATAATTTTGGCGTGTTGCTTAAAATCCACTCTCTTGCTATATCAGCGCCACCCTAATTTAAGCATTTTGACGGATACTTCCGGTGGCCGTAGGTAATAAGAAATTAGATGACATACAGTCTTATGTAAACTTAATTTTTATTCTTCAAAAAGATCGATCAACCGTTACGTACGTACGTTTATAGTACAGGAAGTGTCTAAAAGTAAAATAGAAACATCTTATCTGTACCTTTTAATTCTCAAACGTTCTGAGTGTCAGTTTCGTAATATATTGGGCCTGATATCGTGCACTTTAACGTTATAATCAACTCTTCCAATATTTTCTGTAAACGTATTATCTAGTCTCTGTGTTACTTTGTGCGTGATTTAAGTGAAACTAATCGATTTGTTGGTGCCTCGGGTAATGTTGTAACGCTACAAAACGGCTTGACTTATTTTATGGGGAAAATGTTACAGAATTACGTTTATTTATAATGGTTGTTTAGCTAAATTTTCGTTTTGCAATGTGTCACTACGGATAAATTAACGACATTAGCCGTTACAGCAAAAGTAATAGATGAATGTGCTGGGGGCCCGGAAAATGTTGATTGGATTACATTCATTTGCTTTACTTTTAGTACATTTTTTTAGCTATTGTTATACCTCAAGGATATTATTTCTTCTAAAGGAACGTCATGTACTTATTGTAATTAATCAGGAATGTAAAAATATTACTTGCAAAATTTACAAATAATGTGACTAGTCATCGGAATCTGGAAATATGTATAACGATTGTAAACCCGATAGAATTTTGTTTTCTTTAGGCAGACTAATACATTTTATTTGGGATATTCTGAAATTGCGAGCATTTTTTATCAAAGTTACTTAGTGTTTGTAATAATTTACCGACAACAATTTTCATCAAATTTCTTACCTAGCCAAACTGATTTGTATATTTTGTTTTTTTTTGACAATTCCAGAAAATTTGTTTTTTAAGAGTTGTCACAGTTTTTGTCGAGGAAACGAGAAGCAGGAATTATTCTGACAAAATTTATTTAAAACATATAAAACATAAACGATCTTCAACAAATTCTTAGACAAAGCGGACCTCATTGTGCGTATAATTCATCCATCTGAACAACCCCCGAATACACAAACTCAGTCAGAAATAGACCAACAACACCAGAAAGCCTTCCTTCCGTACATTCGAGGAGTCAGTGACACCACTCAAACTACAGCCAACTTAACCGGGAACCCTAAAGACAAAGTACCGAGCGAGGATCGGGGAATTTACGAAATTCCATGTCGCGATTGTCCAAAAAGCTACATCGGTCGTACCAACAGGTACGTCAACCATCGAGTATATGAACACTCAGTTCATAAAAAAGATCCGATTTCAACTTCCACTATTCGCGAAGCTATTAAAATAGATAAACGACCCCTCTTCCTAAGGCATTAAGCTCCGTAATAGCCAAATTAAGCAAACCAGACACGCCCACCAACACCCAACCAATCACTACACAGACCCCTCATCACGTGACATCCCTTCTAATCGATCGATAAACATAAATAGAAGAAACAGAGCAGATTCACACTCAGTTCGGTTACCTAGTAACTCTTGGGGAGTAAGCAGATTGAGACCCCGAGTTCGATTAAGACTCAGAAACTCTTTTTAATTTTTGTCTCTTGCTAATGGCGCCAAAGCCGGAGAGAATACTGGCCGTTTACAGTATTTAAGAAAATTAGATGAGGTTCTCACCTGGAACCTAGCCTGGTTCATATATTATATGTATATATAAACTCTCTTTCAAATCAGCCACTCCCAGCCCATTACAATTTTGAGTAAAAAAGTTTTTTGAGCACACCAGTTTTTTTTCAGAAAGTCTAGTTTTTAAATCCTTTTGGTGTTTTTGAAAAAAAGAATTGTGACCTCAGAAAAAATGTCCTCAGTTAAAAATGATTGAAAAAATAATTTTTTTTCAATAATTTAAACCAAATTACTGGGAAAAGAGTTTTGGGGGTCGCTGAACAAGATTCTGTTTTCAGATTTAAAATCCAATAATTAAAAATAATTCCGATTTACACTAAAATTGGTTTAGGGTGGTTTTCAGGATTTCTGATCACGAATCTAAGGTCAGGTTAGCAAAATTCGAAATGGCGGGTCCTAGAAGGTTGATGAAAATTTTGAGATTCAATGGATTTAGGCCAAAATTGGTATAGAGGGGTTTTTGGGATATCTGATCATAATCATTTTCTATTGATGATGAACAAAATGCAGATCAGAGGTCCTCAAATCAATAAAGTAATTCATTGTAAAGATTTACTAAACGTTAGATACCTAAGTAATTTCCAGTGTTAACCTCTGATTCGTGATCAGAGACCCCAAAAACCCTCGTATACTAATTTTGACGTAAATCGGTTGATTTTCAAAATGTTCATCCGGCATCTTGGACCCGCGATTTTCTATGTGCAAATCTGACCTCGAATTCGTGAATCTGCCAACGGATTCTTGATCAGAGAATCCGAAAACACTTTTTTTGAGTAATTTGTGTAAAATTGTGAACGAAGTATAATTTTCTCCATCATCTTTTAGTGAAAAATGGCTTTTTATTGCGAGGCTGCTTTGAAAAAGAATTACCATATTTTTAGGCCTGTACCATTTTTTCAAAGTTTGAATTTATCAAAGTCGGCTAAGTACTTCCAGAGAATACCGTCTACAAACATATAAACATGCAAACAAACTTTGCATTTTCAGATATTCATTTTACAAATGTGTAAAGACGGTGGGACTTAGATCAGGGGTGTCTGCAAGCGGGATCATTATTTTTTACTTATTTTGTGGTTAAATAATCAATTGTTTGTTGTATAAAGTTTTCTACATTTTTCATTTCCAGAATCAAAATTAATTTTTAATAGACTTGGCCTTGAAATTATCTTGAAGGCCCAGGACACGGCAGAAATTGCCCTTGGAGAGCCAGAGAAATTTTGTACAACCGATTTTTTTTGAACGACGTCCATTTTACAAGATATCCGACCGGTCACTGCTTCACTTTAAGTTGGCCTTGCGAGGACAAATTTTTCTAAAGGTCAGGGTAGTGTCTGGGCCTAAAACTTTCCTTCTATTTTCATTTCTGGTGTCAAAATTAGGGGTTACCATTTATAAAAATGGACTTTTCCTTAAAATGATTTCAAAGGTGTAGCTTAAGGTCTCGGCCAAGTTCAACGTCAGGTAGCGTGGAGAATTATCTAAAACATTTATCTTTACCCTTTTTGAGCGCCCGCGGCTTTGAACACCTTGTATAACTTTATGTACCTAACATAAGAAGGTTTTGTGCTGCATTAAGGGGTTCACCGTTCTTAAGGTTTCGCGGTATGTCTGCCTCAAGGTTTTGATATAATGTGTTCATACATTTATTTCTTAGAGTAACACATTGTTGTGTTTTGACTGCTTTTAAATTAGCATAGAGGAAGTAATCTAATTGTATAAACACGAAAAAAGTTTTAGAGCAGCCTATAACACTTGTAACAAAACTAGCAACAATAAATTTCTCTTGCCCCGATTTTAATTTAACCTTTAACAGCTAAATTAAATCACAACGTAGCTAAATTTATATCCCAATCTCGGAGAAGATAATCAGAGACATAGAGCCGAAGGCGTTCAGTTGATTAAAGCGTTAACATACGCATTAAGCTTTCAAACCACCCCCGCTACCGTTAGAATTGACATTTTATCGTCGGCAATATTGAAACGAAATCGCTGGAACTGCTGACGTCAACGATTGCCTAACGAAGGCGTCACTTCTCTAAAGTTAATCGAATTAATTCACTAGCTATCTATATATCTATCGAGAGCTTTAACTCATTAGTGAAAGTTCACCACTTCCCAGTCCCGACGTTCGGTCTTCACCACCACCACCGCTATCACGGTCTGATAAGCATTCATTTTTCTTGTATTTGCGGGTCAAGGCGAACATTTAGCTTTATTGGAAAAGAGTTAAGCCGTCTAAGCGGATATTTCTATCAAAAAATGTCGATTGAGATTAAAATTTAAATCTTTTTTAGGGTTCCGTATATACAATCTACGGATACCCTTATAATATCACTCCTTCTGCCTCTGTCACATCACAGCAATTTTCTCCTAAACTACTGGACGGAAGAAGTTGAAATTTGGTATCAATGTATAGTTTGGTGACCTGATCAGGAGTACATATCGTAAAAGAAGAAATTTTGATTTTAGGGGTACTTCTGGGGGGAAAAACTAAAAAAATCGACCGTTCCCCCCCTGATCTCCGAAACTACTGAGCCTAAAATTTTGAAAAAAATAGGAAATACCGAACGTTGCCCGAACTTTATAGGAAAAATAAGGAGAAACCCTTAGTATTAATTTGGGGGGCAAATTATAGAATTAAATGAAAATTTAAAAATATAAAAAATTTCAAATGCATCATGTAATACATGAAATGAAAGGTCCCATTCTGAGAAACACAAATATATTTTTTTTATATTTAAAAAAATAGTTAAAAAGATATTAAAGAAAATATACCAAAATTTACCCATTCCCCCCCCCTTATCTCCGAAACTATAAAACGTAAAGTTTTGAAAAAAATTAGAGGTGTAGGGTTTGAACTGAAGATTACTGGGATTACTGGGGGGCAAATTACAGAATTAAATGGAAAATACTTAAAATTAAAATTGTTTCTAACCCATCATGTTATATATCAAAAGGAAGGGTTCATTATAACGAAAACAAATATATTTTTTTTCATATTTTTAAAATAAATTAATTAAAAGATATTAACAAAAACATAAACAAAATTACCCATCCCCCCCTTATCTCCGAAATCATTAGCTGGAAAATTTTGAAAAAAAATGGAAATATAGCCCCTCACCTGAACTTTACTGGAAAAATAAGGAGAAACCCCTAATATTCATTTTGGGGGGCAAATTATAGAATTAAATGGAAAATATAAAATTAAAATTGTTTCTAACCTATCATGTTATATATCAAATGAAAGGGTTCATTATGACGAACACAAATATATATTTTTTTCATATTTTTAAAATAAATTAATTAAAAGATATTAACAAAAATATAAAAAAATACCCATTCCCTCCCCCTATCTCCAAAACCATAAGCTGGAAAATGGAGGTATAGGGCTCATTATGAGAAATACAAATATATAGTTTTCATATTTTTGAAATTAATTATTTACAAGGTATTAACATAAAGATGTAAAAAATTCATTTCTCGCTTTATTTCCGAAACCATACTACCTAAAATTTTGAAAATATTAGAGGTACTGGGGCTCACTTGAAATTTATAAGAAAAATTATATATATATATATATATATATATATATATATATATATATATATAGTAATTTTAGGGGACAAATTATACAATTAAATGGAAAATAAAAATTCAATTTTCAAACGCTTCATCAGATAAAAGGCTCATTATATAAATTACAAATATATCATATTTTTAAATCATTTGTTTAAAAGATATTAACAAAAATATTAAACATGGATTTAATTCCCACTTTAGAAACTACACTATTTAAATTTTGAAAAATATATTTTATTTGTATTTATAACTGATTTGAATAACATATTTAATAGTTTATAATTTAAAACTTGACCTTTATCTTCCAATCTACAGAGTCTCAAAACTCAGACAGTAGATTAAAAAAGGCTTCTCTGAAAGTTTATTACTCGTAGTAAAATAAAACTCTAATGTTAATTTTTGGGGGCCAAATTAGAAAATTAAATACATATGTATTCTGATAAAAATCAAGCCAATCCTGAAGCAGATAAAATAAAAAGTCTATGGAAAATGAAAGTGTATATTTTTTATAAATTTAAAATGCTTCGTTTAAAAGATATTAGGGTAAATATAAGAAAATGCAATCATTCCCTGCTTGTCTGAAACTGGAATATTAGAATCTTGAAGGTGGTACGGAACCATTAGTATGCGAGTCCAACTCGCACTTGACCAAATTATTCTAGTTTTATCAAATTTTATTCATTTATTTCTTGCAATAGCATCTGTTTTACCAAAACAATATTAAATTTCCTTCTAGGTGTTGCGGTTTCTTTGTCAGTGAGTATAGTTATAACAATATAATTTTCGTTAGTAAACGAATATCAATTTTTGTATTGAGACCTTTAACAAAAGAGTTACAGGTTGACAAGCTCACATAGGACGACCCCTAATTTAGAAACTCTGGTGGACTATTTGAAATACGAGGGTGAATCAAATATGAACCGGACTTTTCTGTTTCTCGCCCTGTAGGTAATTCTAGTGGCGTGATGTCTCGATATATGTTAGGTAGGGATGTTAAGAAGAGGGGAGTTCGTTGGTTTGGCGAGGCGTAGTCGATGCGCTGTTAGTAGCATCATGTCAGAGCAAGAGGTGCATACGTTTGTTGCGCAACGTGCTGTTATCAAATTTTTGGTGCGGGAGGGCGTTAGATCGTCTGAAATCTGTCTATCTGCACAGTTCGGCAATGAAACACTTTCAAGGACCCAAGTGTACTACTGGCACAAAAAGTTTTCAGATGGCCGAGAGACAGTGGAAAATGAACCTCATGCACGCCGTCCCACGACAAGCATCAATGAGGCGAATATCTACGCAATTCGTGAGCTGATTGAAGGCGTACTGCTGATCGATTTTTTGCACGAACGCCGTACAATTAATGCTGAGTATTACAGCGAACTACTCCAACAAGTGAAACTTGCTTTTCGGCAAAAGAGGCGGGATATGTCTATCCGAAGTGTGATTCTGTTGCATGACAACGCTCGGCCACATACAGCTGCATTGACTCAAGGAAAATTGAACAAAATGCATTGGGAAACCCTTGAACACCCGCCTTACAGTCCTGATTTGTCGTCATGTGACTACCACATGTTTGGGCCACTTAAAGAAGAACTGGGAGGCCACCACTTTGAGGACAACGGTGTAGAAACGTTTCTGCACAACTGGTTATCGACACGACCAGTTTCATTCTTTGAGAAAGGTATTAAAAAACTTCCGATTCGGTGGGAAAAATGTATACATAAGAGAGAAGACTATGTAGGAAAATAATATGTATTAAAATTTGTATTGATCGTACCAATAAAATTTTTAAAACAAAAGTCCGGTTCATATTTGATTCACCCTCGTATTATTCCACTTGTATTAACTTATCGAGATTGTAGGATAGACTAAATGTTCAATCGCACCATAACTTTCTAATTATGGACTTGCGATAGCAATGCTAGCTTCAACTAGTTAGTGTTAAGTTTATCAAGACCGAGAAGTTTAATCAACATATCGAATCCGCATAAGCGTTATAATCTACTATTGCAACATCTTGTGAAACCGCCACAGATAACCGATATTAAAGCTGTTCATTGCCGATATAAATATTGATTTGTTGAAGCAGAGCAAGGAAACTTTAGGTAACATAATCGATGTTATCTAAATGGAGTCGGAGTCATTTGCAATGTAGATTTCTTTCGTAATTTGGAAAATTACTGAACGATATTTCATTTCGGCGTATACGAATGGCCTTTTGTGGAGAGCTCGTGACGAATCGGAACGATAGATGTAAGTTTTCGTACTGTTGCTGTGTTCATTCTAGTCCAGTTGTCGACAGTAAAAATTAAGCAAACACCATGTCGAAAATCTTTCGACTAAGATCGGTTTTGTAAAAATTTTGAAGGAAGATTATCATAGGTTCTAGTTAAACGTTTATGATATGCGCTTTGTTTTTGTAGGGATGATAATCGCACCTTCTGTTAAAAAAAATAAAAATTACCATTCAGTGCATTTCATAGAATAAAATTTAATTTAAACGAATAAAAAATATGAAACATAATATATTATATAGGGTTATACCCTTATATTTTATTTTTTATTTATTTATCAGAATGTTTACAATTACTTATACCTTAGGTATACTATAATAAACCCTGCAGAGGTAAACTCAGTTACCTGTTCGCAGGTCTGATAATCTTAACACTAACCTTAATGATAATTTCCTATAAAATCTTATTACTAATATCCTACAAATTTAGTGTTGTTGAAATAGTTATGTGATACTAATATATACTTTAATATAATTTACTATCCTGCTATTTGAAATTTTAAATATTAGCCAAGATCCATGGTTTTATTTTCTTTTTGACAGTGTTAAGGTTTTTTAGAGTTTTCAAATCATTTGGTGGGCTGTTGAAAACATTAATAGCTTTAACATAACTATTTTTACTGCTTATAGTTTTATTTCTTTTTGGAATCATAATACTTCTATTTCTTGTAGAACTGTTGGATTTTATAAATTTATTTTTAAACTTGTCATAATAGTATTTAAGAGACTTAAAAGCAAAGATTTGCTTCAGATTTTGTTTTTTTTTTTTCAATAAAAGTTTGTTTTTTTATATATAATTTTCAGTAGTTTATTTTGTAAACGTTGTAATAAAACTTGTTTAGTTGAATAAATCCCTCCCCAAGCTATGTTACCATAGCAGATAATATTATGGAAAAGTGCATAGTATAACATTATCAGGGAGTCTCTCAACATAATTTTGGCCATTTTCCGAAATATAAAAACTAAGTATTTTGTTTTATTTATTAAATATTCAACATGCATATGCATGTCCCATCTCATTCTATAGTCAAATAATTTGGTCAAGTGCGAGTTGGACTCGCTTGATTTTTAAGTATTTATAACTTTCTACCCTTTTTATTTTTTTGGTATTTATCTTAATATTTATATGGCGAGGAACACTATTGCAGTAGTTTCCGAATGTCATGAAAACCGATTTATCAACATGTAGAGACAATTTGTTTAAAGCAAGCCATTTATTTCAAATTAAGGTAGTAATTCATTTGCATTTCGACTGCATTCCATGTTTTTCCTGTTGATATCACAGCCTTATCATCAGCAAAAGATAATATAATTCCCTAAAAGTATCAAAAGCTTTGGCTATGTAAAAAAAATACAAAAAAAAACACCAACAAAACTAGCTGACCTGTCCCTGCTTTGCACGGGGTGGACAAATCTACGTATTTGGCGTATTTGAACATTTTTGAACGAAAATAAGTGAGTATGGTAGTGAAATGCAAAATTTGTATTTGTTTCTAGACATTGTTCCGACCAACACGACACTTCCGACGGACATTTCACTTCTTTGGCCCATTCCCTGTGTGCAAAACTGGGACTAGGTTATACAGGGTGTCCCAACGAAAACGAGCCACCTGGAATGTTTCCCAAAATACTCATTAATTTGAAAAACACGTCTACAGATTTACGAAGGGCCATACTGACCGTTAATTAAATTGCACCCTCATCATTACAGTGCTAACTACTCAATTTTTTTTAAATGGAATGCTACCATATGTGACCCCATTGCCCATAAGAGATTCTAAAGGTTAAAATTAGCGAAAATTTACCTCGATGACCTTGAAATCGCCAACGTGAGCGGGCTGTTTAAGGGGTGAGAAACGGCGTGATTAGTGACATTTTGGCTTAACGTAGGGATGTATAAACGACATATTTAGGGGTGTGTTCATTATTTCTAAGGTCTTTTTGGCATTCGGTAGGGGTGAAAATCAATCGAGGGTGTCATTTGTTCAGTGAACAAGGGAGCCGCGTTCTCGGGTCATGGCCAGGACTGTGGGGTCTCATGTAGGGTTGCTGACACATCGTAGAGGTTGACTAGGGCTCCGTTGAGGGTCCCAGTGCTTCTTGTGTTGAAGTAGGATGGGGGGCCGTGTAGAGGTTAAGGATTGCTGATAACAGGCTGCGATGTAATAGAGGTTATGGACTATTGGGTAGGGCTGCTGTGACGTGATGAAGATGGATGGATGGAGGCCGCGTAGAGGTTAGGTTGGAGATGACAGATGAGGTATTATTAGAAGGTTAGGGTTCGCGGCTGCTGTGATATATAGGTTAGACTGGGAGCTGCTCATAAATGAACGGAAATCTTAACAGGAAGTTTAAAAATATCTAGGAAATTGATATTTAGATGTAGATCAAGGTTATCGGAGTGGAGCAGTATGTTCAACAGAGAACGGCTGAAAAAGACAGTTGACATCTGAAACTTTATAGAAGGAAGGCGAGGAACAGTATACAGGTATACCTACTAGAAATGGGATAGTGGGAAACGATAGGATAGCGAAAACGGGCATGCTTGGAATATGTTTGAAGGTGGTTAACTGAACAGAGGACGCAGGAAACGGGAATGCTAGGAACGACAGCGGGAACGGGAATGCTGGAAACGCAATAGCTGGAACAGGATAGCGGCAAGAAGTGTGCTGGATGGTTGGAATGTTTTGTGTTGACTGAACGGGGGGCGCAGGAAACGGGAATGCTGGGAACGAGAATGATGAAAACGTGGAGCCCAAAACTTGGTTGCAATGAATACTCGCATGTCGAAAATCGAACAAGGATGTTTCGTTAAGAAATTGTCCGAACAGATACCGATAAATTCAGCGAGAACGTAGTGATGCAAATACCGAATTTGTCTGGTGAATCAAGACCATGCGATCCCCAAATTCTCTATATTAAGAGATTTAACGCCCGGACTCGGAGATCGCATAGCCTTGATTCATCCGACGGATTCGGTACGTGCATCACAACGTTCTTGTTGCAGTTTTGAATTTATCGCTATCTGTTCGGACAATTTCTTAACGAAACATCCTTGTTCGATTTTCGATATGCTAGTTTTCATTGCAACAATGTTTTGGGCTCCACGTTTCCATCATTCTCGTTCCTCGCATTCCGGTTTCCTGCGTCCTGTGTTCAGTCAACCAACTTCAAACATATTCCAAGCATGCCCGTTTCCGCTATCCTGTTCCAACTATCCCGTTACCTGCAATCTCGTTTCCCATTATCCCATTTCTAGTATACCTGTATACTATTCCTCGTCTTCCTTCTATAAAGTTTCAGATGTCAACTGTCTTTTTCAGCCATTCTCTGTTGAACGTACTGCTCCACTCCGATAATCTTGTTCTACATCTAAATACCACTTTCCTAGATATTTTTAAGCTTCCTGCCAAGATTTCCGTTCATTTATGAGCAGTTCCCTGTCTAACCTATATATCACAGCAGCCGCGAAACCCTAACCTCTAATAATACCTCATCTGTCATCTCCAACCTAACCTCTACGCGGTCTCCATCCATCCATCTTCAGCACGTCACAGCAGCCCTACCCAATAGTCCATAACGACCATTACCTCGCAGCTTGTCATCAGCATCCTAACTTCTACGCGGGCCCCCATCCATCTTCAATACATCATAGCAGCCCTGGGGCCATCATCGGAGCCTCAGTCAACCTCTACAATGTGTCACAGCAACCCTAAATGGGACCCCCACAGTCCTCGCCAAGGTCCTATAACGCGGCCCCCCTTCTTCACTGAACAAATTACACCCTCGATTGATTTTCACTCCTACCGAATGCCAAAAGGACCTTATAAATAATGAACACACCCCTAAATATGTCGTTTACTTTAAGCCCGCTCACATTGGCGATTTCAAGGTCATCGAGGTAAATTTTCGCCAATTTTAACCTTGAATCTCTTATGGGAAATTACATGTATTTTTTGTCGATTTTGACCTAGAATCGGCATAGCTCATTTACTATAGTGACAATTATTTTAATTGTGCTGAAACTTATATCCGTTGCTAAGAATGACACAAAGAAAGAGAAACAGAAACATAGATAGGACGAGAGACGGAAAGAAGCTTTTGCTTACATCGTTCAGTCTCAAATGATTGTTTTTTTTTTCACATCTCGCACATTTTTGGTTTGTTGTGAGACGATTTTAACATCATCAGCCATGAACGAAAATTTTTATATGTCAACAAACTCTTCTAATAAAGCATTATTTTGGGATTTAATATGAAGCGTTAGACATATTTGACGTGTTTGAGATTTTTAACATTTAATATTCTGGTTTTACCGTTTTTCATTTTAGGTATTTTTTCCATTTTTTGATGTTTTGGTGTTTTTGATTTTTTTGGCATTTTTGACACTACATTTTTACGTTTTCGATATTTTTGTCAATTTTGACATTTTTGACTTACTTCACTTATTTGACTTTTTGGTCTCATTTTATTTTCTATTGATTTTATTAAAAAAACTCGCCTTTCTTTTCTTACCCCTCCGAACACACAAAAGATGTCATTGGTGACTTGCTGGTTAAATTTTACTTCCAAAAAAAGCTTCTAGTTTGCTCTAATTACTGGCATATAAAGCTCATACCGATATTGTTATCGTGCTGCAAACGATTTTCAAAGGACCATTGAAAAACTAGTTCACGTGAAATTATCGAGAACAACGGAGTGATAAATTGCTTGACTGATTGTGTACTATTTTGGAGAACGATATGCTTTTGAAATGGTAAACTTTTTTTTACAAATGCAGATTTTGGCGTGCGATATCTGGTGCGGTCGTATTTTTTAAATTCGTGCAATAAATAAGAGTGTATCGTGTGACCCCATAAAAGTTTGTTGTCGAAAAACGTCAGTTGTGTGCAGTTGATTGTACATAATCGAATTTGTTTGCTGTGCTTGTATATTTGGTATCGTAAAATTTGTTGTTTGACCTAGTTTACACTGTTGCATTTTGCTTGTAATGATATGTAGTCAACGACCAGGACACGAAACTAAAGTTTTCAATGATAATAAAGTGTGTTTTCATTCTTTATTTTACTTTATTATTTATATAAAAGATTATTAACCACTTAGACTGAAGAGCTAATCCAAGAATTTGTACATATCGAATTCATCGTTTGTATGAATGGAATTCCAATATTGACATCATTTTTATTACCACAAATCTGTATGTTAAAGTAGACTCACCGACAAAGAAATTGCAAGACCTAGAAGGAGATGTTTAAATTTAATATTGTTTTTCTAAAACATAGATGCTCTAGTAGCGAGTCATTTAAGTTGATAAATTTGTTGTTTCTAGATATACAGATAACACAAAAAATGAGGTTAAACACCTTTCAAGTTGGAGGAACTTGAACGAGTTGTCTTTAGAATTTATAAGTGGCGTTCCTAGGTACGACTTTGATATAAGATAGCGCATTCGCCAAAAATGTGATCAAAGAATGTGAATGACCATTACTAATTTCTTCCTTTGAAAAATCTAAAACAACACATAACGAAAAATAAAAGAGTCTGCGTCAATTCTTTTGAATGAAGACGATTGTAACGCTTCTACTTCTGTAGAATTCAATCCTATCTGGTTACCGACAATTAAGGATATATCAAACTTTCATTTTACATTTTATATTTTCAATACATGTTTAAAGCCATTGAAAACGAAGTCAGATTAGACCTAGAAACGTTTGTTTTTTCCTTGAATATACAGATTTTTGTTTCGATTGTGGTGTTATTTTCCAAGAACACATAAAAATATCTTTATCTTTATTATAAAGTCAATGAAATGAATACTATGTTCACAGACAAGGACGGATCTAGGATTATCTTTAGGAGACATGACAATTGTAATAATAAAACTGATTAACACTATAACTGCTTCGATTTAAACTCATTTATTTTATTAAGTTATTGTTTTTCTGCCTACTGTTTTGGATCGTATTCTGGGAGTTTCTTAGCTTACTGTCTAATCTTGCTGTTATTATTTAGTTTTTCCAATTTTACAAAGTTTTAGGGGCCGCCTCCTACGCCCCCTGACTGGATCCGTCACTGTTCGCAGATACAATTAAGTTGATGTTTCCATAGTTGAAATTTTCGGAACATACTTTTACAATAAAAACCGGCCGTGGATTTTTGGCGTTAGTTCAAGGTCTATTTCTTAATTCAACATTGACATTACTTTTTTTAAAATGTAACTTCATTAAAGAATCAACAATTCTCAATATACCTATATAAATTCATTGTTTATTTTTTGTTTCAGGTAAGACCCAGATGCGTTATTATTGACAAAATTGGTAAGATAAAACTAGTTGTAGAATGGTTACAGTTTATAAAAATTCATCATTCTTGGTACACAAACAAACTTTAATAAAACCAAAATTAATCCTAAACATTCGAAAAAATGTCTACGTCAACCCACCAAAGACTATTGAAGATTTAAAGATACGAAAAGTGGAACAAATAACTTCTCAAGTGTTTACCAACGTTAAAAAATAATTTGAAAATCGCATTGCTCATCGTGGCCAATTTGAACATTTGTTATGATGTTTTCTTATTCTTTTGTTACGTTTATGCCTTTCCCATAATTTTTGTTGGTTTACTTGAGTAAAAGAGAATTTTATTTCTAGAAAAGCTTGTTATGCAACCGATATAGAATTACTAAATCTTTCAAATTTGAGTTGCAATTTCAAAAAAAAAAAATTGGATGGCGACATGCAGACCACATTAATGACGTCATGATAAATCTATTTATGTCCAGAAAGGCGCAATATTAAGTTTGACGTGTCTCAGGTTTTTCTTGTATCTGGATAGATTTTATTTGGTATGTTTCATACTACTTGCACCCTGTATAGAAAAATTCTATTTAAATCCCTGGTTTTAGAGAAATAAAACTTGGAAGGGAGAGGCATAAAAAGCTGAAGACATAGATTATACTGGGCTGCTTTTGGGAAGTTAAGCTCAGTACACACGGTCGTTCTAGAGTTTCTGATCTATGTGTCCTACCTGTTTTGACATACGGAGTCCAAACCATTACGGAACAGTTGACTTAAAAAGTAATGAAACGCAAAAAGTCAGACATAACACTTGAATATCACAAACAAATTCCTGGATAAGAAACAACAAAAATAAAACACTTGGCCAAAGTAGTAGATAAGATTTAAGCAATGACAGATAATTATGTAAGCATATGTTTAGAAATTGAACAAATAAGAAGGCCGATGAAATGAGAAACAAGCAAGAGGTATGAAGCAAAAGTTATATAAAACGGTGTGCAATTGATGAAAAAAGCTTTGAGAGGGTCATTAAAAAAGAAAATATTATTTTGCGAATGAATCTTTAAATTTAAAAAAGAACCGAATTCAGCTGACTTGAAATAAAAACCATTTAGAAACTATGTGCAATCAATCACTATTTTCAGACATATCTTTATTTTTATCTGATTTAATTAAGGTACAATTCAATTTTCTCCCTCTCAAATATATTTTAACTTTTTTATTTATTTTATTATTTGGACCACTTTCTATAAATCTAACTAATTCACTCTATATTGCATCCACACTCTATATGCTTCTATGTACTTGTCACTCCTATATAACTTATTGGTCTATCATTTTCTGAATCACCCTGTACAACTATAATTCAACTCAACACAATATTACAATGGTCCTGATATCTTTAAAACCACCCTGTATAAGTACAAATCCACTCCATACTTTTAACTCTTTCTATTATTCTATTGTTTAAATTATTCCTGTATACCAATGATTTTACTTCGCCCCATATGTCTAGTATTCCATATGTCTATCCTATATAACAAAATTCACCTTTTTGAGCCACATTTTATGACTATAATTTTACTCAACCATTTGTTTCAACCACCCGGTATATGCAACTGCTTCTAAAATTTTGGAACTCATGTCTATAATTATACCCCGTCCTACGTCCTATAATTCAAATATCGTATCTGCTTATAATTATATAACACATTTTTGATACACTCTCAATAACGGTAATTTTAACCCACCCTTACTTCAAACACCTTGTCTAAGCAACTAATGTTCTAAACTATATAACTTTTTTAAACAGCCCTGTATAACTGTAATTATTCTCCACTTTATACTCAACTGTTTCTGATAATTTTTAAAGCCTTTTGTATAACTGTAATTATTCTCCGTTCTGTAACGCAAATATCCACTCTGTATAACTATAGTTTTGCTCCACCTTCTATACCGAACTGCTTATGTGCTAGTTGTTTTCTGAATGATACTTGTGGCATATTTTTCAATGTCTAAGTGCTTCTTGGGAAATAACACCAAAGTTTAAAGAAAATTGTTGTATATTCCAAACGTTTCGGGGTCTAGATCAGACCCCGTTGTCAATGGTTAAGAAACTACGGATTAAAAAGGCACAATTCTAAGATTACATTTTTTTTTTCGAAAATCATTTTTATCTCATTTTCAACATCTAAGTTTCATGTCATTCATTAGTAAAACCCTTCCATTAGTTAGAAATAGTGTATCTTTCTGCACTGGTAGAAAATATTTGGGAACAGCGACAAGAACTAGAAGACTCGTCGAGAACATTTATTGCCACAGGAAAAAGGAATTGGACAGACATCAAGTAATGAAGGAAATCAACAAGATCCTGAAAACCCAAGGAAGCTTATTCGATCTGAAAAGAAGAACTTATAGTGCCCCTGTGACGTATTTGACCAAAGGCAAATATCAAATTTCAAAATATGGTTTCAATACTATTGTATAAACTCATGACGCAATTCCATTAATACAACATACATCTCAAAAAAAAGAAGAAATTGTACCTTTTTAATCCGTAGTTTCTTAACCATTTATAACGGGGTCTGATCTAGACTCCGAAACGTTTGGAATATACAGCAATTTTCTTTAAACTGTGGTGTTATTTCCCAAGAAGCACTTAGACACTTATGTGCTACCCAATACAATATTTTTAGAATCACCTTGTATAACTAATTCAATTCCAACTTAAATTTCAACCATCCTATGTATACAACTGCTTATGTACCACCTAATATTACATGCACGCACGCACTCACCTTCCACCGTATTCCACACAGAAGAGATCCGGAATAACAAATTTTCGTAACTTAACTTCGTCTCTAAAATAAACTGACTTCAAAAGCATCAAAATGAAAATCATTACAAACACCCTGTACGACATACTTTCATGGCATATCTTGACATCTAAATTAGATACTTATGATGAAAATTTGAAATTTACCATGATGTTTACAGTTTTTGTGCATATATTGTCCGATTTTCAGAAAAATAGTATGTTTTATGTTATAGAAAAATGTACGGAATCAAGCTGGAACATATCTTTGTATTTTACAATTTATGATATTAAAATTGCGTGAGCAGTTTTAGAGAAAACAGTGAAGATTCATTGAAAATCACTGAAATCTACTCTCTTCTTTGCTTTTTTCTTCTGATTTTCTAGAAAACCGTAACTCTCATGTTATAGAAAATTATATGGGACCTTTCTGTACTGTTCCTTAATATAATGTAGTTTAAATCATCAAGCCGTTTTTGAATAATCGCTCGTCATACATAAAAAAAAGTTGTAGACGAATTGATAACCTCCTCCTTTTTGGAAGTCGGTTAAAAACAGTTTATACTATGGGAAAGGTACTGCAGAACTACTAAACATTATAGTTTTTAATTCTTGTTCTTTGGTTAGTACAGTAATGCCTTTAAATTACTAACGTTTGCCGGAAAGCACCAAGAAGTGAGAAGTTGCAGATTTTAACGACATTATACAACGCTATAGTCAGTAATTGTTATCGCAATAAAACGTATTATTGTAAAAGTCGTGCATTTGAGATTATACCACACTTCGTATCTTCTCGGTACATCGAATCGTTACAACAAACAGCTAAACGGCTGTTTTTTAGACGTAAAGCACGAAACAATACTTGTAATTTTGAAATCGTGAGTGATTGCCCCAGTGAATTGAACGAAAATTAAAGGAAACCTATAAAAAGAGAAAGACGCGAGTAATGAAATTTGCATGCTTGATTCCAATTTGTATAGCAAGTCGATGGGAACGACGACGATCGGCCGCATGGAGACCAATTTTAAATTAAAAACGGAATTTCCCAAGGAAGTTTACGGGGAAATTGAAAGTTAATGAAATGGTTTTTATGGGTCCTAGGAAAATAGGTTTCGTGAAGGTGAAAATTGGGCTTGTTCCAAGAAACACAATTTGTGTGTCACCAGAATATAAATAATATAACTATGTTTTAAAACTAAATATGTGAAAATAATGAAGTACTACAGTATTTTTTAGTCAAAATAATGTCATTACACTATCTTTTCCTTTATAATCGATTGAACACAAGACACTAAAAATATCGTTTCAACCTTGTCTTTTGTGATTCCCAGGCATAGGATAGAAATCACAAGAAATAAAATCGTAGGTTAATTGAAACCGATCGAAGCTATTATTATCTTGATTATCCCTTGAGCACATGATAATATATTGTTTCTAGTCGAGAACATTTATTAGTAGCCCCACCCGATTTGGGTTTTCAGTTTTCCCTGAAACTCCTAAATGCCAAAATTCATTTCACGTTAAAATTATTTTGTCTATTCATTGGGTTTTCTCTCCTCCAAATTTTTTCCTGTAACAGATAAGTATTTAAAAATTGTATATGTAGAACAAAGTGCAGTAAGGCAATTTCGTAAAATTGCTCGGATTACTGGCTGTCTGTACAGAGATTCTTCCTCACAGTTTTTCTGAGAGAAAGAGATGTCTATAAAATGATCAACCAGTATTCCTGTATATAAGGAATGTATTGTATATTGTGTAATACTTATCTGTGTATGGAGACGTTTCAACTCCGAGTCTGGAGTCGTTGTCAATCGTTTAGTGTTGTTTTCGAGGTTTTTTTCTAAAAAATTTTCGCTTAAATGAAAAACACAAAATATCTGTACTTACACCAAATACAAATTTCATCAATAAAACTGTGATTAATTTATCAACTAAACACATTACACCAACAGAACAATACGTAATTTCTAAGGGATTAAATTATTCAATCACTCCACAAAATATACCTAAACTAGATCTGATAGTTACGATTGAAGACACAGCCCAAAAACTGCCTCCAGAAGTTTTTTATATGGTCAAATTTTTTGACAAACAACAAATTCAAAATCAAAACGAAAATTTTTTAGAAAAAAACCTCGAAAACAACACTAAACGATTGACAACGACTCCAGACTCGGAGTTGAAACGTCTCCATACACAGATAAGTATTACACAATATACAATACATTACTTATATACAGGAATACTGGTTGATCATTTTATAGACATTTCTTTCTCTCAGAAAAACTGTGAGGAAGAATCTTTGTACAGACAGCCAGTAATCCGGGCAATTTTACGAAATTGCCTTACTACACTTTGTTCTACATATACAATTTTTCAATACTTATCTGTTACAGGAAAAAATTTGGAGGAGAGAAAACCCAATGAATAGACAAAATAATTCAAGACCTCCTCAACAATCTTTTCGAAATTACTCACGTTAAAATGTCAAATGAAAATCGGTCTGACGTAACAACAAGCATTCGCGTTTAGGTCAATGCTTCCAGGTTTCTGGACGTCTATTTGTCTTCAGTTTGACTCAATTTATTAGCATACTGTACAGGTTGTATTGTACTTAAAACCAAATGTTTATCACACCTTTTTGTTCTATATCTATTTATTTATGTATTTTTCTTTCAAATTATTGGTGATGTAAGGATCCAACTAGTATAATCATCACATTTAGCTATTTAGAAATGGTGTAGCTTAACTTTCATATTTCATGCCCTTCTGTTCTTAGCTTTTTGGGATCAGGTTACGCAGATTATCTTCCTGATGTCAAGGACAGATCCAAGGCAGGTGCGATGGGGGGCAGTCTCCCAGAGCTGCATGGTAAGTGAGTGCGACACTAATTCCTGAGAAAATTTTCATCCAAGAGCTCAAAATAGGGTAATTTTTTTGGAAATAAAATCTATCCAAATACATCTGTAGGTTCCAGTAACCCCTAACCCTCCCCCCGACTTTTGTCGCCCCCGATGCTCGAGACCCCCTCAGTATCCCCCCTGAAGCTGGTCTCTGGATCCACCTCTAGATAATTAAGTGATTTTTGATGGCCATCAGTTGTCGTCTATCTGTTCTACCTTGGCCAAAGAAAACAATTTTCGTAATGTGTTTTAAAATTTTTTAAAAACAAATGGCGAACGATGGCAATGACGCCTTGTCTTGTTGCAGTTCTTTTGAATTTTTTACAGTCATCAGAATATCTCAGATGATTGCGATATTTTGCGGTTTACATTATGTCCTTTCTTGTTCCAAAAAAAATGTATGATTTATATGTATGAATTTTTTGCGAATAACCCAATACTTGACGAAAAGCTGTGTATATTTAAAAACTTCTAAACGTTTTAGGGTCTAAATCAGACACCATTCTCAATGGCAATTAAAGCAGTGAAAAAGAAAAAAATCTATTTTTTCCAAGGCAACTTATTTGACATATAATTGCAATTGAGAGTGGAATCTAATTTATAGGTGGGAAAAACAAGGCAAAGCATTTGCCATGTAAATATAAAAAAAAACATAAGGACAAAAACATTGCGTATAACTTATAAGAATAACCTATTTCCTAAATGTTTTCTTTAAATAAGAAAAAACAAGAAAAATGTACCCAAAAAAAGTTTAAAGAAAAAAAATCAGGGGATCAGTGGCTCACCTGTAGCTGTTAAGTCGTTGTGGTTATCGAAGCGCAGTGCGAATTTTAAAAATAATAAAATTGCTGGCTTTTCCCCATGGACCAAGAAATTTCCCTTGTCTGTTGTCTCTCTCTTTGTAGGACACATTTTTTTGCCCCTCTCTAGGACAATTTTTTCTCTAATTTTGCCCCTTAAACCAAAAGCTGGGTACGCCCTTGGAAATAGCTAACACAAATTTAAAAAATTTTTAAAGCTGGCTGGATGCTAACGGCGTAGGTCAATACAACACAAAAATATTATATTTTATTATTTCCTAACAAATAAAATGGCAACAAAATTTAAAAAATACGTAATCGATATTTTTTGAATAAATATCACGAAAAATTTGAATGCATAGTATTTTCAAATTTGCAATCTCACTTATTATTTTTTTATTTTTTTTTGTTAGTTTATATAATTAATTACTATTGGATTATATTAATAAAAAATATTATATTCTCATTCAGTACGAGGGCTGCCTTTTATATTTCGGGATTGGACAACCCTAGTGTTGCAATCTGACAACTGACAGCTCTATCGTAAAGTTTGACATTTTTGAGGTTATACGTACTCAGAACGTTTTGACATACGAGCGCTATGTGTATGTTTACAGTAACTTAAAGGATTCATCTCGGCCAAAAAATGGAATTAAATCGTGAACATTTTCGTGCGATTATTTTTTACAACTTTCGACGTGGATTAAGTCAGCAAGAGTGCATGGATGAACTTAATTTAATTTTTGGCGATGAAACTCCATCAAGGACCACTGTTTATCGATGATATGGTGAATTGAATCGAGGTCGTAGTTCACTCCAAGACGAATTTCGTAAAGGTCGTCCAAAAACAGTTGTTGTTCCGGAAACCATTGATGCTGTGCACAAACTGATATTGAAAGATCGTCATGTGACCTATCGTGAGATTGAATCAACCTTTCACATTAGTGGGACTATCATACATTCAATATTGCATAAACATTTGAATGTCAAAAAAATTTGTTCGCGTTGGATCCCACACAATTTGTCAATCGTTCAAAAAAAGGCTCGTGTCGATTGGTCGAAAGAAAAGCTCAAAAAATATGATCGCTGTGCTTCAAAACACGTTTATGACATAGTGACAGGTGATGAATCGTGGATTTACGCGTATGAGCCCGAAAGTAAACAGCAGTCGACTGTGTTTCAAGATGAGCCGAATCCAACAAAAGTTGTTCGCGCATGAAGCACTTCCAAGCAAATGATCGCCTGTTTTTTCGAAAAAACTGGACATTGTCTTCTAATGTCATAAATCAAATTTTCATTTTGCAATCTACATCAATAAATATAAAGCCATTGACAACGAAGTCAGAATAGACTTTGAAACGTTTGATATTCCTGCAATATACGTAGTTTTATTTCTATTGTGGTGTTATTCCCCAAAGAAACATAAAAATAACTGGACATGTCGCAACTGTACCACTAGAACAACGCAGAACAGTCAATTCTGGCACACACAACCATTTGTTTGCCAGTTGTCTTCCAAGAAATGAGGACTCTTCACACCACGACAATGCGAGCTCTCACACATCGGCTCAAAACATCGATTTGATGAGTCATCCGCCGTATAGTCCTGACTTTTCACCAAATGACTTCTTTTTATTCCCGTACGTAAAAAACAAACTGAGAGGTCAACGTGTTTCGACACCTGAAGAAGCGGTTGCTGTGTTTAGAATGCATGTTTTGGAGATACCTCAATCAGAGTGGAAAAAGTGCTTCGACAATTGGTTCAAACGCATGCAAAAGTGTATAGATCTTCATGGGGAATATTTTGAAAAACAATAAAGCGATTTTCGATGATTAATATTTGTTTTTGTTTTCTAATCCCGAAATATAAAAGGCAGCCCTCGTATATGCCGTATTTTCCAGGAACCGAAATATTTTTTGTTACCATTATTCTGTTAAAATTATAAGCAATAGGCTTTTATTGTGAAAAATAGGCAGAACATTGTTTCTTCAAGTGTATTAATAAATGTTTATAGTTCCTTACACATATTTAATAGTTAGGGTACGTTTTTTTTTATTTCAAAACAATTCGGACTATCGAAGCAAAATGTTTAATAAATATCAAAAATGTGTGATCTTAATAGTTTCAATTCACTTGACAAAAAGATGACTCCATTTTATAACTTAATTTAACATTTATTTTCACTAACATTACCAAAAATTAACGACAATTTGAACTTGTGACCTCGACTATAATTAAGAAATTAACTTCCCCCCAGACCGCTTATAGTTATTAGTCCAATAAGTCATGTTCATAAAAAAATTTCCGAAAATAGGCATGAGGAATCAATCGACATATATTTAGTAAAAAATGTCATAATCAATCGTGAGTGACTTTTATAATCTGTACAGAACTATAATTACATTAAAATTATATTGCTTTCTAAAAATTAACTATCAGTTTCTATTAAAAGTAAAAACAATTCAGAGTATGTTGTGATCATCTGAGAAAAAAACTTTCAAGAAAACGCGGTCACACGAATCGGCAATTTGAATTTCATTCAGCACAACAATATCTCACGACATCGAGATTACTCGATTGATCTGCCCGACAATCGGAACAATTAAATAATCAAGTCATGCACATTTTCTGTTTGTTTCACTCCCATTCATTCATATTACTCCGAAACCATTTACAACTTTCCACTTTTGTTAATTTGCATAATAAATAATCAAAATGAGACGCTTTCGCGACAAAAAACGGCAGCAAGAAAAAAAAGAACAACGATATACGGCAGAGATCATGAATATGATAATAACCGTGTGCGGAAAATAGGTCTCTTGCGTTTTTTATTTTGTTTTATTCAGAGAAATGTAAACTCCAAAACGACGGAGCCAACAAACTAACAGTTCTCTCTCATAAACAATACCGTATATGATATATATATATATATATATATATATATATATATATATATATATATATATATATATATATAAATGCCTTTATGAATATTATGCACATGTTTATAAAGTTATGTATGCAGTTATGGCTTCACAGTCGTTAACCTCGTTTATGTCATATTTTCGTATAAATAGTGAAGATTTAATTTTTTCGGAATACTTAATGTTTACTTGTTAGTAAAAATTTCAACTATACATTTTCGAGTTTAAACAACATCAAAAACACAATAATAAATTTTTGTTGAGAATTGTTTAATAAAAATAATAATAAAAAAAAAACTTAAAATGATTTGAAATTATAATATTTTACCTGTTGCTCTTCAGTCACAATACATATTATCATAGGCTTTATTTCTTGCTTAAATTATTTAAACAAAATTCCGCCTCGCATTTTAATAATGTTTATATGGTTTCTTAGATCTAATGGAAATACTCTAAACAAAGAACCCCGCAAATTCCTTGTGGAAAGTGGCCCCCGGTGGATTTGGCTGAAATTTTGATATTTTGTAGATTTCAAAGAAATGAACAAATGTCT
Organism: Octodonta nipae; assembly: GCA_034190945.1. Classification (NCBI taxonomy): domain Eukaryota; kingdom Metazoa; phylum Arthropoda; class Insecta; order Coleoptera; family Chrysomelidae; genus Octodonta; species Octodonta nipae. Next base: position 6,801,041 of record CM067221.1, read on the forward strand.
TCAGGATCGCAAAGTCCGATGACCGATTGTTTCCAAGTTATGGTTAATTTTATATTTAATGTCAGGGTATACCACGATAAGCTGAGTCGATATGTATATCAGAAACTACTAGGACTATTTATCTAAAAATTACTGTACAGAGGGTTTTGGAGGAGCTGGTGTCAATTTCAGTTTTCTACGACTTCCGGTTCTACCGGAAGTGGACCCAAACTTTATTTTTATAAACACCCTTTTTTTAAAGCTTTTTTAGTATATACGATGAATTTCAATATAGCTTTATTAGAAATATCATATGTCTGAAAGGGCTCCAGTTGAAAGTTATTTAAACTTTTTGAAAACTTTGACAGATGCAGCTTTCTAAAAAAATATTTTTTTTGGAAACAAAGAGGGCCAGGTCAAAAATTACCAGAATTTGCCTGAATAAAACCTGAAGCTTCATAAATCTTTGGAAACTTTTCAAAAAAATATACGGAGTATTCAGAATTTGGCCCCGAATTCGGCTATCTCGAAAGTAGTGTTAATTTTTTTCAAATGGATTGCATGTTTGAATCCCCATACCTAATTTTAAGGATTTTTGTTTTTATGAGAGATATCTGAATTATCACTAGGCTTTTTTAAACGAATCGACAAGAAACAAATGCTGAAGTCTCAACAAACAATATTTGCTAATAATTTGGTGTTAAAGCACAATTATATGGAAAGCATTTATCATGTCTCGTTTAGGATTTAGTAACTAAGTTCCGTTCGCGCTACTCACATAGGCCAACACCCACTCATGACACGCTGACGGGGCTCATTCACAATTGCAAAACAGAAGCAAGAAAAAGGGAAATCTGTCGTAGATAATAAAGAGAATTAAGTTACAGTCTTTGCATGCTGAAGATCATATCCACAAAATTCCTCAGTAGATGCTGAAAGAGATTTGGGAATATCTATGATTAGTTTTCAGAGGATCCTAAAAAAACATAATACCCATCCCTTTGCATTCTCATTAGTTAAGAATTTAAGAGCAGGTGACGCTCAAGGACGGAATGATCTTTCGAATTCATATTAATCAAAATTCAGGAAGACGAATATTTTCTACACAAAATGATTTGGACGAATCAGGCAAAATGTATGGAATAGTCAACCACATTTAAAAAATGGTTTACATCCATTAGAGTTGACTTAGAATCAGCTGTGGCCTCAACACGACCTCATAATAACTGTGAATAACTTTTTAAACAATCATTTTGAAGATCGTTGGATAGAGAATAATGGACCTCATCGACGGCCCCCTCGTTCTCCCGATATCACTCCTTAGCTCTTTTTATTTGGAGTCGAATAATAAATATTGTCAATGCTGCACCGCTAACAACAAAGGTAGATTGCCAGGAAACGATCTACGTCATGGGGTTATGAGTATGCTTTGGTTTATGCAGAGATCGCAATGGAAAGGTTTCACATACTTTTTATAACCATATCAAATTCTTCATAAATGATTAAGAAAGTAAAGTATTGTATATACGTTTCTTGACGGTTCCTTCAAAAAAGCCTACTTTAATTCATATATCTCTAATAGCTACACGAAAATTTTAATTTTTCCAAGTGTATATAAAAACTGTTTCATTTAGTCTTTTAAGCATAAACTCCTACTTTTTGGCCTAGATTTCAATGGGTTTGAGGAAAAATGGAGTTGCCATTGAAAAAAAAAAAGAGTTATACGATTTTCGGATTCAGTACCAATCTCTGAGCTCTCCGTTTTTTAACAGTTTTCAAAGATTTAGGAAACTTTAAGATCCATTCAGGCAAATTCTGGTAATTTTTAATCTGGCCCAATTTGCTTCCACAAAAATAATATTTTGGGAAGTGCTCGATCTGTCAAAATTTTCAAAAAGTTGAAATAACTGTTAACCGGACCCCTTCAGACATATAATATTTCCAATAAAGTTATCTTAAAATTCATCATAGACTCTAAAAATGCTACAAAAAACAGGATGTTCCATTAAAAAAAACAAAGTTTGGGTCCACTTTCGGTAGAACCGGAAGTCGTAGACAATTGAAAATATTGTAACTAAAACCGGCTCCTCTAAAACCCTCTGTATACTAATTTTCACATTAATACTCCCATAGTTCCTCATATACATATCGTGGTATACTCTGGCCATAAATATAAAATTAACCATAACTTGAAAACCATCAGTCATTGGACTTTGCGGCCATGAATTTTGTTGAGATCTACAAAATATCAAAATTTCAGCCAAATCCACCGGGGGCCACTTTCCATAGGGAAAGTGCGGGGTCCTTTCATGATAAAATTCGACGTCCTAGAGTACTTAGTTTTAATACATTATTTGATGCTTTTTTACCCTCTCGGCTTTATTTGTTGCTAAATTATTTAAACAAAATTCCGGCCCGCCTTTCAATAATTTTTATAAGGTTTCTTAGATCTAGTAATTTACTGTCTTTGTGTTCACAGAACAGTAAACTTTTACCTAAAGTCACATATTTTTGATTAAAACCTGCTGTTTTTTTGCTGTACATTCTTCATTCCACCTTCAACTGAAATTATTTCCAACTCATCGATATAACAAAATGATTGTTGTACTTATACCCGACTAACAATTTAAAAATAAAAAATTCCCATCTAAAAGTAATTATAATCAAGAATTTTAAAATATTCCCAGCCCATGTTTGTCCATAGATAGAAAGAGATTTTTTTCCTTGACTTTTATAAGAAAATCACCAACAATGAATTATGAATATTTTGTGCAATGCTATTTTTGAATCGGTAGCGCGTGAAGCAATAACCATGTATAGTATTAATAGAAAACTGCTTTTTTGTATTTCAATTCTCATGAGTGAAAGAAAGCCTTTAAGCTATTTCGAAGGTATGTTATCATACAGTATTCGTTTTTTGTCTCCGTAATGAACCATGTAATATGAAGTGAAAGTTTGTTGTACTGATGGATTTCCTATCAGTCCAGATTGTCATAGGAAATTATCGGTTTTTAGTCTTTTTTTACTTTCAGTGTGAATTTCTTATAAATTCGTGAATAATTACTACTATAATTATCTTGTGACATGTGGAATAGTATTTCTACATTTTTTTAAACATGTTCACACTTTCTTATCGTATTATTATAAAGAGTTGGTTGTTGAAAATCATAGATCATATGATGATGTTTCATGTGCAAGCTCAGCCGCAAGATGGCGTCATAGTATCTAAGAAGTGTTTTAAATTAGAAGGTATTTTTCATTAATTGCAAAAGTCAAGAATATACAAATATATTAGAAAGTAAATTAAACTTGCTTTTCTAGAAGCTCAGCTTTTCAGCAATCTATTTTAGCTCATTATCCTTTCAAAAGGTTTTTTTTGAGGTTCTTCTGGTTTTAATGATGCATTAATAATATGCATCATTTAATATTTTAATCTGAATACTGTTTTACATACCACACGTAAGAGAGGCTCTAGATTGCTTGGATAGGATCGATTGACTACAAAGTACAACTTACCTACCTAATTATTATTTTTTTCCAAGGAATTTGTAAGAACTGCTTTATTTATATAGTGTAAATATTTTTTATATATTTACAGTAGAATTTTTAAAATAAATAAATTAATTAAACTCAAAATTGATAAATTATGACAAAATTAACAAATAATTGCCATTTATTATTGAGTTTTTATATCTTATAGTCTTACGAGAGGATTGAAAAAACCAAATACCTTGCTGTTTTTTTGACCAAAATCTAAAATGGGACTTTCATATCAATTACATTATTAATAGGACTAAGTATCTAATATTTGTAATTAGTAAGTTGTCTAAAATTATGAATACAAAAGCACTATTGCTTATCTATTATGCTTTTTTTCATAGCTTAATATTGTTACGAAATTTACCAAAGCCGACCCTGTTTCATTTCAGTACGACACCGATCGCTTTGAGGAAAAAATGGTTTTTAAAATGACTCGGCAGCTGTAGGAATGATCATTGATTTTACGAGAATGTTCTATTCTGGTTTTATAAAGGAAGCAGCCCACGATCGTAAGTTATACAGCGACGACTTGCGTATATTGTAATGTTATTGTGAATCAGCTGTTCTGTATAATTTGATGTAAATAAAAGTTCTAGAAAAGTGAAAGTGAATATTAGTTTTATAATTTTAAATTGAACAATAATAAATTTGGTGATCAGAAGTAAAGGATTAAGTGCAGTTAAAATCGTAATTTGATTTATGGAAACCCGTAGCATGGAAAAAATAGACGAAACTACCAAAAAAATAGTCAAGCAGGGTACGGAGGGACTAGACGAAAAAATAGCCCAGATTCTAGAAAAACGTGACAAAAGGAGAAACAACATCAAAGTTTAGTGAAATCTTTTGATGATAAATTTAAAGTTGAGTTAGGAAATTTTGTCACTAATATCGATGAAAACGTAAAATAGAATTAGAAAATCTTGTTTCCACTATAAAAAGTGAACCACATAATTTAATTGAAGGATTGTTCCCGAAATTTGAACAAAAACAAGAACAAGTTGAATTAAAACGACAAAATGAATTTAAAATAACTGAAGAAAAAACAAAACAAATGCAATTTGAACAACTAATGCAAATAGTATAACAAATTATTGAAACAGTTAATGAAAGAATGCAAATAGACATAAAAGAAACAAACGACGACATAAAAATCCTAAAATGTAATGTATGGAGACTCTTGAAATCAAAGTAGATGACATCGATTCCATCCAGAGCCAGGTGAAATTTGAAATCAGTTCCATTAAAAATACGGTACAAAGTGAAGTAAGTGAAGTACAAGATAAAATCAGTGCCATCCAAAACAAAGGCGAAACAGAAATTAAAAAAAATGTAACAGGACTTACAGCGAGGAAAATACCAGCACACCGTGAGTACCAAAGGTTCCTTTAGTAAACCACCCACATTCTACGACAGTTTATCTTGGCCCATGTATAAACGGCAATTTGAGGCCGTGGCTACAGCTAATGGATGGGATAATCAAGAAAAATCTAATTCTCTGGTAATTTCGTTAAGAGGTCCGGCCCTAAAACTCCTCCAAAGCATTCCAGTCGATAAACAAGGTAATTTCGACAAGATCAAACCTATGTACAGGTATAACATACCTCTATATGATGTAATTGCATTGTTTCCTTTGTGTTTAAGCAATGAATTACTTTTTTGGTTTAATAAATAAATAAATAATAAATATTTTTTAGTTTCAAATTGATATTTTATTTAATTCAGTTGATAATTCCATTGACAAAGAGGTCAGAATTGGAGATTTGGATTTGAAATATAGAGATTTTGCTCTCCAAGGCTGGCTTTATTTCGCCAAAAACATAAAAATAAACTAAAAGATGTTAGAAGTAATCTTCAGAAAGTAAATCGTATCGACTTTTAAACAAAGGGATGTTGTACGATAATAGACTTGATAAGTACTAGTGTTTTTTAGATTTTAAAAAACTTCTAAATGGTTTATAAAAAGAAATTTGAGAAAAGAATAAAAGCTATAAAATCGAAATTTTGAACAGTTATTAAGGTCATAATTTTTTTGAACAATTTTGATATGTTTTAAAAACTCATGTTAAAGGAACTTTTAAACATTTGTGTTTTTTATCTGACTAGCTCTGACTTGTTGTTCTGTATTGGTTTACTATTGTACTTCAGTACATTGGGATTCTCCTTTTTAGCTGTCTTTCATTGGCTCCTTATTTCCTCTAACCTCCATGGTGAGTATCGAGATCATTTAACAGTCTTGTTGATGATGTTATTTAACCGACATTTTCATTAAATACTTTATATCGAGTGTATAATTGAAGACATTCGTTAAAAAGCTTTCGTTTCCAAAAAATACATATATTTATTAGTAATTCACTAAAAAGGACTTAACTTTCGTAATAAATCTCCATTCGACACAAGGCTAATTTATTTTAATGCCTTCGAAAAAATACAAGACACCCACACGACACTACTCTCGTTTCATCAACCTCGAAACGTGATGCGATGAAGAAAAACACAAACACACCAAATCGAGAAATGAAAACACGAACGAGCGAGAGTGTATTCAAATCCAAAAACGAGTTTTACACCGAACGTCATGTTGTGTAACCCACTTACACATATTTTTCGACGTACCGTTTTTAATTGAATCAATTCGAGAGGATATATTCCGTTTTTCATTTGTCAGAACAGAATTAAAGAGAATGTGGTGAGCTGGTTTTGTTATGTCCATGTAATAAAATTAACTCACACCAAATTTGCGGTAAGAGGTTACTCGAGAAAATTACTTTGTATAAAGTAATGATAATTTGGACTATAATGTTTTGCTTACGTAAGTATCGTATTGAAATGTTTTTATTTTCACACTCGGGTTCAGTTCAGTTCTTGGATTTATTTAAAAACACAGTCCAATTCACCACAATTTATTTCCACTATTTTTATTTATTTTGAACACCTGATCTTTACTATACGGCTATGTAATACTAAATGAATGCTTCCTCAACTCTCTGTATTTATACAGGTTGAGTTTTTTTTGATGATGATTCAAATTATGAAAGATTTGCAGTTTTACTGATGATTTCGGATTTTTGTAAAAATACTAGATAATTTGAAAAAACGAAATTCTGTCGATTTGGTCAAATCGCTCTAGCTCCTTTGTTTTTGATTTTATAAAAAAATTGTAAATATCAAAATTGAAGGGAAGTGTATCCCGAATATGATTGTCATATTGCGTGACAGCTCTCGTTTTCGAGATATGACACAAACTTATCTTTTTTTGAATGGAAACCATAGTTGGCTATGACCTCAAAAAATTTGACATTTTTAGAGCTTTTCAACGATATAATACTCGATATAGTTATTCATAAAAATAACGGAGTTGTGGATGCTTTTCTCTCTTATTTTCACTTTTAACGTAAGGTAGCCATGAAAAAGATTGTTTTCACTTTGACGTTTCCTCATTTGAGAGTCTGAACTGACAGTCGATATTGCCAAGTTTTCGTTATAAAATGGAATATTCTAACGAAGAAAAACTGAATATGGTGGAATGTTATATCATATGCCATAAAAATTCAGTTCGTGCAGCTGAGGAATACTTTCATAGATGTTTTAATCGTCGTCAACCTGCTCTATGTACATTTAAGAGGCTTTACGATAGTTTACGCAGATATGGATCTTTTACTAAACCACCAAAGGAACGTAATAAAATTAACGAAGCAGCACAAATAAATGTTTTGGCAATGGTAAATCAAAATCCATCTACATCAACTCGTGAGATTGCGGCAGAACCTGGCACATCTCAACGAACTGTAGTTAAGGTACTGAAAGCGCACAAGTTCCACCCGTACAAACTTTCAGTTTCCCAAACTTTGCATGCTGGTGACGAACATCGACGTATTTTGTTTTGTACATGGTTTAGAGACATGTGCCTTGACAATCCACAGTTTCCATTAAAGGTGTTATGGTCAGATGAAACTAGATTTACTAACTGCGGTATGTTCAATAGACACAATGAGCATATCTGGGCTAAAGAAAACCCTTTCCATGTAGAACAAAGACGACCCCAGATAAAATTTGGTTTTAATGTTTGGTGTGGTATCATAGGGTCTACTATTCTGGGTCCTTTTATCTATGACGAATCACTTACTGGGGAGCGCTACTTGCATTTCTTGTAATACACTTTTCAAGACATGTTGCATAATTTGAATTTGAGAACTCGTTTAGAAATTGAGTGGTTCCAACATGATGGAGCACCTGCTCATAACTCGTTATTAGTAAGACAACACTTAGATAATATCTATCCAAACTCTTGGATAGGAAGAAATGGCCCACGCGAATGGCCACCCCGGTCTCCCGATTTGGCAGTTATAGACTTCTATTTATGGGGTTCGCTAAAAAACAAAGTATACAAAAGAAAGTATGAGACAGTTGGTGACCTAAGGGAGGCGGTATTACAAGCAATTGAAGAAATTGATAGGCGGTCTGTGAGGAAAGCGGTAATGTCAATCTTAAAAAGATGCAATTTTTGTCTAAATAGTAATGGTGGACTTTTCGAACATAAATTGTAACCATTATTATGTACTTTAATTTTTCAAGTTTTTAGTAAGTACCTACTTATTTAGTTAGGTAATTAAAAAATGATATATTGGGTACAAAGAAACAGTATAATATACAGGATGGTTGTACTATAGGGTGAACCAGAGTTACAATTATACAAGGTGGTGGATCCACCTAAGTTAGAAACATCTAAAAAACAAGTTATTCTATTCAACAGTAAACAATGTACTACCAAAATATTTTCACTTTCGATTGGTACCTAGTTCATAAAAAGTATTTAATTGTTGTAACATAAATTATTTGATTTTTAAAAATTTATTTTTTATTCAAATTTCCTCCTTACTATAGCGTCTATGTTTCACCAAAACAATATTAAAAACAAACGTCTCCTTCTGGATCTTGCGGTTTCTTTGTTAGTGAATACGTTTTTATAATTGTTAACTGATTTATATGATCTTTTCTTAAACCATTTCAACGAGCTTTAAAACCAAACAAATGAAACTGAGAAAGCAACGACCTCCAATAATGTCAGCTGTCACTCAATCTCGCAACTACTACCGCGAACTCGGAACAATTCCTATTATTTTTCCATTGCGTTATACCGTCGAATCGTACGGCGTACTACCTATACGGTACATTAACCTCTTCCTTTTCGCGTCCAATCTTTTTTCCTTCCTCATTTACTCGAACTAATAACCGATCGAATTTCTTCGAAACCCATACGCCTATGGTTTGTGGAACTGGAACCGTTCGTAGACAACAACGACGTCCAACAATGGGATACGCATCGCAGCATTTTTATGCCTTATCACAATGGCGGACGTTCCGTACACCACGATTTATATTTACAATAGAAGCCATTCAATTCCGTCCTTAACTATGCCTAATTGTCTAGCTATTGTTTTCTAATATTCACATTGATTCATAAACGACACGGTAATTTTTCGTTCTTTGTTTCTAATGGTGGAACTAATGATGATTGAGGGATCCGTTCGGTGAGTAGATCATTCATAAAAAAGATTATTCAGCTTTGTCAACGAATCCTTGAAGATGTGACGTCGAACGGCACATATCGATATGATGTGACCTTGTAACATTTTAAGGACATGCATACAAGATGTCCTAGTGTTTCGTGTACAAGGACCTACCAACGTTTTTGGGGATCAAAAAAGTCGTTAAAACTAAACTAATACCTCAAATTTTTCTCTCTAAATAAACTTCAGTTCGTTCACCCGAGTGAAACAGCCTTAAGGACCGATGTTAATTGTGAACCACGCTTAAAAGTCAAGTTTGGTTTGACATTTCTTGTAATCTTTCTGATATTCAGGCAAATTCAAATTGGTTAGGTACACCATTTACCAGCGTGTTAACGTAATTAAAGCCCTTTATGAAAACTTTTTAACTGACTTCCAGAAAGGAGACCTACGGTTTTCCAGAAAATCAGAAAAAACAGTAATTAAGGGACATTTTAGTGAATTTCAATAAATCTACACTGTTTTCTCTAACACGGCTCAACCAATTTGAATATTATAAATTGTATATTACAAAGAGATGCTTAAGCTTGATTCCGAATAATTGTCTATAACGTAAAACATACCGTTTTTCCGAAAATCGTAAAAATATTTGCAAAAACATGGTAAACATCAATGTAAATGTCAAATTTTCATCATAAATATCTAGCTTAAATGTCAAGATATGCCATGAAAGTATATCGTACAGTTACAGTTACAGTTAGACAGACATAAGCAGTTCCATATGTAGGATGGTTGAAATAAAAAATGGAATAGAATTGTAGTTATAGAGGGTGGTTCAAAAATGTTGTATTGAGTGGCACATAAGTAGTTGCGTCTACAAGTGGTTGCAATAAGAGTGAAGTAAAACTATAGTTATACAGAGCGGATAAGAAAACTTAAAAAATGGTTAAATAAGCATATGCAGTAAGGATATTTGAGTTATAGGGCTTGGCACCGGCTTCAAAAAATGTTAGAAGCGGTTGCATATACAATATAATTGAAATGTAAGGTGGAGTGGATTTATAGTTATTGATTGCATACGGTTTCTAAATGGTTTTAATTTTAGCCAGTTGAAGCCGGTTCTTTTTTAAATATAAATTATATGAAAACTTTTTGTGGCCTCAATTGGAATATATGAATATGTTCGATATGTAGTTTTAACTGGATAGACCACTTGCCACACAGCTAAAAAACAATGACTCTTGCTCGAAAAAATTCAATGGATCACGGATTGGTGATGTCAATTGACCCTCAAGATCATGCTATTTGACACCGTTGAACTTCTTTCTTTAGGGTTATTTGAAAGAAAAAGTGTTCACCGTTAAGCCCACAACAATTCAAGAACTCTGGGTTCACCCTTTATAACCCCATTACTGGACTCAATTGTCTTCTCCTGGAGCATCTTTTTGATATCTGCGATCAGGTAGAAATCAAATGGGGACAGATATGGTGAATATGGTGGTGTGGAAGCATTTGGAATCGTAAACCGTTTAATTTCACCATTGTCTAAGTCGACTTGTGGACCGCTGCATGGTCTTAATGAAACAGAGGATTTTTCTTTACCTTTTTCGGCCTCATTACATCGAATCTATCTAAAAAACGTAGTGGCTATTGATGGTCTGGCTCTTGGTTCTTGGGAAGAAACTTGATTAGCAAAATGCTTGTCCCAAAATATACCTTGCCTGCGGCGGTTGTTTCGTCGGACGCTTTGGTTGGCTGTCACCCTCGCCGCTGACTCTCTTTTAGACTTCTGCTTATAGCGATGAATCCATGTTCCATCTACTGTTATGTACTGTACCTCTTATCAAGTGTAAACTTCATCAAAATTCAAAAGAAAAATTGTTTCATAGGCAAAAATTTGCGCTAAAAAACAGTGATTTATAATAACACCAGTTTTGAATATTGTCTTATTTAACATTTCCAAATTTCAGATGTCAGTTGCAGGGAAAACTATGGAGAGAAAACTCTAATATACAGGCATAATAGTTGTGTGATATCCCAATCTTGTCACGAACTTTTACGACTTTAGCCACGATTCTCTGGCGAATATCAATGTTTCCTGCTATGAGTCCAGTGTCATCGGCATATCTAATATAGCAAACCGGTTGTCCATTGATTTTGACTCTATATCTTTCATCCTCAAAGTCTGGTTGAAGTGTTTCTTCAGATTATAGATTGAAAGACCCTGTCTAACACATCTTTTGATTGGTATTGTGTCTCTCTCCTCATGTACGCCTATTACGGCCTCTTCTTGGTAGTAGAAATTATTATTCTGTTCTCTTTCGAGTGAATGTTTTTATTCTGAATAGTATTATGTCTGTTCTATTTAGGAGAAACCGCATATATTCTGATTTAAATTTAAGCACAGTTGTGTTAAAACGTTGATTGGAAAGAGCCCCCCCCCCTTGTTCTTAATCTGTTCCTAAAACCCAAGTGTGTATCTCCATCTACTTCTAACTTTCTGTATACTCTGAGACGATGATTTTCAGGAACATTTTAGGCTCTTTCGGTCTTCAGTGAGTTTAACAGCTTCTCCAATAGCTACGTTCACTTTTCGGGAGAACGAAACAAAACAACATTTTTGGGTATTAACAAACATTTCGTTGCCTCTAAACCAGTTTAGAGTCAAGTTCAAGTCATTCTGAAGTGCAATAACATCAGTTATGTCATTAATAGATTTATATAAGTCATCAGCAAACAACAACCCAACGCAGGCCATCAGGCTATCAGATAAGTCAGCAATAAAAATCGGAAACAAGAGAGGGTCTAAGATGCAAGCCCTGGGGTACTCCTGAGGTGGCAATATATTAATGGGTGAAGACAGAACCTATCTTTACCCTTTGGGTTCGTGCGAGTAAGTATGAATTAAGAACAACATATTTTACCGAGCATCCTTAGACCAAACGGAAAGTCTTTTGTAATTGGAACAATCCATGCTATTGACATTAGGCGCTACATATACAAAAATTCAACTTTCACTTAATAGTCAACTAATACTAATTGTGTACTACTACCAGCGCCGGCCTGACGCCCATTATAGTCGCTAAATCTACGGAGAACTAATGAGGATGTTATTAGTGTGGTCACCTCGGGCACAACGTGTCCGTTCTATGCACTTATTACCCACAATAAACGAATAACGGCGAGCGAATCGAATCTGTACTCCTTTTTTTCTCTTCTTCTTATTCTTCTTCTTCAAATCGCTTCTGACGTTTTCAGGCTACCGGCGTACACGAAACAAATTTCGTTATTGGATTTCCAAGAGGTCCGCACTTCCGTGAAAGGTAGGCGTTCTTTAGAATGCAAGCGGTACACTTTACCTGCCTGCAGATATTAATATTAAGTTTTTTTTTCACCATTTTCGTTTTTCTAGCTTACTCATTCGAGGTTGGAGATGACGTTAATCAAAGTTGCTTTGGCGAAAAGGCATTTTTTTACGTTACACGGAACATCGCTTCCGGGCTACGAAATTTGCTACGGTTTACGTACAGGTAACCTAATATCTTTATTAAAAATATCTTATTAACATTTTGTGAACATTTTGAGGCTAATATGCTGCTATTTATAGTTTAAAAACTCTGGCGTTTATGAAATGCATGAGGATTGATCAACACATTTCTCGAGCGGTTCAGAAAGAAATACATTACAGCATTACAGCGGACAACTGGAAACTTAAGGGTACAGTTAATTTATTCCATTAAAGAGGTCACCCACTGAGAGAGAGAGGTGCAGTAATAACAAAAAAATACATTTGAGGTTTTACAGTTTTAAAAACATACAGTGGTTTAGGTGGTGACATTACAGTGGTGACATTAGACAGTGGTGACATTTGGTGACATTTTTGACATTTGACAGTGGTGACATTAGACAGTGGTGACATTAGACAGTTTTGACATTTCACAGTTTTGACATTTCACAGTTTTGACATTTGACAGTTTTTTGACATTTTAGACGTTCGACATATTTCACATTCGACATTTCTAACATTTGCCACTTGGCACTATTGACATTCCACATTTTTGAAATTGGGCATTTGGTATATTTTTGACATTATTCGTAAGTAATTTCGAAAAGATTGTTGAGGAGGTCTTGAATTATTTTGCCTGTTCATTAGGTTTTTCTCTCAAATTTTTTTCCTGCAACAGATAATTATTTAAAAATTGTATATGTAGAACACAGTGCAGTAAGGCAATTTCAGTGTATTTATTTCCTAACTAAGCGTTAAAACTGTTTTTAAAACAAATAATACCTTGCGCTCTGTCCTCACACACACCAAACCGTTTAACGCAACCCAGAGTTCTAAAAATTGTGTGTACAGTGTTTTGTGTGACTGTGGCCATTCTTATACGGGTGAAACTTCAAGACCTTTAGAAGTAAGGAAAAAAGAACAATATAACATTTCCAGAAGACATGTGGACAAAACAAATTTGGCCAATCATGTATTAACGAGCACCGGCAGCTATAGGATAGACTGGGATAAAACAAAGATTTTGTTGAAAGAGGAAAATTTAAAAAAGATGAAACTTAAAGAAGCCAGCTGTATGATGATAAACAACACTAAAATCGGGACACCTTCAGCCGACCTTCACTAAAATCGGGACACCTTCAGCCGACCTTCATTTGGAATGGAGGAATTTATTGCTAACAGAGCAAAAACGGTAACGTCAGCGTCAAGTGATCGCAAGCGACAAATTGTCAGTGTCAAAATTTTTTGACAAACAACAAATTCAAGCTCAAAGCGAATTTTTTTTTTAAACCTCGAAAACAACACTAAACGATTGGCAACGACTCCAGACACGGAGTTGAAACGTCTCCAAACACAGATAGGTATTACACAGTATACAATACATTACTTATATACAGGAATACTGGTTGATCATTTTGTAGACATCTCTTTCTCTCAGAATAACTGTGAGAAAGAATCTCTGTACAGACAGCCAGTAATCCGAGCAATTTTACGAAATTGCCTTACTGCACTTTGTTCTACATATACAATTTTTAAATACTTATCTGTTGCAAGAAAAAATTCTGAGGAGAGAAAACGCAATGAACAGACCAAATATTTTTATGTTTGATATTGGACATTTTTGACATTTGACATTTTTGTCATTTGACATTTTTGACATTTGACATTTCGACGTTTAACATTTATAACATTTGACATTTTCGACATTTATCGGTATGACATTTTTGACATTTGATATTTTTGACTTTTGACATTTGACATTTTTGACATTTGACATTTTTTACATTTGCCATTTTTGACATTTGACATTTTTGACATTCGACATTTAACATTTATGAAATTTTTGACATTTGGCATTTTTTAACATTTAACAGTTTTGACATTTGACATCTTTAACTTTCGACAGTTGACATTTTTGACATTTGAAATTATGACACTTGACATTCGACATTTTTGACGTTTGACATATTTAACTTTTTGAGATTTGTCAATTTATATTTTCAACATTTAACGATTTTGACATTTGACATAGTTGACTTCTGATTTTACTTTTGACATTTTTGATTTTGTCATTTTTGACATTTGACCTTTCTGGCATTTGACATTTTTGACGTTTGACATATTTTTTCACATTTAACTTTTTGACAATTTTGGCAGCTTATTTGAGGTTGACATTTTTTGTTCTTCCGTTATTTTTGGATGGAATATTTGTGATTATCTACCTTACTCTCTTGATCTTACACCAAGCGACTTTCCGCTTTTTCTACAACCAAAGCAAGTCTTGGGGGAATACTTTATAAGAAAAATAAGGTTTTGCAGTTGCTTTACGCATGTTGCAATGTAATTACAGATTCAGTTCTTGCAAACTTGCCTTTTTTAATAGGCTCTTAGCCATTGATGGGAAAACTGTAGAACTTTTGGTGGTACTTGCATTTCTTGCAATACACTTTTCAAGACATGTTGCATAATTTGAATTTGAGATCTCGTTTAGAAATTGAGTGGTTCCAACATGATGGAGCGCCTGCTCATAACTCGTTATTAGTAAGACAACACTTAGATAATATCTTTCCAAACTCTTGGATAGGAAGAAATGGCCCACGCGAATGGCCACCCCGGTCTCCAGATTTGGCAGTTATAGACTTCTATTTATGGGGTGCGCTAAAAAACAAAGTATACAAAAGAAAATTTGAGACAGTTGGTGACCTAAGGGAGGCGGTATTACAAACAATTGAAGAAATTGATAGGCAGTCTGTGAGGAAATCGGTAATGTCAATCTTAACTAGCTGCATTTTTGTCTAAATAACAATGGTGGACTTTTCGAACATAAATTGTAACCATCATTATGTATTTTAATTTCTCATGTTTTTAGTAAGTACCTACTTATTTAGTTTTTTCGTTATATCTGATATATATAAAAAAATCGTTAAATGTTTTTTGAAATAGTTATTAAAAGTGAAAATAAGAGAGAAAAGCATCCATAACTCCGTTATTTTTATGAATAACTATATCGAATATTATATCGTTGAAAAGCTCTAAAAGTGTCCGATTTTTTGAGGTCATACCCAACTATGGTTTCCATTCAAACGGAGATAAGTTTGTGTCATATCTCGAAAACGAGAGCTGTCACGCAAACGAGGACATGACAATCATATTCGGGATACAATTCCCTTCAATTTTGATATTTACACTTATTTAATAAAATCAAAAACAAACGAGCTAGAGGGATTTGACTAAATCGACAGAATTTCGTTTTTTCAAAATATCTAATAAGCCATGACTTTTTACAAAAATCCGAAAGTGTCATTAAATTGGGCCAGTAAAACTGCAAATCTTTCCCAATTTAACCATTGCTCTATCTCCTCTAGTTTCCGAGATCCTCATACTGATCATAAAAAAAACTCTCCCTGTAGACTTATTCATATACGGAAAAACTTTTACTCAAAATGTAGATGATAATCTCTTTCTCTTGTAGAGGAAACATTATGTAAAACACCAAAGGCTCCACAGCAGATCCGTTAGAAAACATTATGTAAAACACTGTTACTAGAGCCGCATTTTGATTTCTTAAATAATTATCTGAAACAGGAAAAGAAAATTACAATGAACAAGCAGAATATGTTATTGACTCCACAAACTTTTGAAAATTGCTACCCAATTTTTCTTGAATCTTGTTATTCACGCTATTTAGAATTCTAAACTTTTGTTAGGCAGAATATTTTCTGTTTCCAAAATTATCTGAAGCAGATAATTTCATTATTTATTACAACGTTGCACAATCTAGATACATTTTATTACTTCTAAAGTGTTATTTTTCTAGTCTTAAATATTCATAGCTCGCATACGATTAGTCAGAATTATGTTAAATTATCACGGTTTAAGGACACATTAACATTATTTATACAAGGTTAATTATTTTGTTTTTTTTTTGTTCGAAGGTGTAACATTTCACGAGCAAGCAGCGTTTCTGGCACTTAATTTTTTTATTCATTTGTTATTTTTACGTTAAGTGTGAAGACGCTGCTCTCTTAAGAGATGTTATCTAATTCGTACGCTGTATTTATTATGTTTTCTCAACAAATATTTCTCTGGAAATTATGTTATATGGTTTATGTTTGCTATTAAAGATAAGCTGGATGCCGTTAGCATTATCGAGACTGTTCTTTGACAAATATTATGTTTGAGATTTCGTGTGAGAGGTACTTGAACTTCTTGTAACAGTGTTCGGGATTCTGGATGTCGGTCGGTTCATATTTAATGATTTTTATCTACATGGATAATAACTCGCTTTCTGTTCTGGGGAAAAACTTCAACCCTTCCACATGTTTTGAAGAAAAGTTTGAAGTTGAAGTAAATCGAATAATGACTAGACATTACTTTAATATCATTACTGTCCAAGAATTTTTTTTTCTTTCGAATGTCTCCAGAAATAAAAATCCACCGGAGTTCTGTCAGTTCTACGAGGTGGCCAACTAAAAGGAATCAAATCATTAACGATAAAACTTGAATAGTATTCATGGTTAAACTTATTAAGGAAAACAACGGGCCCCATTCTACTCTTCTTCATTTATGTCTGAAATCGTTCACCGGTTTTGAGTTCCTACTAGCATTTCGAGATTCTACGGGCTTCTGAACGCAAGACGATATATCGTTTCTAGTTGCGGGCCCTTATCACTTGCTGTACCCTTAAAACATCGAAATCCCGAATAGTACTTATCTTTATATATATAAATCTTTTGTTCGTGTATTAGTCATTGAACTCCCCCTAAACGGCTGGACCGATTTTGATGAAATTTTTTGTGTGTATTCCAGGGGGTTTGAGGATGGTTTCGATTCACAATACGGTCAACTAGATATTGTTTTTTTAGTTAAATTATTTATTTAAAAATTGTTGTTGATGTTAGCAGAACTTACATAGGATCCGGCAGACTGCGCTGTAGTCGCTGTGTCAAATATTCAAGAGTGTGCTTTAGTTTCAGTTGCGTCTGATAGATGGCGTTCAGATTATATTGTTTTAGCTAATTTTTAAAAGTTTACATGGGACAGGACAACGTCTGTCGGGTCCGCTAGTATGCTGTAAATATATCATTATGATTAGATGTCGTCATTCTATTTGCTTTTAAGGATCTAATAATTGTTCAGTTCTTGTTGTCTTCTTTACATGCTTGATCTTGCTGTTACGTTATTCATGTTCTTCTTACTTTCTTGTTATTGGTGTTTTGCCTTTACATTCCTGTTTTCGTTCCTACTTGCATATGTTTGTTCTTACGTTCTTTTATTCGTTACAACGTTCTTATTTTCTTGTTTTCACTTCTTGTTAGACTCTTACCTTTAGGTTATAGTTCTTGCGTTCTTATTCTCGTACCTACGGTCTTGTTTTCGGGCATACATTATTGTTGTCCCTCACACTTATTTATTCTCGTTCTTAGAATTGGTTCTGGTTTTTGCCTTCTTGTTTCGGCTCTTACGTTCTTGTTTTTGCTCTTACATTCTTGCTCTAGGTCTTATTTATTTGTTCTTTTTCTTTCGTACTTGTTCTTGCATTTTGTTCTTATTCTAGTTGTTATGTTTTTGTTTTAAGTTGTTACATAATTGTTCTAGCTCCTACATCCTTGTTCGTATTTGTACATTCTTTGTTCTTCTTTTCTGTTCTAGTTCTTGCTCTTACAACATTGTTTTCACCCGTTTCATCTTGCTCTCTTGTTCTCGATCCTGCCTTTTATT
The DNA here is from genome assembly GCA_034190945.1 of Octodonta nipae. NCBI lineage: Eukaryota > Metazoa > Arthropoda > Insecta > Coleoptera > Chrysomelidae > Octodonta > Octodonta nipae. The sequence goes on from CM067221.1 coordinate 6,819,293, forward strand.
TTTTTATTTACCTTTTTGTTGTCGTTCTTTCTTTCTTACTCTTATTTTTGTTTTCGCCTACCTACGGTTTTGGTCTCATTCTAATATTTTTGTTCTCTCTCTTAATCCTTACTCGTGCTCTTCCAATCTTGTTCCTATTCCTGCGTGCTTGTCGTTGTTTAACTATTTTGTTCTGGCTTCGTTTTTTGTTTTTGCTCTACATTCTTGTTCTCGCTATGGTTTTCTAGTTTTCTCTCTTATGTTCTGGTTGTTATGTTTGTCTTCACACAATTTCTTTTTTTGTTCATTTCCGTCTTAGTGTGTTTTTTCTCTTATTTTCTTACTCTTGTTTTTAGAACTGTGTTCACTGTCGTAAGTTCTTGTCTCGCTTGTGTGTGTTCATGTTTTCACTGCTGTTACTGTAATACTTCTCACAGTTGTATTCTCGTCTCTATATTCTTGTCGAGTAAACTTGTTCCAGTTATTGCGTTCCAGACTTGGCTCCTACCTCGTACCCAACATTTAATTATTATCTTGCATATGGAGATCACTAGAGAACTCTTCTACTCTTTTAAGCATATCATGCAGCTTTTGTTTCGTAGCTGCCATGAACTTTAGGTCGTCCATGTATAACAAATGTTTTACCTTTAATAATTGTAGGTTTTTGTGTTTAAGACTGACTCCAAAGTTAGATGAGTTCCGTTTGTGTGAGAGGGTTCATGGCAAGGCCGAACCACAGCGAGCTAAGAGAGTCTCCTTTCTGATTGGGATAGGGTCGGTTTTTATCGAATAGTCGGCTTTAGTCAGAAATATGTGCCAGTTGGACATGACACATTCTAAAAAGTGAACAATACAATTATTCACTTTATAGAGTTTCAGTGTCTGAATGAGCAAATCATGTGGAACTGAATCAAAGGCCTTTTTGTAGTCTACATATGCCATATAAAGATGTCGTCGTTTGGCGGACTTAATTGCTGACAACGGAATCAATTATCAGTTATTCTTTGCACCCCATCGAATTTTTCGCGCATCCCTTTTGTTGTTGAGTAATTATGTTGTTCAGCTCACAATGTTTGAAAATGCGATGGTTAATGCACGATTTTATGAGTTTGTATAAGGTTGGGAGGCAACTGATTGGTCAGTACTTTGCTGGGTCCTGTGTACATAGGGTGTCGTTTGGTAAGAGTTATGTAGCACCATACGTAAGGAAACTAGGCATCTTGTGTGTGTGGGTGGGTAATTATATCATTTATAAGGGCTGTTAGTGTTTCGTGGTTGCTTACAGTTTCTTTATCCAGTAATTCTGCGTACCATCTTGTTCTGATGCTTTCCAGTTATGGAAGTGCTTCATTATGTTGGATGTGTCTTCTGTTGCAAATGATTGGTGTTGATCTTATCACAATTCTGAAATGCAGGCTCCTCATCATTAATCCAGCTGGCTCTGGAGTTATGGGAAACTGTTGTGGAAAGTTGTGTTTTCCAGAATTCCTCGATGTCTGTTTTACTGAGGTAACTAGGGGCTTCATTATTATTGATGTTGTTGAGTTTTCTGCAAAACCCTTTTTCTGATTGTGGGAATAGATTATTATTACGATTCTAGATCTTATTAGTCATACATTTATACTTTATTTTTGTTTGTGCATTACTTGTAACTTATTGCTTTTTCATTTCACTTCTTGTCATATCGATCAAGAGTCCTTTACTAGTAATGTTTAAAATTTATAGAAGGTTATGTTTGATTAAAATTCTTGAGCAGTAAAATAAGTACTCACAATAAAGTAGAACGGAAACCTTTAATTTAAAATATTCTGTTTGATTTCGATTGATTAATAATTTTTTAAATCAGAAAAGTCGGCAGAACAAATTTATCGATGTGATCAAATGGGGTTTTCACGCTCGATCAATTCTGGAACATTCTTTCGATATAGATTCCAATAAACAGTAACTAATACTTCGAAGAACAGCTACCGCACGCCGGCAGGTGTTCACTGTCGACGTTTTATTTGCGAGTAGAAAAAAAAAACTTTACCCAATTAACGTGAACGAAAGAAGAATGGCATAATTATTGCCAGCTTTTATATTATGATTTACGGAAGTTTTATGTCAATCGGTGTAGCGAATTGAAACGGTTTGCTGCTTTTCCTGCCTTCGGGCCTCATTTTTCTTTAGCCGTGTCGATATTTCTTGCAACGCTTTTATTTGTTACTCCACCGGTTTTACGTAATCTTATTCATTTGAGACAGGCATTTCTATGGCGATTCAATTGAAATCTCGGTTCGACTCTCACGCTTTCTTTGCGGAGATTTGCGATTCGATTTCAATCAAAATCGAATGAGAATGTATGTACGTGTAATGATGGGGTTCAGAGATCTCGATACATACATTTTTTCTAATTATTTCTAAACCCATCAACGGTAGTTTTCAATTGTCTTCAATGTGAAGATTATGGATAAGGCGAAAGCAGTGATGTAACGGCGTTACCAAACTTCGTGAATCCACGATAATGATATTTGATTTAAACTTACTGTGTCAATGTCGTATTCAAAATTGTTTGTTATACAGTGGATCAAAACAAATAAAATCTATCCGAGTAAAAGAAGAAAAAAAATACATTTTTAAAAAAACAAAAACCGACTTCAAAAGAAAATTAACTAAAAAGCATGAAATAATATTTTGCTACAATTAAATACTTTTTATGAAGTCGGTGCCAAGCGAAAGTGAAAATATTTTGTGAGGTACATTGATGAGTTATACTTCGCAACTTCGCTGTTCAAATTGGCACCGACTTCATAAAAAGTATTTAATTGTAGCAAAATATTATTTCATGCTTTTTAGTTAATTTTCTTTCGAAGTCGGTTTTTGTTTTTTTAAAAATGTATTTATTTTACAATTTTCAGAGATGCAATGTCTGTAATTGTTAATGATTTATCCTACAGCTGTAACATTCTATTAACATTTTTTTAACCATCCTTCATAACAATATTTGTACTCCGCCCTGTATGTCAGCTATCATAAATTTCCAACTGCTATGAGCTACCTTTTATAATTATTTTTTCTTGCTTTTTACTAACCATCCTGTATGATATAAATACATTCGACGTTATATTTTAACCATCTTGCATAGGAAATCTTATGGATCACCAACATTTTAATAACTACCCTATATAATTTTATTTTTACACCACATATGTATATTTATACGCGTGAAATTAATATGCAAATTCATAAGATTTTACTCATCCAAAAATCGCCCGCCTCGGCAATTTTATCACTTTGAGAAGTTGAATTCTCCAGGTGTAAAAATATAATGCTAGGAAAACATACAAGTACATTTTGTATTGGAAAAATGATTTCACTCTCAAATCACCCTGTATTGAAAGAATTTTTACAAGACGAATCTCACTATTACGTAGGTTACTAAATCACCCTGTATTGAACACCTTTAAATTAAAAATCAGCTATCTTGATTGTCGCAAACTGCCAATAACTTTTTTAATTATTTAATTTCTCTAGAAAACAATTTTCCCAAATATGAGACCCTAACCAATCGATTTCTATCTATTGAAATTTCTAAATAAGAAAATTTCATCGAAATCGTTAGAGCTTTTTTCCACAACTCAATATATATATATATATATATATATATATATATATATATATATATATAAACAAACCTTGTTCGTTATATAGTATTAGATTATTTCTATTTGATAACAATTTTATATCTTAACAGAAATGAAGATACTTTAATTTGTAATTAAAAGCCCTCTTTGAAGGCAAACTTTGTCTACAGTTAATAAAAATTGACATGGAATGATTACTGTTTATGTTTTAGACCACGTAAGAAATCTGTTTGTGAAGAATAACTTTTTTCTCTGAAAATTATGAATAAAAAGAAATCGTTTAATTTATGAATACACACTGTATATTCATATTAACTGACACTTATTTTGATTTTGATTAATTCATCTTATTTACAATTTACCCCAAGTTCCGAATAGTTAATACCAGTAACTCCATCTAATCTTATAATCCCGCGACTCCACCAAGACATAGAATATAAGAAAATAGGTAAAAAGTTTTTCGCCATTCTATAAGAAACGATAGAAGCTATGTTATTTGAAAAAAAGTTCTGACCACTTTGAGATATCACGGCACTAATCTAATCCCTTTTCAATTTGCCCCACGTTCCGAATAACATTTTTCAAATTTTATATAATAATACTGGCTCCTCCACCATGGCATAGAGTATATGAGAATAGGTAAAAATAGTTTTTCCCCATTTTCTAAGAAACGGTAAAAGCTCATTTAATGAAAAAAATATGGGACCACTTCGCTATCCCACCAAACAGGATCCAGTAAAATGGTTGAAATCCCTCAAGCCGTTTCCTAGTAATCGGTGAACAAACATAAAAAAAGAAACATAGATACAGACGAATTGAGAACCTCCTTCTTTTTGAAGTCGGTTAAAAAACAATGCCCAAATTTGGGCATAAATAAACGTCATATATTTTTTTTGAAATGGCAACTCTGATATTTGATATATCGGTTTGAAAGATCTATAGCTCAGGTCATTTACGGAGAAAAAGACCTTTTGGTGACAAAATTTATAGTAGAACAAAACCAACATAATTGTGCTCTAATGATAAAATATGACTAATTGACGTAAAATTCAACATTTTTTATCGATGCGTTTTTGTTTTATAGCAAAAAAAACCGCGAAAAATCGGTAATACGAGGGCTGCCTTTTATATTTCAGGATTAGAGAAAAAAAAAACAAATATTAATCATCGAAAATCGCTTTATTGTTTTTCAAAATATTCCCCATGAATATCTATACACTTTTGCATGCGTTTGAACCAATTGTCGAAGCACTTTTCTCCACTCTGATTGAGGTATCTCCAAAACATGCATTCTGAACGCAGCAACCGCTTCTTCAGGTGTCGAAAAACGTTGACCTCTCAGTTTGTTTCTACGTACGGGAATAAAAAGAAGTCATTTGGTGACAAGTCAGGACTATATGGCGGATGACTCATCAAATCGATGTTTTGAGTGGTCAAAAATGCAGTTGTTTGAGCCGATGTGTGAGAGCTCGCATTGTCGTGGTGAAGACTTGGAAGACAACTGGCAAACAACTGATTGTGTACCACTCAGAATTGACTGTTCTGCGTTGTTCTACTGGTACGGTTGCGACATGTCCAGTTTTTCCGAAAAAACAGGCGATTATTTGCTTGGAAGTGCTCTTTACTTTCGCGAACAACTTTTGTTGGTTTATTCGGCTCATCTTGAAACACCCATACTGTCGACTGCTCTTTACTTTCGGGCTCATACACGTAAATCCACGATTCATCACCTGTCACTATGTCATAAACGGGTTTTCAAACATCGCGATCGTATTTTTTGAGCTTTTCTTTCGACCAATCGACACGGATTCTTTTTTTGAACGATTGACAAATTGTGTGGGATCCAACGCGAACAAATTTTTTTGACATTCAAATGTTTATGCAATATTGAATGTATGCTAGTCCCACTAATGTGTAAGGTTGATTCAATCTCACGATAGGTCACATGACGATCTTGCAATATCAGTTCGCGCACAGCATCAATGGTTTCCGGAACAACAACTGTTTTTGGACAACCTTCACGAAATTCGTCTTGGAGTGAACTACGACTTCGATTGAATTCACCATACCATCGATAAACAGTGGTCCTTGATGGAGTTTCATTGCCATAAATTAAATTAAGTTCATCCATGCACTCTTGCTGACTTAATCTCCGTCGAAAGTTGTAAAAAATAATCGCACGAAAATGTTCACGATTTAATTCCATTTTTTGGCCGAGATGAATCCTTTAAGTTACTGTAAACAACACATAGCGCTCGTATGTCAAAACGTTCTGAGTACGTATAACCTCAAAAATGTCAAACTTTACGATAGAGCTGTCAGTTGTCAGATTGCAACACTAGGGTTGTCCAATCCCGAAATATAAAAGGCAGCCCTCATATTTTAGTTTTTTATGTTTTACACAAAATTCACCTACGAAACCGTGTTTGCTGCTATGGACAATGTTGAAAATAAATGAAAAATCTACTACTACTATATGCTCATTCTCGTTAATTGGTTTCTTAAATAATGGAATCTTTACCCGAAATTCCAAACAAATAAGCAGTGTGATATTTTCTTATTGGTTATAGTAAGTACTACCATTTTAAAAACATTTCATTCTGTTGATTTAACGTAGGAGATTTTTGCAGTGGGCTCTCGGACTACTTAATTGTCATGTTCATTTTCAATCTCTGTACTTAACTGGGTCGCTGTGCTTTTCCTGCTTTCATTTTTCTTTCATCGTCTGGATATTTCTTCTAACGCTTTTATTTGTTACTTCATCAGTTTTACGTAATCTTATACCTTTAAGACCAACAATCGTATAGCGATTCAATTTAACTCTAGCTACAACTCTCACGCTTTCTTCGTCGATGTGCGATTCGATTTCAATCAAAATCCAAGGAGAATGCACATGTAATGATAGGGTTTAGAGATCCGAAACATTTTTTCCTAGCTATTTCAAAACTCATCAACGGCTATTTTCAATTGTGCACAACGTAATGCTTATAGATGTGAGACGGAAGCTATGATGTGACCGCGTTACCAAACTTCCTGAAACTGCGATCACGATATTTCAATTATACGTGAGATGCCGTGTGCATTCACACACGAGAAGGTCTGGTCAAAAGAAAACAATAATAAATTCAAAGAGAAATTACATAGTCGCGTTGCGACATCTTGTCGAAAATGGTACGAGTGAGCGGCCTTTTTTTACACGTAAATAACTACAAATTGCGTTCAACAGGGCGAGAAATTGGTAAATTACTAGAGACGCAGTTAAGTGGTATGATGCAGCGAAATAAATTGTTTTTCCTGTCGGTGTTTTACTTGTGTCTGCGTTCTTTGAGAACGAAAAGGTTCATAGTGCAGCTTGTTTTTGAGAAAAATCTTTGATATTAAACCCGTTGATGTTGAATTTTCTGCGAACATTAGACGAAAATTGTGAATGCTATTGCTGAACATCTTTTGCAAACTGCACTCTTAAAAAAGATTGTGTTATGTTTTCTGAGTCGTCAATACAGAACATCTCATTAGAAAATACTATCAGTTGTTTCTTGAAGGATAGTTGTGACATATTTTGTCAGTGTATAAGCACTTTTTGGTATATAAAACTACAATACAGGAAATTACTGTATATTTCCAAAAGTTTTGAAGTCTAGGTCACACCCCGTTGTCAATGGCAAGGAAACTATAAACAATTTGGTACCAGCTTCAAGATTCTAATATTCCAATTTCAAACAAGCAGGAATGAGTGCATTTTCTTATATTAAATCTAATATATTTTAAAGGAAGCATTTTAAAATCTGCTACATTAATCTCTTGATTTTTATAAAAATATGAATTTAATTTTCTAATTTGGCCCCCAAAATTAACATTAGAGTTTTATTTTTCTAATAAACTTTCAAGGAAGCCATTTATAATCTACTGAATTTTAGGCTCTGTAGATTGGAAAATAAAAAGGAAAATAGGTCAAGTTTTAAATAATAAATTATTAGTTTTAGACAAATTATTTAAAAATACAAATAAAATATATTTTTCAAAATTTTAGATAGTGTAGTTTCTAAAGTGGGAATTAAGTCGATGTTTAATATTTTTGTTATTATCTTTTAAACAAATTATTAAAAAATATTATATATTTGTAATTCACATAAAGAGCCTTTTGATCTGATACGAGGGTGAATCAAATATGAACCGGACTTTTGTTTTAAAAATTTTATTGGTACGATCAATACAAATTTTAATACATATTATTTTTCTACATAGTCTCCTCTCTTATGTATACATTTTTCCCACCGAATCGGAAGTTTTTTAATACCTTTCTCAAAGAATGAAACTGGTTGTGTCGATAACTAGTTGCGAACAAACGTTTCTACACCTTCGTTGTCCTCAAAGTGGTGGCCTCCCAGTTCTTCTTTAAGTGGCCCAAACATGTGGTAGTCACATGGCGACAAATCAGGACTGTAAGGCGGGTGTTCAAGGGTTTCCCAATGCATTTTGTTCAATTTTCCCTGAGTCAATGCAGCTGTATATGGCCGAGCGTTGTCATGCAACAGAATCACACTTCGGATATACATATCCCGCCTCTTTTGCCGATAGGCAAGTTTCACTTGTTGGAGTAGTTCGCAGTAATACTCAGCATTAATTGTACGGCGTTCGTGCAGAAAATCGATCAGCAGTACGCCTTCAATCAGCTCACGAATTGCGTAGATATTCGCCTCATTGATGCTTGTCGTGGGACGCCGTGCATGAGGCTCATGTTCCACTGTCTCTCGGCCATCTGAAAACTTTTTGTGCCAGTCGTACACTTGGGTCCTTGAAAGTGTTTCATTGCCGAACTGTGCAGATAGTCGACGCAAAATTTCAGACGGTCTAACGCCCTCCCGCGCCAAAAATTTGATAACAACACGTTGCGCAACAGACGTATGCACCTCTTGCTCTGACATGATGCTACTAACAGCGCACCGACTACGCCTCGCCAAACCGACGAACTCCCCTCTTTTTAACATCCCTATCTAACATATATCGAGACGTCACGACACTCGAATTACCTACAGGGCGAGAAACAGAAAAGTTCGGTTCATATTTGATTCACCCTCGTATATTGCATGATGCGTTTGAAAATTTAATTTTTATTTTCGATAGAATTCCATAATTTTTCTCCAAAATTAATATTGGGTTTTTGTACTAATTTTTCTTATAAATTTCAAGTGACCCCATTGTTTCGAAAATAAAGCAGGAAATGAGAATTTGTTATATATTTTGTTTAATATCTTGTAGACAATTAATTTAAAAAATATGAAAAATATATATTTGTATTCCACATAATGAGCCCTGCATTTGATGTATTGCATGATGAGTTAAAAAAGTATTTTTTTAATTTCCGTTTATTTCCATAATTAGGCACCCGAAATTAATATTAGATAGTTCTTTGTATTTTTGCTCTAAACAAAAAATTTTAGGTCTTATAGTTTGCGGAATAAAGGAGGGAATTGGTATTTTTTGATATTTTTGTTATATTTTAAAATATTCATTTTAAAAATATGAAAAAAATATAATTCTGTTCGTCGTAATGAGCCCTTTGATTTAATTTATTATATGATGCGTTAGAAATAATTTTAATTTTGTTTTCCATTTAATGCTTTAATTTGCCTCTTAAAATTAATATTGGGTGTTTCTCTTTAGTTTTCCAGTAAAGATCAGGTGAGATCCTATATCCTTTTTTTTCAAATTTTTATGTCTTATAGTTTTGAACATAAAAAGGGGATAAGAAGTGTTCGAGAGGACATTCAATTGTGGGAAGCGCAACTGATGAAGGTTCCCGACCAGAAACAATATATATTATATTTTTATATATAATATATATTGCGTGAATGACATCGAAGAGAGTCTCTGACAGGTGAAGTAACCTGAAAATTTTATCGTGACATTCTGTCCTAGGAGTTAAGGGAGAACAGTAATTACACGGAACGGCTCCAGATTCGGAACCTCTGTGTGCTGATTCTCTTGAAAATCCTAGATGTCGGTCTTACATCTCGCGTCTTCAAATAAAAAGGGGAATGGGTATTTTTTATACTTTTGTTAATATCTTTTAAACAATTTATTTTAAAATTATGAAAAAAAATGTTTCAATTTGTCATGACGAGCCCTTTGATTTGATACATGTTTGATATAGAGGTTTTTCCTTATTTTTTCGGAAAAATTCAGGCCCTATATCACTATTTTTTTTCAAAATTTTATTTCTAAGTTTCGGAGGTAACTGGGAATGGTCAATTTTTTTAGTTTTTCCCCCAGAAGTACCCCTAAAATCATATTTTCTGCATTTACGATACGTACTCCTGATCCTTTCACCAAAACTATACATTCAGAGGCGGCGTCAGGCGGTAGCCCAAATTTCACCGCCCACTTTTTGCGTCCAATGGTAGTTTCGCACCGCCCACGGCCTCGCGGAGGAAATTTGCTGTGATGTGAAAGAGATATTATAAGGGTATCCGTATATTCTATATACAGAACCCTAAAAAGGCACAATTCCGAAATTTAAAATTACAATGTTTGACAATACTATTTTTGTTTAATTTTCTATATTGTACTTTATTTATTATTTTGAATTATGAAATCGTACTCAATTTTATTTAAAGTAACTGTGGTATACTGGTTTTTCTAGTTGAATTTTTGCTCGTATTCGATATTCTTGATCTTCACTATTGTTTAATTTGTTTGCAGTTTGTTCTATAGAACAGATAATAAGTTTAGAACAGTTTTTGGGGAAATTGCAAAATATAGGCCATTTTGTAGAATTCAGGATTCAGAAGCGTTTATTATTTGTCTGAAAGATTAGTGACAATTTTTGTGAGATCATAATGTTGTTTTTTACATAATATTTCGACATATTTTTAGCTGAAAGAAGTGGATTGAATTTACAAAAATGTGATTGTTTTTGAGACTTGAATTGTCTGTTGTAACTTATAAGAGTACTATTTTTAAATCTGTTAAACACATTTTCTGCTATTCCATAAGCAAGAATGTTCTGTACATACCCAATATCTTTTTCTAATTTAAACTTATTAAAACGATGAAATTGTATTCGGTCTCTAATAGCTGTGTTAGTGTATTTGTCAATTTGTGGTCACGCAGAAAGTTTATCTCTACAGAATACTTCATATAATTTAATAATTGTTCACATCTTTACTACAAGAAACAGGAAAAAACAAAAAAATTCTCCAGATGTACAAATAGAGACAAAATTTTGAAAACATCCGTATATAGAAGCAATAAAAGTTGTCTGTTAAGTATTGAATTTATAATGGTTTCAGCACCATATAAGAAAAGTTTACTGTTGATCTGTGGGAAATAAGAGGATCATCCAGGTAGAAAATTTCCAGCCAAAGAAACCCTTTTAATGGTATAAGTTTATTACTTTCTAGTTTAATATAGACACACACTCAACCAAGATTGAGGTAACCCATCGATCTTTAAAAAAAAATCATTCAAACTTAAAATATAAAAATCTGCCAGGATAAATATTTATGATAAGATTTATGTTATTATAAGAAGCTATAACAAGTTAAAGTTAACATGTGAAAAATCATACTTGGTTATTGAGTCTTTTCAAAAGTTACAATAAAATATTTCACAGGTGGTCACCAGATTGCGTATATTATAAAATATACTCTTGGGTTTCACTGCATGTCATCTCGATACCGCCCATAATGTTTTCCAAAATGTCTCGTCTCGGAAAAGCGAGAAAAATCTCACTTCTGTGTGAAACCCTATCAACATATATATTTGAGTTCATTGAACACATAGATATATACATCAAAAGCCATTCATTAAATTTTTGTACCACAAAAAAATAGTGTCGTTAAATTTATAAGCATGAGCAAAGCACTTCTTACGTCGTTAAGATTTTACGTAATAGTTTCTTAAACATTAAAGACCGTAATAACAAGAAAGCAAGTCAGTTGTAAAACTCGCAAACAATGGTCCATTCTGTGAGCTCATAGATATCCAAGTCAATTGGGCAACATTTCTTTCAGGACAATACATAATAATTATTACAAAACGTTTGTATGCACATGATAATTGCGTATGTGGCACAGCTGCCTTAGATAGTGAAGGTTTCTGTAAAATATGTACAAACAGAATTAACTTCACAAGACTTCTTTATGATTTGTAAATAATTCATTGCACTCACCATTACATGGATTTGTACCTCATTATGATTACGGACGTAAAGTTAGCATAAATTTACTATACTAAATAAATAATGTTAAGAAAAAATTCGGATTCGATTTTTCGAAATAATCTATACTTACAACTAACTAAAATAAAACTAACAAGACCGGGTCTCTGCATAAAATATTTTATTCTTGGTGTAGATAGTTATGGATTGAGAATAAGTAACACCAACTTTTGGACTTTTTGACTCTGCCTGAACACGCATCACGCAAAAACTACGGGATGCAATTCAATAAGTTCGTGAAAAGTATCCGTTACATAGATGCATACATACAGGTCAACCTAATAAAAGCGTGTTAAAAAAATAGGGTTCGCACTGGTGAAATCCTAAAAGATAATTATTTGTATGATTATTTATTAATTAATTTTGCAATCAGCGTAAAAAACAATTAAAATTTTAAGTAGCAAATCGTGACGTACAAACCGCAATTCACATAATCTGTGCACAGAAAAATGGCCTAAAAGTAGTTCTGTGTGTGGTTATGTGGTCATGTTTGGATTTACGGTATGGGTTCTGTTGTTGACATTTAACCTGCACTTTCGGAAAACTTTCGCTATGGAAGCAAAAAAAAGTTACAAAGTTTCTAATTACATAAACTTTAGTTAAATTTATTTTTATAAATTAGAACTACATATTTGTTGTTTTCTGCAAGATATTTGTGGCATATTTTTCAATGTCTAAGTACTTCTTGGGAAATAACACCTCAGTTTAAAGAAAATTGCTGTATATTCCATACATAAAAGGTCTATCAGAAAGACTAAAAAGAGTGGGAAACAGATATAATATCAAAACATCATTTAAAACAAGAAATACACTAAAATCAATTATATCAAAAACCAAACCAATTAACACAACTCAAAATACAAAAAATTGCATTTATAAAATCCCTTGTGAATGTAATAAATTCTATATTGGAGAAACCTCTAGACCTCTGAATGTTCGAATGAACGAACACAAAAATTACATAAAAAAACGACAGTGAAAAATCCAAAATTTGTGAACATGCTTGGGACCTTGGTGATAAAATACAGTTTCAAAATTCAGTTACATTACACAAAGAAGAACACAACACCAAAAGAAAACTAAAAGAGTCTGCTTTAATTTTGTTAAATGATAACGATTGTATCGCTACTACCTCCGTAGAATTCAGTCGTTCCTGGTTGCCGATGATTAAGGAAGAAATTGCTAATGGTCACGTCCTTGTGAATATCCCAATATCGGGATAGTTCATAAGGTTTTTTCCTAGGTTTTCCCTTATGATTTTAATGGGATTACTGAATCAACAAAGTTTCTTGGTCGCATTTTTGGCTATAACAAAGTCGCACGTAGGAGGGCCACCTAAAATTCTGAAGATCTCTTTATGATTATACGATCTTTAGAAGTTTCTGTGCTACCCTGTATATTGCAAATAAAATTCTCTTAGTTACGTCAGAAATCAAATAATACACATTATCAAATATTTTAATTTACATCTTAGAATTGTGCCTTTTTTATCCAAGTTTCTTAACCATTGACAAAGGGGTCTGACCTAGACCACGAAACGTTTGGAATATACAGCAATTTTCTTTAAACTATAGTGTTATTTCCCAAGGAGTACTTAGACATACATATTTGTATTAATTAAAGTTAAGAATAACAATACTTGCTTTAATTGCCCTATGTATTCTTTCAACTTTTGATTTATCTAGAGTGTTCGCTATTGAAATGCTTAATTATTTTAGAAATTAAACATATAAATATCATCTATAATAGATAATAAACTATTTGGGAATGACAGTTCTTGAAGTTGTTCAAATGCCTAAGTACCTGATGATACACCTGAAGAAACCACGATTTAATGAAACATATGATGTGTATATTCTGAATATTTCTGATCTATTTATTATTAAATGTCATTTCACTTTTTATGCAAATCTAATACATAGAAAAAAAAATATTTTCACTTATTATAGTGTGACGATGATCATTATTTTATTTGCGGTTCAGTTTTAGTAATTGTTTAAGTAAGACGGCCGACCTAAATAACAATCATTATTATCTATGTTGCAAACTGCATCGCATTTTTAACACTTTTAACTCGTTTTTATTGCTTTCACATTTTTAATAGAATAATTGCACTAGTTATTCGTGCCTAAAATGGTTTCGCATCGATTACGCATTTCGACATCAATATTGCGTTCGAAAAATAGGCTGTGGAATTACGATAGATTAATCGACACACATCTGATAATAAAAATTAGCTCCATATAAAAGTTTACTATTTTAGCAAGGCGAATGTTTGAACAATTAGCCAAATAAGCGTGTCAGGAAAAAAATTGTAACCGCGTACGGAGTGTACAAGACTTGGCAAAAATAAATAACTTATGAAACAATTTTTCCAAATTTTTTAAAAACCCTACTTAACTATAAATCCACCAATCCCGAATATATTTCGCCCAAACTGCAAGTGCTTATAAGTCACTTATATAACAATTTTATTCGATTTTTTTTAATCACCTTGTATAACTGTAACCCTACTTCTCCCTATAGTGCAACCATCTTGTATATGCTGCTGTTTATTTATCACCCAATATGACTTGTTTCTCTATATCTCTACTCCTTCCTATATTTCAGCTACGTATATATGAATTATTTCTCATATTTTTTAAATCACCTTGTAAAGTACAATTAATTACCCTTTATATGCAACTATTTCTAACATTTTATTAATCACACTATAAACTATAATATTGCTTCGCCACATGTTTTAGGTATTCCATATAGTAGGATGCATCTGGTTATGCCCTATATAACATTTTTTTAAACTTTTCGATCCACCCTAATGGAAATGCCTGTGGAACCCTTGGTGTGTCACAAATGTAAAAACACAGTTGGACCCCATAACACCCAAACCTTTATTTAAACACTCACCCAAACTGCAACTGCTTCTCAACCACCCTATATAAAAATTTTAATATATTTTTTAAACGACTTGTATAACTATAACTCTACTTCCATCCATTAAAACCATCCTGTATATACTGCTGACAATCACTCAAATTATAACTTATTTTTGAACCATCCTGTATGACCATAATTTTATTTACTTTACAAAATACTTTAACCATCCTGTATCTTCATCTGCTTAGGGGCCACCACATATAAAACATTTTAAATCCTTAACTATAATTCTACTCTCTCTCTATTATGTTTTATTGTCCTAAGCTGTCAGGGCTATCCGGCCAGTCCAAGTGGGTTTCCAGAGAGGATTGTCTGGGAATTCCCATACCTCTTCTGGAATTGTTCTAGTAGTTTTTCTTTATGTATACGTTTATATAAAGGACGGGGCAACCTAGGACTTCCGGCTATATCACAAACTAACACATATATTCACTTCCAGAGCGTCTTTATCACTTTTAAAAGCGTCTTTAGGGTTATAAAATAAAAAAGAATTTGAAAGACAGGAATTAAATCAGTATACTTTTAGGTTTAACTAGCCTAACACATTCACACATGTGGTCGCCCCGCCATCTAGAACCAAAAGTGGGCAATAATGATATTACTTGTTTGACAAGTTTTTTTTAATTAACAAGTGACAGCATGAACAAACTATTGTAAACTGTATCTTTATCTAACACTGGAAGTGATGAAGTAATGAATAAACCAGTTATATAATTGTTTGCGCTTATCATAAATCATAAAATACGTTTTGATATATTGAGTAACTGACATATTTTTTCGTTACGGCATATGGAGTTTTATAAACATCTATCTTCATTTTTTTATGGTTCGTTAACGCACTGAAATACAGGATTAATTTATCGCAATACTTTCACGCAATCGAAGCCAGTCTGTGTGTATACGGGAAGAACCATAAATCTTTTGAATCTTTACAATTTACCTTTTACTTATCTAATAAATCAATATGGTTCTAGGTAACACAAACTCGATAAAGGTTCAGCAATAAATATAAGTCCAGAGTCAAGTTGCGTTGCTTTTTATAATAAAAGAAATTACACACCGAAAAGTTTGACAAACTGTACAACGCATTTCGGTGTTTTGAGTATCTTCATCAAAGACTGATAGTTATTTCAAAATCCCTTACATTATTATTAAATGAACCATATTTGAATCGCATTATCGAAATCGGTTAAACAATTTTGATTTGATTTTTTGAAAATCATAAACATAACGAAATGCCGTGATAATTTAAACGATTCTGATTTAAAGTGTTAAAGACAGACACGCAGATCTATCAGTACCCATTTTAAAGAGCATATTGCCCATTTGAAATACGGAAGAGCGGATAAATCTAGTGTTGCACATCATGTTTTAGAACACAACCACTCTGTAGATTTAACTTCTTTAAAATTAGTTAAACAAGTAAATAATTTTAGGGAACTGAACTCTTACGAAAGTATAATGATTTATAAAAATAATAAACTAATGAATTCAGATAAGGGCCCTATCTCATACAGCTCGTTGTATAGTTTACTTTCTAACAATCCATAAAATAGGTATTAAAAATGTCATTACTTTATAATGTAGAGTAAAAGTAGCTATGTAATTAAGTATTATCCTAATTTAACATAATTTCATTATACAGGGTGAGTTTTTTTTATGATCAGTATGGGGATTTCGGAAACTAGCGGAGATAGAGCAATGGTTAAATTGGGAAAGATTTGCAGTTTTACTGGCCCAATTTAATGACACTTTCGGATTTTTGTAATAAGTCATGGCTTACTAGATATATTGAAAAAACGAAATTCGGTCGTTTTAGTCAAATCCCTCTAGCTCCTTTGTTTTTGATTTTATATAGAAAGTGTAAATATCAAAATTGAAGGGAATTGTATGCCGAATATGATTGTCATGTCTTCCTTTGCGTGACAGCTCTCCTTTTCAAGATATGACACAAACTTATCTTTTTTTGAATGGAAACCATAGTTGGCTGTGTCCTCAAAAAATTGGACATTTTTTAGAGCTATTCAACGATATAATACGCGATATAGTTGTGCATAAAAATAACGATGTTATGGATGCTTTTCTCTCTTATTTTCACTTTTAACATAGGTAGCCATGAAAAAGATTGTTTTGACTTTGACGTTTCCTCATTTGAGAGTAATTTCATTAGTAGTACTGAGCCGACAGTCGATATTGACAAGTTTTCGTGATAAAATGGAATATTCTAACGAAAAAAAACTGAATATGGTGGAATGTTATATCATATACCATAAAAATTCAGTTCGTGCAGCTACTTTCATAAATATTTAATAGTCGTCAACCTGCTCTATGTACATTTAAGAGGCTTTACGATAGTTTACGCAGATATGGATCTTTTACTAAACCACCAAAGGAATGTAATCAAATTAACGAAGCAGCACAAATAAATTTTTTGGCAATGGTAAATCAAAATCCATCTACATCAACTCGTAAGATTGTGGCAGAAGCTGGCACATCTCAACGAAATGTAGTTAAGGTACTGAAAGCGCACAAGTTCCACCAGTAGGAACTGTCAGTTTCTGAAACTTTGCATGCTGGTGACGAACATCGACGTATTTTGTTCTGTACATGGTTTAGAGACATGTGCCTTGACAATCCACAGGTTCCATTAAAGGTATTATGGTCAGATATAACCAGATTTACTAACTGCGGTATGTTCAATATACACAAAGAAAATATCTGAGCTAAAGAAAACCCTTTCCATGTAGAACAAAGACGGCCCCAGATAAAATTTGGTTTTAATGTTTGGTGTGGTATCATAGGGTCTACTATTCTGGAGCCTTTTATCTATGACGAATCACTTACTGGGGAGCGCTAATTGCATTTCTTGCAATACACTTTTCAAGACATGTTGCATAATTTGAATTTGAGAACTCGTTTAGAAATTGAGTGGCTCCAACATGATGGAGCACCTGCTCATAACCCTTTATTAGTAAGACAACACTTAGATAATATCTATCCAAACTCTTGGATAGGAAGAAATGACCCTCGCGAATGGCCACCCCAGTCTCCCGATTTGGCAGTTATAGACTTCTATTTATGGGGTGCGCTAAAAAAACAAAGTACACAAAAGAAAGTATGAGACAATTGGTGACTTAAGGGAGGTATTACAAGCAATTGAAGAAATTGATAGGCGGTGAGGAAAGCGGTAATGAAAATCTTTAAAAGATGCAATTTTTGTCTAAATAACAATGGTGGACTTTTCGAACCTAAATTGTAACCATTATTATGTATTTTAATTTCTTAAGTTTTTAGTAAGTACCTACTTATTTAGTTTTTTCGTTATATCTGATATACCTAATAAAAAAATCGTTCAATATTTTTTGGAATAGTTATTAATAAATCAATCTAATTCATGGCTAACTACGTTAAAAGTGAAAATAAGAGAGAAAAGCATTCATAACTTCGTTATTTTTATGAATAACTATATCGAGTATTATATCGTTGAAAAGCTCTAAAAATGTCCGGAGTTTTTGAGGTCATAGCTAACTATTCAGTTCTGGTTCTGACTCTGAAATGGCACCTGGTTCAAGATCTCATAGAAAAAAAAAGAATATGATCTGTAAACAAGGGTCTAGAAATATATCAGTAGTTGATCTAACTAATGATTCATGCTTGAATATAACTTATTCATATTTATTGTTGAAAAACGCTGATAAGACACCCACAAGGGAATCACGAGTAAAGCCAAAACAGTCAAGACTAACCAATGATATAACAGATGCTTTTGCACGATTTTCTTGCCCTATATGTTTCGAAATATGGGCTACAAATGGAGCTGCTGCAACAATTTGTGGTCATGTTTTTAATAAAATGTACTTAAGTAAATACTTAAGTAATAGTTTAGTGGTAGGTATAAATTAGAGAAAATTGGAATTTCTATTTAGTTTGGGTTTACTCCTTGATGATCACAACTTAGAGTTGTTGAAACGGGGTTGAGTGTTTAAAATAAAGGTTTGGTGTTAGGGTGCAAAACTGTGTTTTTACATTTATGACCATTGTTGCCTCGAACCATATTTCTTTGCGCACTGAATTAACAACAAATTGGTAATAAATCAGATAAATATTATGATCTAATTTGCGTATTTTTATATTCACATTCACATAATATCTGCAAGTTTCAATCCTCATCAGTTACTCAGAATGTATTTATTGATCTCGACATCCGATACGTTTTGTAGCGAACTATCTTTCTCGATACATTTGCGAATATTATTCCCCACGTCAACACATGTCACAAATTAAATTCGAATGTATTTTCTCGATGTTTCCGCACCTATCGAATTTCATTCGTCCTACATTTTCGTCTTTCCAAATTCATTCTCGAGCTGCTGAAAAGCGGCAGTAGCTTTTATGGAACCTAACAATACAAACAAGAATACGCTTTTGCTCGTGTTGTGCGTTTAAATTCTATATCGAGAGCAAGGACATCTATCAGATGTCGACATCTCTAAATGGAAGCCCAGAGAAGCTAATGGTTTTATTACTAACCGATAATAAGAATTGATGTTGTTATGTTGGTAGTTTCTCCTGTTAATAGAGAAAGAGCAAGTAAGAATGAAGAGTTGTAACGCGTGATATTAGATGCAATATGGAAATTGTATGTGGAACGGAACCGTGACTTGCAGATATGATGGAATCTGGAATATATGAATATCGTGATTTGAAATTATTAGAATTGAATATATTATAATGATCGGTCGTAGGAAACTAGATCATTGTGAAGGATAAATAACAGTTGCCAATTTTATTAGGTAATATGATTGATGAAGGATTATACGTTCAGGATGTTCTTTTTTAAACAAAAGTGAAACTAAAAGATTTTTATATATTAGGTAAATCTTACTTAATAACATATGAATTCACTGATTTATTTCAAGTGAATAATTTTTTAGGTTGATGACGTTATGCTATCAACATATTCGTTATTTGGAAACACAACCTTGAATTGTTAATCGATATAAACATGGTCCAAACTTTCCAATATACTTTAGAAATTTACCAAAACAACAAAGTAACTTTCTTAAACATTTTAACAACAAAAATAACACCTTTTTCGAAGCAACGATTTACAGAAAGTCAACTTACAGGTACCTCAATTTTAATTCAAATTATCAGAATATAAATAGATGTGGGATAAAACATTTTTAAAAAATATATAACCGACTTCCACCTATAATTAAAAAGCTAAGAATAATTATAACAAAATACAACTCTAGCAAATAAATAACACACTCAATGTTGTTAGGTACCTACCCAGGAAGTAAAAAATGTAAACATTAAGAGGTGCTCATTCTGTACAAATTAATTACCTACCAATCTAGTATATTTTTGAAGTCGGTGCCAAACAAATCTAAAATCCTTCATTGCGTACTTATCAACTAATTCATCGAACTTGATTATTGCTTGGCACCGGCTTCAAAAATATACTAAATTGGTAGGTAATTAATTTGTACAGAATGAGCACCTTTTAATGTTTACATTTTTTACTTCCTGGATAGGTACCTAACAACATTGAATGTCTTATTTATTTGCTAGGGTTGTATTTTGTTATAATTATTTTTAGCTTTTTTGTTATATGTGGAAGTCGGTTATATATTTTTTAAAAATGTTCTATTTTCAACTTTTTATTTTTTTTGAACTCGGGTAGTTTTTATTCTTTATTTTTTATTTTGTATGTATAACCTTAATAGACAGAACCATATAACATCGAAAGCCTCAACATTACACAATGATACATTTTCATTTAAATTGATAGGTAAATCTTTACGAACAAAATGTACTAGTACGCGTTGAGTTAATAAGCCCAAAATATATTTATGCCTTATGGACTACGCCATGTAACCTTATTTCAACTTTCTTTGACAACTCTGTGTAACTATAGATAATTCCACTTCGCCCTATGTACCAACCATCCTATACATACGACTGCCCACGGACAAGCATAAATTTGTTAACTGCCTTTTGTAAACTATAGGGCGGAGTAGAATCCATCCCATATTTACGGAGTCAAATCTATCCTATATTTCAACCATAGTATATAACTACTTGTGGGCTACCCCATAAATTATTTAATTTTTCACATTTTGTACTATCACCCTGTGTAACATTAATTCCTCTCCACACTTTATGCAAATTCTTATGGGCTATAAAATAAATATTTATTAATCACACTGTATGAATATCATTCAATTCCAGCATATATTTCAACCATCCTGTATCTGATTTGCTTATGTCCACATCATATAACAGTTTTTTAATCACTCTATATAATTTTAATTTCACATTTTTTCCAACATTTTTATACCACCAAACGTCCAGTCTACCCTATATTCCAACCATCTTGTATATACGGCTGCCTATGGACCACTATCATTCTACTCCGTCCTATATTTCAATCATCATATAAATGCAACTCCTTCTATCACTTTACTTTTTGATTTTGTTTGCTATAACTAAACACCCTGTGTATAAACGCACCAAATAGCAGTTTAAAGTTTGACATGTGTTGTCACTGAATTTTCTATTAGGCCTGGAGAATGTGACAACCAAAAACACCGTCTTCCCAAAATGGAAAAATTTGCATTTAAATAGGTATTTGCCTGGAATACAAACAAAACGAGCTTAATACTCATTGATTTAAGGAGCCGAAAATACTATGCTTTACTACCTATATGCTTGAGATGTACATAGAAAATTTTCAAATTCGCAATTAAAACTTCCAGTGCCTAAAATTACCCCACTATTACGTTGGAAATAAAATATTTATGAGGAAATGTCCGTTATGTCATTTCGATGAAATTTTTAATAAGAATTTTGGAATTTTCGGCGATTTTCTGCAAAACTGCAAGTTGCACGTCGCAGAAAAGTATATGAGATCACCTAAGGATCTTCCTTAATATATTAAAATATTAGGGATATTGGTCGATTTCCATGCACGCATGTGTTCATTCACAAATTTTATCACTTTACCAATAGAATTCTTGTCCAAAATTTGAAGTATCATCAATCCGGTTATATAGTCTATTAAACAAGACCATATTCATTCAAAACGGTGCACCACAGGAGAAGAAATCAGGTAACATACATACAAAAAAAAAGTAAAAAAAAATACGCCACGAATTGATAACTTCCGTCTTTTTGGAAGTCGGTTAATAAATTTAATAATGAAAAGTAACTATAGAATGACTTCTTGTTGAAACAGTTGCATTTAACAATTCTATGTATTATACAGAATTGAATGCAAAACAGTTATTGAGAATCAATACCAAACAGTAGTAACTACTGTAACATATATGTAGGTTTTATCGGAAAGATTTAAGACTTTATGCAAGAGATTTAATGTCAAAACCACATTGAAAACAAGAAGTACGTAAACTAAAATAAATTACACTGAAGACAAAACCAAAAAATACAAGACAAAACATATGTGCATATGTAATAAATTTTATATTGGAGAAACATCGAGGCCTCTTACTGAACGAAAAAATGAACATAAAAAATTGTATAAACATTTATAAAATGAATAGAATGCATTGCTTTTAATTCCGTAGAATTCTGTCATATCTACCCAATATTTAACGATCAAATCAGTAAAGATCAACCAGGTTTCCTCATATTTTTCGTAGGATTCATTAATCAGCTAAATTCTTTGAACGCATTTTTTGCTATTTATGCGAATGTACTTAGGTATAACAAAGTCGCCCCTAGAAACTCCACATATCAATTCGGAAGACTACTCTATCAGGTTTTGCCTGCTTGCAAATAACTTGCCTATTATATATAATCCTTGCAAGTTACTATTAAAAATTCAACTTCAAATTTTCGGTTATTATAATTCCATTGACGAAGTTAGATCTAGACCTGGTAGTTTTAAGGATACAACCCGTACTCTCAGTGTGGTGTTATATCCCCAAAAAAACGTAAAAATAAACTAAAAGATGCTACAAATATCCCATAGAAAAAACAGTTTTTCTATGTGATCTTCATGCTTAATCCCTTACGCATTTAGATTAACAGGAAACATTTGATATTGTTTTATTTCTCAACATAATATCCCTTAAATCGCTTATTCTGTGTTGACTATTGTCACCTCAATTGTTTTTACACAAATTTCCTTTACTTTCAAATCAGGAGAATGCTTCTGGCGAAGTAATTGTAGCCCCTGTACACTTAAGCGGTAACTGACTGAGAGCATTGTTTGGATGGATCACAAATTATATCCAAATCTCCATTTTTCTTTCAACGTATGACATCATTTGGAAATGATTGATGATTTAATTAACGAAGTACGAAGACTGCTTACGTATCTGACCTTTAATTTGTAATTTAGAATTGTCCGGATGGACCCACAATATTACTTTATATGTTATACTAACAAACCTGTCAACAAAGGTTACGTTTTCAGCAATTGTTCATAGTTGAGTACTTGGTGTCGTTTTTGATAACCAGTCAACGTCCGTGATACCCAATGCGAACTTAAATTTATCACATTAAGTTGCGATATTCTTGTCTATTATATGATGTCGAATGTCAGATAGGTAGATCTGCGACATGGGGATTTTCCCATTGAACTCTTTTCCAAATTTGAAGTCAAGGCATTCACTGATTCTAATGATTCAAAATACTCACCTATGGTTGTTATCAGGTCTTGATGTGAGGCTGCATCTATTGCATTTAATCCACATTTTACTCGTATATCTTCAACAAAATTTACCATCTACATATGCAGAGTCAGGAGCTTTTTGTCCTGTTGGTACATCAGATTTAGTGTCTTGATCAAGCTGGATATTGTCTTTATAATCTGAATCAGTTGGGCTATAATTCTTAGTTTTCTTGTTTTATTTGCATTTCTTTTGTTTCTATTGTTTTGATTCTTTGCTGTTAATTTATTTTCTTTTTCGGTGCTACTTTTGAAACAATTGTTGTCCTTTCCTTGTTAGTTAGAAAGCACCCGTCTGTTTCAAGTTCTGTGTCTTGACTGATGAGCCAGTTAAACTTAAACTATGGTCAGGTGATCAGTCAATTCCGACTGTTTTTTGGTCCTTAGATTGGGTGCTTAATTTTGGTGGAGTGTAATTGAGGATCATGTTTTTTGGCAAAAAGTCGACATGTTTTTATTAGTGATCACAATCCTGTGACTCAAATCACTTGTATTTTAGAGGAAAACTTGCCAAAAATCTCGACAATATTATAGAACTTAAGAGTTTTGCTATTAAATTCTAATAAATTCAAGCAGCTATAAAACAAAAGGACTGTCAGCTCAGAGACAGCGGTTTTGATTGATACAGGTAAAAGTATAAGTTCTGTATACAATTCAGTTTTATGTTGCAAGTCATGTTTTTTTATATAAGTGATTTATAATACTATTTTTTATTTCAGGTAAGCCTCGAATGCAATGTATTTCATGATTTCAATGTCAGTAAGTACCATTTTCAATTTCAGATTATTTTTTCTCTATATCGAACTTGACAGAATTAATACATTGATCCGAAGGTAAAATTCGACCCGGATTTTGTATTGATTGAACAATCAAATGCAAAATCAAAACTCTGTGAATAATATCCAAAACAAAATTTTATTATTATCACAAATTTCTAAATTCAAATGACTTTCATCATTTTGATTTGCCCTTGTGTTAGAAATGAATTAAACTTCGTACCCAGCTACGTTCGTTTGCGGTATTTTTAGTTTAGAATCACTTAAACCATTATTTGCTTTTCAACATATTTAATAAATTCATGTCGTGCCCTTTGCACTCTGATGTCAACTTGTTCGAATTACGTCAAGCAGAAATCTTCTAATATCAAATAGCGTTTACATTTTGTGGCAGATTGCTGCTCTAGGGGATGAATTTCAATTATCCATCCGAGATAATTGAAAGTCAAGACATGTTCTAACCTTTCAGTGAAGACAGTTAAATTATACATTAATATTGTCAGGGCTGTTTCTATATTCCAGGTAAACATTCAAGTTTGTATGTTTATACAGATAATAAAAAAATAAACATGTATTTTTCGTTACAAAAACTAACCACATATTTACAAGATAACATATAGTTTATCAACATAGAACATTTTTAAAAAGAAATAGTTTGGATAATCCAAAATCGCCCTTTTCACACGGTTATTATATTAAAAATTACAATAAAACGACTGGAAAGGCAAATCAAAACTGGCTATTAAAATTAACAAGACCAAATTATAATAATAAATAATTGGGTTAAGTGCGAGTTGAACTCTAATATTCCAGTTTCAGACAAGCAGAGAATGAGGGCATTTTCTTATATTTACCTTATCTTTTAAAGGAAGCGTTTTAAATTTATAAATAATATACACTTTCATTTTCCACACAGACTTTTTATTTTTTCTGCTCTAGGATTTGCTTGATTTTTATAAGAATACATATGTATTTGATTTTCTAATTTGACCCCCAAAAATTAACATTAGAGTTTTATTTTACTAATAAACTTTCAGGAAAGCCTTTTATAATCTACTGTCTGAGTTTTGAGGCTCTGTAGATTGGAAGATAAAGGGCAAAATAGGTCAAGTTTTAAATTATAAATTATTAAATCTGTTTAAAAATACAGATAAAATATGTTTTTCAAAATTTAAATTGTTTTCTAAAGTGGGAATTAAGTAGATGTATAATATATTTGTTAATATCTAATATATATCATATTGTTTCTGAATCCTGAATTTCCATAAATGCAGAAACCTCAGAGTCGGACCCTACTTACATATGGTGTCTTATCCAAATATACTTACTTATTACTTACTACAAACAAATTTTACCTGTTTATATATTAGTGACGCTCCACTAATATACAAACGGCCTTGGTGCACCAAGCGATTTTCATAGTAATAGTTTAAGAGATAGAGCCGGCTTGTCCTCGTCATGGAGAAAATGGACAGAATGTATCGTATTAAGTTCACAAATTTCTGAACTACATCACGTTTCTAAGCAGGCGTCAGTGGAAGTGATAACCGAGGATAGTTGCAGGGGGTGAAAGTGGTATTTTTGTTTGGTCATGCTCATCATCGAGTAAACGTTTCAAAATTGACTGCATACAAGATTGTGATTCCCGAGATGCGTCTGCCTAGAGCGTGACCATCAAGCTGGCGGACAGGGGTAAACTTTTTTGCTTACATAAAAGAAATCATAATCCAAAAGGACGTACAGCTAAATGACATAAATAATGTCAGGTCTGAATATGTCTTTCACCTTGAACTTGACCTTCAAGGTCATTCCAAGATCAAAGTTTGTTTGAAAAATCAACCTATTATAGCCAAATTAGGTGTAGGGGGGATTTTCGACGTCGCTAATTTCAAATCTGAAATCAGATGTCCTCTAAACGTTGTTTGTGGCATATTCTTGATTACCTTTATGTTTTTTTTGGGCAATAACACCACAATTGATGTCTAAGTGCTTCTTGGGAAATAACACCACAGTTTAAAGAAAATTGCTGTATATTCCAAACGTTTCGGGGTCTAGATCAGACCCCGTTGTCAATGGTTAAGAAACTACGGATTAAAAAGGCACAATTCTTAGATGTAAATTAAAATATTTGACAATGTGTATTATTTGATTTTTGACGTAACTAAGAAAATTTTATTTATAATATACAGGGTAGTACAGAAATTTCTAAAGATCATATAATCATAAAGTTCCTTTCAAATTGGAAGAATTTGAAAGGGAGATCTTCAGAATTTTATGTGGCGCTCCTAGGTGCGACTTTGTTATAAGAGCATTCGCCAAAAATGCGACCAAAGAACTTTGTTGATTCAGTAATCCCATAAAAATCATAAGGGAAAACCTAGGAAAAACCTTATGAACTATCCCGATATTGGGTTGTTCACAAGGACATGACCATTAGCAATTTCTTCCTTAATCATCGGCAACCAGGAACGACTGAATTCTACGGAGGTAGTAGCGATACAATCGTTTTCATTTAACAAAATTAAAGCAGACTCTTTTAGTTTTCTTTTGGTGTTGTGTTCTTCTTTGTGTAATATAACTGAATTTTGAAACTGTATTTTATGACCAAGGTCCCAAGCATGTTCACAAATTTTGGATTTTTTAAATTGTCGTTTTTTTATGTAATTTTTGTGTTCGTTTATTCGAACATTCAGAGGTCTAGAGGTTCCTCCAATATAGAATTTATTACATTCACACGGGATTTTATAAATGCAATTTTCTTTAAACTGTGGTGTTATTTCCCAAGAAGCACTTAGACATCAATTGTGGTGTTATTGCCCAAAAAACATAAAACTATTCTGAAATCAGTTTTTGTTTGAAAAACTGGTCTTCCCTCTTGGATTGGGAAAATCTGATTTCAGATTCGTAATCAGATTTTAAAAATTGGCAATTTGAAAAAAAACCAACCTACTCAAATTTTGTTATATGGGGGTTTTCGACCTCGATGATTACGAATATGAAATCAGTTTTTGAAAATTTTCAAAACAAGTGGTGGCCAAGTTCAACGTCAAATTTGGAAAACCCTCTTTGAATCTTTCGGATCAGGATTAAAAACATCGATTACCGTTAATTGGTTTTGCATCAATTGTATCTTGGATTGTAAATTTTGAAAAACTGATTTCAGATTCGAAAGCCTCGGTACCCCTAATTTAGCTATAATTGGTTGATTATTCAAAAAAACTTTGATCTTGGTTTCACCTGGAAGATCAAGTTCAAGGTCATTTGTAAAGTCATATTCGGACATGAAATTTTGTGTATGACGTCATACAGACTACATTAATGACGTCACGAAAAATCTATTTATGTCATTTAGCTGTACATCCTTTTGGATTATGATTTCTTTTGTTTAAACAAAAATATGCTGCAAATGGCGTTCTTTTTACTTACTGACGAAGTTCACCCCTATTTTTGACAAGTTTACCCCTGTCCGCCACCTTGATGGTAACGCTCTAGGCAGACGCCTCTCGGGAATTTGCTTAAATATATCATAATTTTGTATGCAGCCAATTTTGGAACGTTTACTCGATGATGAGCATGACCAAAAAAAATTTTCACACCCTGTAACTATCCTTGGTTATCACTTCCACTGGCGCCTGTCTAGAAACGTGATGTAGTTCAGGAATTGAACTTAATACGATACATTCTGTCCATTTTCAGGATGACGCTCTATTTCCCCTACTATAACATGACCCCAGAAGGCAAGAAAATTCAATAGCTTGCTAGGGAATAAATTATTTTTGGTTCATACCAGAATCTATTACATCAACCTCAGCATAAAAACTTAGTCTTAAACACTGGTCCCTGTATATTAATTTAGACATAGATTTACTCAAGGAGATGGATTCATTAGTGCTCGCTTGTGTGTAATTCTTGATCACTTTTAATACTTCATAAATGACACAAGTATAATTCCTCAGACTATCTTTGTAATACCTATTGTACTCGTACTAGCTATAGCAACAAACAACTAAAATGCCTTATTTAACTGCACAGCATGACTTTTACTACGCTATTACTACATGTTTAATTCCCGATATTGCGGTACTTTGGATAAAATCGGATCTTGTTAACAGTCTTTCTCTCGTAAAAGAAATGCCAAGTTTCCTCTTTTACCTACCATATGGTTGACGACGGCGAAGGTAAAAAATAAAACAAAAAAGTACATATATATTTATCGCCATGAAAGAAATGAAAGAAGCTGCCCGTTTGTTTATTTGTTGTTGATTAACGGTAAGACGACTTCTCTCTGTACGTACACAAAAACCGAATTATTAGTATTACTTCACGAAGTAGCGTTCGTTTCTTTGTATTGTGTTACTTCTCAATAAAATTACGCGTCTTTCTCTACGAAGAATGGTAAATAGCCGTGAGAGAGTACGTTAGAAAAAAACGAAGATCTGTCGGATTATGGTGTATGACTCGCCGGAGTTTTCCTTTGTATGGATATGTTTAAGTGCGGAAAAATTACGCAATTGTGGGTTAAGTTGGTTACTCACAGTCTATTTCCATATATAGGGTCAACACCCTTGAAAAAAATAGCCTGAAGTACTTCTGTAGATGCTAATGAATCTTAAGGTGTCATACTTAAAGTTATTGTATAAAAATATTACTAATAAATCATTACAAAGTCTATATTGAGTGTCCATGCTGCAAGATAAAATCAGGGAAAGTCAGTGTAGGCAGGAAAAGTCGTGGAAATAGAGGGCGTCTCTTGGAAACTCTGGGAAAAACGAGAATATATACTGTACTAAAATATGCAGCAGTTTTCAGACGATATGGTTTCCACAGTCCAATGACAAAACCGCTGCTGCGTTTAAAACTAAAATTTTTCAATAACGATATTTAAAATGACCTTTTACGAAAACTAGCTGTCGCCCAGTGGTCGAAATTCGACCAGTTGTGACCGGATCCAGATTCGGAACCTCTGTGTGCTAGTTTCGCCGAAAATCCTAGATGTCGTTCTGACATCTCGCTTCTACAAATAAGTAACGAAATTCAAGTTTTTTTCAGATATAATTTATAGGACTTTATTTGTGTTCAAATTCGCAATTCTTAATTTAATATGGCAACAATTCAACCGCTAATGGGCTACCCTACAAATTTATTTTTTCTATATTCCCTGTATAACTATAATTGCCCTCAATTCTCTAAAATTTGTTAAAATCCTCATTATAATAATTCCATCTCATTATATATTTCCACCAACCTGTATATGCAACTGCTCATGGACCACGCATAATATTTTTTAACATTTTTGAACCACCAACTAAACCATTCTGTATATGCCACTGCCTATGAGCTACCGTATTTACTTTTTTTGTTTATGAAATTATCTTCTGTAACTATAATTCTGCTCCGACCTATATTTCAATCATCATCATATATAATATATATATATATATATATATATATATATATATATATATATATATATATATGGAACTCTTCGTGGGCTACTCTATAAATCATTTCCCTTTCTAACATTTTTTATCATCATCCTGTATATCTATAATTCCTCTCACCCTATATTTCATCTTCCCTATAGATACAACTGCTTATGGGTTACGAAATGTTGCATTTCCATTTCCGCCACCCTGTATATGCATCTCTGTATAATAGTTTTTGCACCACCCTGTATAACGGTAATTCTACTGCACCTTCTATTCTAAGAACCCTGTAAATTCAACCGCTAATGGGTTTCCCTATATAATTATTTTATTAGTTATAATTGCACTCTACTCTATATTTAAAACACCCTATATATGCAACTGCTTATGTGCCACCCTCGAAAAAATTATTTCTAACATATCTGGAATCGCCCTGTGTAATTATAATATACAACGATTACTTTACCACTAAACAATAACAAAGCTTGCATGCCACTTCCAGAAATACATGCTCTAAGTATATAAAAGCATTGGTCCCTCTATATATAATTACTCAATGTTTTGAGTCTGGCGTCGGCGGCACATTCAGTTGTTTGGCGTTGACATTATGGACGTAAATAATGAATTTTTATTATATTTTATTTAATGAATGAACCAATATTATAAATTAATTTTAGCATTCTGCACTGAAGGTCTTCAGTAGCTACTAAACAAATCAAAAATGAAGAAAATCGGTTGAGAGAGAAAATGGTACCTACTCGTTTAGTCTTTGCCTATTTATATATAGATACAAAAAGAATTTGAAACGTGCCAATTTGACTTCATTGCTTCTGATTAGCATCTGGATATTGTTTATATATACAGGGTATTCCATCTCAAACGAGCCACCTTGATATTGAATATCTTGGTTATTTTCAAAAATAGGGATGTTAAGGATATGAACTTTCGTATATGGATACAGATACGGATATATGAATAATATTATATCGGTTTCAGTTACGGTTACGGATATGAAATTATTTCGAATTATCCGATAGTTTTGGGATAGTTTTAGTTATGGAGATCAGATTGTTTGGAATTGAATTTGAACCCACAAACCACCACACATAATCCGTTATTGTAAATGGTAACTCGTCATCGCGTACTGAGGTAAAGGATTGTCAATCGGTTATTTTTCGCGATTGAACAGCCTTATAAAGTGCCTGTCTCATTTTGATACAAATCCGTCCTTAACCGAAACTATTCGAAACTTTTATATCACATTCGGTTACGGTTTCGGATAGATTTTTATTTCGGATATCCGATAGTTTCGGTTACGGTTACGGAGCTCCATAACATCCCTATTCAAAACTATTGAAATAAGAAAAAACAGGTCGAGTTTTGTTTCCAGGGGGAAATTTTTTGAGGAGAATTAGCGCTTGCGCGCATTCAACATAAACATGATAATTCAATGAGCTTGAGATTTGAGATAAGGAAAATAGGTGTTGTCACATATCTTTTGAAAGCCAATTTTACTGACTATAATATACCATCGTAATAATTTTTTTTATTGCAATTTCTGTACATGTAATAATAAAAGAGTATTAAAAAAACGAATTTACATTACAATACAATGCCTCTAAAGCAAATGTTCCAGATGTCTTCCATTGACTTTCATACAGTAGTACAACCTTCACTGAAAGTTGTCTCTGACTTGGTTCACCATAGTCGGTGTTATCTGACGATACTCCGCTATAATTCGTTCAAATTCTCAGGCTGAGTCATAAAAATTTTGGATATAACATGTCCCCACAAAAAAATATCCAAAGGGTTTAGATCAGGTGATCGTCAGCCCATTCTGTAGGACCTCTTCTTCCAATCCAGCGACCACGGCATTCCAAATCGAGGTATTGACGAACTGGTGCGGCGTTGTGAGGAGGAGCTTCATCTTGTTGAAAATGCAATTGCTCTTCATGTAGTAGAGGATCATTTTCTAATTTTTCTATTATCAATGCATTAATTTCATTTTCCAATATAGTGTGATAAATTTCACCATTTAAATTACCAGGAATAAACAGGGATCCGATTAGATGATTTCCCGAAATCCCTGTCCAAACGTTTAGTTTTACCGAATGTTGACTATGAGCTTCTCCAAATAAATGAGGATTTGTATCGGTCCAAAATCTACAGTTATGTCGGTTAACCTCCCCATGAAGTGAAATATTGCATTGTACAAGTAATTCGGGTTTTCGATCATACGCTCAGTCATAGTTTCGCAAAACTTCGATCCCAATCATCCTCATTCAATTCATGAAGTAATTTAATTTTGTACGGATGGAATTTGTACTTATGCAAAATTCTAAAAACGTTAGTTTTGCTAATACCGGAAGCTGCAGACATTTGCTGGACAGACTGCGTGTTTGGTATAAGTTGGACATGGCCCAATGTAGCCACAGCTACCCCTTCATCATTTACAATTCCAATGGGACCTCTTTTTTTATTCATTACTGAGCCCGTCTCAACAAATTTTAAAATCAACACCAATACGTGTTTATGATGAACGTTACGTTCGGGATGGTTTTGGTTAAAAACCCTTGCAGCAGATCGAGCACAATTTTGATTTTGGTAAGAGACTTACCGAAGTAATAACTTAAATGTACAATGTTCAAATGATCGAATAAAGGTCAGAACAGATAAACTAACTTAAAAAAATAATGTAAAATAAATGAATGTTTACATTTAATGTTTTTCTTGTATTGAGTGTTATTACAGGGTGCGGCAGTGAAACAGGATGGTTTAAGAGCGTACTATACAAAAACTCCTTTTTAATAAATTTCCATGCAGTAAAAACTTTTAATTTAATAATCCGGATTTACTACTAGGTTTTCTTTTACATGTATACGACTGTATACGAGGGCTGCCTTTTATATTTCGGGATTAGAGAACAAAAACAAATATTAATCATCGAAAATCGCTTTATGGTTTTTCAAAATATTTCCCATGAAGATCTATACACTTTTACATGCGTTTGAACCAATTGTCGAAGCCCTTTTTCCACTCTGATTGAGGTATCTCCAAAACATGCATTCTGAACGCAGCAACCGCTTCTTCAGGTGTCGAAAAACGTTGACCTCTCAGTTTGTTTTTCACGTACGGGAATAAAAAGAAGACATTTGGTGACAAGTCATAACTATACCGCGGATGACTTATCAAATCGATGTTTTGAGTGGTCAAAAATGCAGTTGTTTGACCCGATGTGTGAGAGCTCGCATTGTCGTGGTAAAGAGTGATCCGTCTTCGGCGGTTGGTTTTCCTCATTTCTTGGAAGACAACTGGCAAACAAATGGTTGTGTACCACTCAGAATTGATTGTTCTGCGTTGTTTTAGTGGTACGGTTCCGACATGTCCAGTTTATTCGAAATAACAGGCGATCATTTGCTTGGAAGTGCTTCGTGCGCGAACAAGTTTTGTTGAATTCGGCTCATCTTGAAACACCCATACAGTCGACTGCTGTTTTCTTTCGGGCTCATACGCGTAAATCCACCATTCATCACCCGTCACTATGTCATAAACATGTTTTGAAGCAGCGCGATCGTATTTTTTGAGCTTTTCTTTCGACCAATCGACACGAGCCTTTTTTTGAACGATTGACAAATTGTGTGGGATCCAACGCGAACAATTTTTTTTGACATTCAAATGTTTATGCAATATTGAATGTATGCTGGTCCCACTAATGTGTAAGGTTGACTCAATCTCACGATAGATCACATGACGATCTTGCAATATCAGTTCGCGCACAGCATCAATGGTTTCCGGAACAACAACTGTTTTTAGACGAGCTTCACGAAATTCGTCTTGGAGTGAACTACGACCTCGATTGAATTCACCATACCATCGATAAACAGTGGTCCTTGATGGAGTTTCATCACCAAAAATTAAATTAAGTTCATCCATGCACTCTTTCTGACTTAATCCACGTCGAAAGTTGTAAAAAATAATCGCACGAAAATGTTCAGGATTTAATTCCATTTTTTGGCCGAGATGAATCCTTTAAGTTACTGTAAACAACACATAGCGCTCGTATGTCAAAACGTTCTGAGTACGTATAACCTCATAAATGTCAAACTTTACGATAGAGCTGTCAGTTGTCAGATTGCAACACTAGGGTTGTCAAATCCCGAAATATAAAAGGCAGCCCTGGTAGCCCGTAAAAAGGGCTTTCAAATCTCAAGGTTACTGAATTAGCCTGTTTATTTTGAATGCACGCAAGCGCTAATTCACCTCAAAAAATTTCCCGCTCAAAACAAAAATCGATCTGTTTTTTTTATTGCTATTTTTTGAATATAACGAAGATATTCAAGGTGGCTCATTTGAGATGGAATACTCGGTATAAAAGAATAGTATGCATAGAATGTGAAAATTGGTTTGCCGTATCTTACTACATTTTAAGCAGTATCACATTTTGTTAGCACTTAAGTTTTCTAATTAGGCTAAATCTCTTATACTGAAATTTATACCGAATTGAAATCAAGACGAAAATCGTGATGTTTAAGAACGGTATATATAAATTTAGCACGTTTCAATTGTACAATCGAAAACAAAACCTTTTCCAGCGAGTCCTTGATAACAATTTTCCGAGAAATTCAGCTAAAATCTTCCATCTCTCGAGTATCGTTTACAGAACGTTTTACAAAAGCTGTTCGGGCTGAAAGCAAACAGGTGGATTCGTGACATTCTCAAGTCACGTATTTAAAAGTCACTGCACTATTGTTCGTTGGTCATCATCGCCTCAACATTGCCAGCCTCGAGCATTAACGAGAAACAACATTGTTTTACAAGAACAATTAAAAGAATAATTACGATTATAGTTCTCATTTCTTGTGAAAACAATTAGAATAAGTTGTGCAATAATACACACAATTCTTGAGAGAGGGCAGACATTTATGAAGAAATTATTATATAAGATATAGTATACAATACAGAAGAGTGGTCCAGACAATGAAGAAACGTTGTGTTACAATAAAGTCTATTTTATTAACAAAATATGTTTCACTTGTATATTTCCGTGTGTATGTGTGCACAACCTTATACAGTGAAGACTTTTAACGCCCTCTCTCCCTTCTTGATTTTTTAATGGAATAAGATATCGATTTCAACAAGATTGAGAGTCGACACGTTATTTTAGAACAGTTGGATGTTGGCTAAACAAAACTTATTATAGTCGATATATTCCTTAGATCTAATATAAAGATTCTAAAAATATTTCATGATATAATTCGACGTCCTAGTGTACTTTGTTTAACACTTTGTTTGAATTTTTTTACTCCTTCAGCTTTATTTGTTGCTAAATAATTTGAACAAATTTCCGCCACACCTTTCAATAATGCCTATATGGTTCCTTAGATCTAATGGAAAGATTCTAAAAAAAATTCATGATATAAATCGACGTACTAGTGTACTTTTTTTGGCACTTTGTTTGATTTTTTTACTTTCTCGGCTTTATGTGTTGCTAACTCATTTTAACTAATTCCCCCCCCCCCCACCTTTCAATAATGTCTATGTGGTTCCTTAGATCTAATGGAAAGATTCTAGACAACTGTGATGATAAAATTCGACGTGCTACTGTACTTGGTTTGATTTTTTTTACACTCTCGGCTTTATTTGTTGCTAAATGATTTGAACTACTTTCCGCCCCACTTTTCAATAATATCTATATTGTTCCTTTGATCTAATGGAAAGATTCTAAAAAAAATTACATTATACAATTACATAATATAAATCGACGTACTAGTGTACTTTGTTTTAGCACTTTGTTTGATTTTTTTTACTCTCTCTTAGATTCTATATCATGATGAAATAATACACAGTATTATTGAATTCCACTTTATTTAGACACACTTGTGACAATTGTTTCGCTACATTGTAACTTCTTCTGACAATAACGTGAGTTTACAAAATGTAAAATATATATAGTATTAAAAGGTACAATAAATGAACTAAGTAGATTAAAATTAAAAGCTTATAAATACTATTACAGTTTTTGAAATTACTAATGATATTCTTCTTACCAATGCAGAAACCAGGTAAAATGGTGTGTTTTCGTTGGGATAATCTCTTAAAATTATGGGATTTATTTTTACTAATGTAATTATATAAACAAATTTAATAAGGGGAAATTATTTAGGTCTAACTGGTCGTTAAGCAAATTATGGGAATTTTTAATCCTATTAATTTCTAAACATTCTAACATATTTAATTTTATGCCTTTATTTTCAATGTGTAAAATTTCGAAATTATTATTGAAACTATGGTTACATTCTTTCAAGTGGCTAGCGTAATTAGAATCCTTTTTATTTTTTACATAAAATGTGTGGTGTTCTTTGATTCTTTTTATAAAGTTTCTACCCGTTTGGCCTGTATAGGTTTTTGGACAATCGTTGCACTCTAACTTATATACACCTGACGATTTAGATTTATCGGTTTTACTTTTATTATTCTTTATTAGATTCCCTAATGAATTATTGGTCTTATAAGCGACTTTAATATTGAATTAGTTTAGAAATTTGCCAATTCTGATACTTGGTGGCCCTAAATATGTTATTATTTTGTATTTTTCATTAGGGTCTTTAATAAAAGAAAGATTCTAAACAACTGTCATGATAAAAACCTCACGCGTTTACTGGGCGACTCGTAAAAGTTAGAAATAGTGTAAGAACTCTAAGTAACATAAAATAGTGACCTAAAAAACTCACGTTGTTGGTGATTGGTGGGGCGACAGGTAGAGATAGAGTAAGAACTCGATAAAGTAACATTACTTAAATTAAGTACTTTTAAACAATTGAGTGTTAATTTACGAATATTTGTAGCAGTTTCTTTCATATCAGATATTCTGTCACCTCCTTATTCTCAGTGTAATCAGCTCTTCTAGAATTACGAACATTTTATCGTGAAGAGGCCATTCAATCCTGAGTTTGATATGACTAATTGGATAGGGATACTCTGGATGCACGGCCATGTTTGCACCTACATGCAAGATCAGTTACCAAAGCATACTTACGCTGAAAATCCAGACAATCGATGGTCATAACGGTGAGGAATACTAAAAGTATTGTGAAATTAATAAAATTATTACGTACAGATAAATGTTCTACTGATCTATTGTATGCCAAACAATTGTCAGTTCAGGTCTCATGACTGGGAATCTATATATAAATAGGAAAAGACAATACACTTAGGTACCATTTTCTCCACTGTCACTCAACCGATTTGCTTTATTTTTATTTTGTTTAGTAACTACAGACGACCTTCAGTGCAGAATGCTAAAATTAAGTTATAATATTGGTTGAATAATTAAATAATAAAAAAAATCATTATTTACATGCATACTGTCAAGGCCAAACAGTGCCGCCAGATTTCTTCTAGAGAAAATCATAAGGTAGGTTGACTCCAATGTGAAAGACAAACTAAATTAAATGTACAACTAAAAGTTTTGGCCCTTCTCTAAAGTTAGCCTACATAGTCATGCTATTGAAATAGAACCAATGAAAAATTATAATACATAATAATTGCCGTTTATTGGGCGCTCGCAAGTTTGCAGTTTGCAAGTTTCTTTGCATTGTAAATATGGTTTGTCAACTAAAATCAGAATTATGTTGCACCTCATCAATTTATTTCTGATATCTTCTGTATTTTAACCTTATACTTTTAATTTAGAGTCCTTTTATTTTTGTCGGGTAACTTTCATATAAGTTTAACTAAGATTACAGAAAATTGTGAAATTATGCACAAATTCACGATAAATAGGTAGATCTGACAACACTGAATACTTAGCGATCTGCCGGAAATTTGATTTAAATTTTGACATTTCATTACTTTTATAGCGATTAGGTTGAAAATTTTCAATTCGGTAAGACAAGATTTCAAAGTATTTTCAAGGTTTCATTTTCAATTCACAGAAAAAAATCTCAAAAAATATGTGTATTTAACTACTATTAATTAACAGTATGTGATTCCTATTTCTTTATATTTTCTATATAAACCAGAAATCTTCATGGGTTCGATACTACGTTGGTAAGTAAATATTTTATACTTAAAATCATACTGAAAATTAATGTTTTCAGACAATGTGGGTATCTTATAGTTAATTAATTTTACATTATATGGTCCCATTGCTGCAAAGTTCTGACTATTAAAAACATTTTAAAGATTTGTTTGAATATATTAGGTTAAGTTATTATTTATTCTAGAGTAAAATATATATTTTTTACTTACATATTACCTTTGAAATCGTACACTGCTGACTTTAAAATTTACACACTAAATGTTCAAAAAATTTAAAATCCAAAACTCTCTACACGACAACAGAAACCACTGCCTAATTATATATGCCAGGTTGGTTTTCAAATGATAAACACGGCAGTTGCTGGGTAACGCTCTTTCAGACCAAGTGATGACCATCTTTTACTATCTTTGGAGTTGCCTATAGTTCAGTAGGAAAATATTTAGTGTTGTAAATTATAGATCAGTATTGATTTTTCGGACAAGTAGTACTAACTTTCGTAGAAAATAATATTTGTAATTTTTGTTGTGATTATAATTCTGTCATTAATATAATAAAATTTTCACAATATTCCGAAGGTGTTGTGCAACAAATCATCAATCAGCGGATAATGGAAATGTCATTAAATATTAGAGTTTTCATTGAGTTGTATGTCATCTCTATTTTTAAAATCGGACACGGAAACTTTTAGGTTAGAAAAAAAAATCCGCCGATAATTAGATCGAACATTGTAAAAATAATCCTACAATTATATACATAAATAAAAAAATATTTCGTGACTTATTTCTATAAATGTAATCCAAATGAAATAATAAGGATAGCAAAGGCCTGGCCTACTTTCCTAATTTCGCCTCAACTCTATGTCTTATACAGACAAAATAGCATCAATAATGTTCAGCTCATAATTTTAATGAATTAGGGTCGAATTTCGATCACTGGGCGACCTCTAGTATATCTAAATGAGTAGTCTGTCTAGCATTTTATATTCGTAGTATTAGGATTAGAATGGTCCTGCTATAGTTTGATTCAATTGCAAAGTCAATCAGGTAAGCTGTTTACAGAAACAGAGTAAGCAGAGAAAAACCTAACAAACCCACATAATAAACAAAGACCTCTTTACTAGTCATTTTAATTTTACTTGCTTCAAAAACATAACCGATCTATTGTTGAACAACTCACATTCAATAAAAGTTTAAGTGTTTGTCATTTTCACATACATCTGGACACACCTTGCTCAATAATGCCATTCCAAAACTTTATCGAACTAACAACACGTTGTTTGACAGCGCCATTTGATGATATCGGAAGTTTTCGAAAACTTTTCGAAGGATATCTTTGAAAACTTTCCGACAAGTTCTTTGTAAGGATCGAAAAGAAATTGGACATTGGTAAAAAAGTAAAAAGGAAAGAATGTTGAAGGCAGGATAATAATTTTCTTTGTTCGGTTTTGAAGGAGTTTTTCGGCAACGAACGACAGTTTGAGAATTCCAAACTCCGGTAAGGACAGTAATTCATGGAAAAGAAAAAATCCCTTATAAGACTTTTTCCGATCACCCACTTGGGTTCCAAACTCTATATAATGCACCAGTGAGGTTTTTTTACTATAAATTATTGTTTTTCTATAAACGAGGAGATTCGTAATATACAGTGTGTCCGGTTATGGACTAGCAATAATCTAAATACATGTAAAGCAACTATTTTAATACACAAATACGCCATATACCAGGGCTCAATACCCTACCCCTCCATATGGCAGCCATTTTTTTTTGATGACCTATTCTCTACCTATGAACAAAAACGTTCATATCTCTTAAAGTTTTGGTCTTACTGAGATAAAAATAGGCCTATTTGACGCGCAGTAATACTGTCTATCAACAACATTTCAAAACAACGTGTTAACGTTTTCTTAACTTTTGAAAAAAAGATGAAATGCAAAAAAGGGTCAAAAAATTATGCAATTCAACAAATTATTGCAAATCAATGCAAAAGCAGTCCCGATAACCTTTCATTTTTTTTTTCATTAAATGGAAAATTTTTGAGTTAAGCTACAATACAACATTAAATTCACAATTGTATGTTTATTACTTTAGGAGTTATTGTTGTTTGAACATAGCATATGCGCAAGGACAAAAGAGACCTTTATTATACCGTCAACATATGTGGTTGCAGCTAGATGGTGCATCCGCGCACTATTCTCGAGCAGTGAGAGAATATTTGAACAATAACCACGCACCCTGGATCGGTCGCGGTGGTGTAGTAGCGTGACCAGCTCGCTCGCCCGAACAAATAAGATCAGACCTAAAACTAATTAAGCGCTCAACTGCCCAGATAGCACACAGAGCATTAACTTGTCTACAAGATGGAGGTGGGCACTTTGAACAACTGCTATAGGATAAAATTTAATGTGTATAAAAGATTGTAAAAGTATCAAATAAAAAATTAATAAGAATTTGCATAATTTTTTGACACTTTTTTATGCATTTCATCCTTTTTTAAAAATTTAAGAAAACGTTAACACTTTGTTTTGAAATGTTGTTGATAGACAGTATTATTGTTCGTCGAATAAGCCTATTTTTATCTGACTAAGACCAAAACTTAAAGAGATATGAACGTTTTTGTTCACAAGTAGAGAATAGGTTATCAAAAAAAAATGGCTGCCATATGGTGGGGTGGGGTATTAAGCCCTAGTATATGGTGTATTTGTGTATTAAAATAGTTGCTTTACATGTATTTAGATTATCGCTAGTCCATAACCGGACACACTGTATAAACTAGCCCGTTTCTAAGACAGAATATTAATTTGTATGGATACCTCAAGATCAAGGAAATGTGGTGTCGGTCGGAACGAAGTGTCGAAATAAATGCAATTTTTGCATTTCACTACCATACTCAAAATGCTTTCGTTTCAAAAATATAATTATTCCTATTACTTGTAGATGTAGCACGATCAGTATGAGTTTTCTTCACAAGAGAAATATTCTAATTCTGTTTAGCCTCTTTCATAATCTCAGTAGTAAAGTGATAACAATTAAAATGCTTTGTAATTGATTTACATTATCTGAAATTTCGTTTAAAGCGATTCCAAGGAAAAATTTTAAAATACAATTTGTGTCAAATTCAAGAGTTATTGTAAATTATTGTTATCTAAAATTAAAGTGTTGACAAGCATATATGTAATGTGATTGCGTTTTAATTAAATTATCTTGACTGAAATGCGTCAGACAGCATGTCGTATGATCTCGTGTTGTAATTAGCAATCAGATGAGAGTTGGGATTCATTCTTCTTTTTAAATTTGCAACGTTCAAAACGTTCTAGCGATAACCTATAATTTTTATTTTCGTCGATACTTGAATAGTAGGGGAGAATAGTACTTTAGTTTGAATCCCAACAAAATTCATATTTCAATATTTTGCTATTGTATTTATTTAATTAGTAATGTTAATAATATATTACTTCAAGATAAAAATGTATGTTTACAATGGTTATGAAGTTGCATCAATAATTTCCTTATTCCTTATTTTGCTCGTCCATACTTGCATAAGCAAAGTGTGCTCATTTTTTCCAGGATGTCCAACCTTCGGTGTTCTGTGAGTAAAGTCTTTATTTATTTAGTAGTACTCCATCCAACAGCCGTAGGCCAATTCGAGAATGGGCATTTAAATTAGTAAACATGCAGATTTAGAAAGTTATACGAGGACTGCCTTTTATATTTCGGGATTAGAAAACAAAAACAAATATTAATCATCGAAAATCGCTTTATTGTTTTTCAAGATATTCCCGATGAAAATCTATACACTTTTGCATGCGTTTGAACCAATTGTCGAAGCAGTTTTTCCACTCTGATTGAGGTATCTCCAAAACATGCATTCTAAACGCAGCAACCGCTTCTTCAGGTGTCGAAAAACGTTGACCTCTCAGTTTGTTTTTTACGTACGGGAATAAAAAGAAGTCATTTGGTGACAAGTCAAGATTATACGGTGGATGACTCATCAAATCGATGTTTTGAGTGGTCAAAAATGCAGTTGTTTGAGCCGATGTGTGAGAGCTCGTATTGTCGTGGTGAAAAGTGATCCGTCTTCGGCGGTTGGTTTTCCTCATTTCTTGGAAGACAACTGACTGTTCTGCGTTGTTCTAGTGGTAGGGTTGCTACATGTCCAGTTTTTCCGAAAAAACTGGCGATCATTTGCTTGGAAGTACTTCGTGCGCGAACAATTTTTGTTGGATTCGGCTCATCTTGAAACACCCGTACAATCGACTTCTGTTTACTTTCGGGCTCATACGCGTAAATCCACGATTCATCACCTGTCACTATGTCATAAACGTGTTTTGAAGTACCGCGATCGTATTTTTTTGAGCTTTTCTTTCGAGCAATCGACACGAGCCTTTTTTGAACGATTGACTAATTGTGTGGGATCCAACGCGAACAATTTTTTTGGACAATCAAATGTTTATGCAATATTGAATGTATGCTGGTCCTACTAATGTGTAAGGTTGACTCAATCTGACGATAGGTCACATGACGATCTTGCAATATCAGTTCGCTCACTGCATCAATGGTTTCCGAAACAACAATTGTTTTTGGACGACCTTCACGAAATTCGTCTTGGAGTGAACTACGACCTAGATTGAATTTACCATAC
The DNA here is from genome assembly GCA_034190945.1 of Octodonta nipae. Classification (NCBI taxonomy): domain Eukaryota; kingdom Metazoa; phylum Arthropoda; class Insecta; order Coleoptera; family Chrysomelidae; genus Octodonta; species Octodonta nipae. The sequence goes on from CM067221.1 coordinate 6,861,635, forward strand.
CATCGATAAACAGTGGTCCTTGATGGAGTTTCATCGCCAAAAATTAAATTAAGTTCATCCATGCACTCTTGCTGACTTAATCCACGTCTAAAGTTGTAAAAAATAATCGCATGAAAATGTTCACGATTTAATTCCATTTTTTGGCCGAGATGATTCCTTTAAGTTACTGTAAACAACACATAGTGCTCGTATGTCAAAACGTTCTGAGTACGTATAACCTCAAAAATTTCAAACTTTACGATAGAGCTGTTAGTTGTCAGTCAGATTGCAACACTAGGGTTGTCCAATCCCGAAATATAAAAGGCAGCCCTCGTATACAATTTTATTTATTTTTTATCTATTAGTAAAATTATGTAAATGGAAATAAAATTTGTATATAGTAAAGTGTGGTATAATTTTTAATTTAATAAATTTGATTTTTTTGAAGTTTGTGACATTTCAGACTTTTGCAATTTTTGATATTTTTGAAATTTGACATTTTTTATATCTGATATTTTTATCTTTTCCTACATATTTAGTATTTTAGACAGTTTTGATATTTTTAACAATTTTCACATTTAAAATTTTTTAACATTTAACATTTTTGACATATGACTTTTTGGACATTTTTGACATTTTGGACATATTTGACATTTTTATATATTTGATAGTTTGACAGTCGACCAATCGACACAGCACAGCATCAATGGTTTTCGGGACAACAACTGTTTTTGGACTACCTTCACGAAATTCGTCTTGGAGTGAACTACGACCTCGATTGAATTCACCATACCATCGATAAACAGTCGTCCTTGATGAAGTCTCATCGCTAAAAATTAGATTAAGTTCATCCATGCACTCTTGCTGACTTAATCCACGTCGAAAGTTGTAAAAAATAATCGCACGAAAATGGGCACGATTTAATTCCATTTTTTGACCGAGATGAATCCTTTAAGTTACTGTAAACAACACATAGCGCTCGTATGTCAAAACGTTCTGAGTACGTATAACCTCAAAAATGTCAAACTTTACGATAGAGCTGTCAGTTGTCAGATTGCAACACTAGGGTTGTCCAATCGCGAAATATAAAAGAAAGCCCTCGTATACATACAACATAAAATTCAAATACTATGTACCACAACTTCCAATATACACTTCTAACAATACGAGAGAATTCATTAAAAGAAAAATGAAATTTCTCCTTTATACATTGAAATGATCAAGAATTCAATCCTGGGTGAGCATTTTCCTTCTAATCATTCTGCTATTCCCATTAAACAAGTCAATATCTGACTGCAATTCATAATAATTACAAAACGGAGAATTTTGAAGTAAATTTGTTCTGGGCGTTAACATGTAAAAAGTGAGGGAAAGCGAGTTCTGATGTTAGGAACATTCAACGAGATTTGAATTACTAAACTTGGACAGTCCAACTTGTTGTTTAATAACTATAGAGTAGTATTTTCTACGTGTTGCTAAATCCGTTAACTGAAATCGTTGAAGTAATGTATCATTTGATATACCACGATGTGGATACACCCCGTCAGTTCTAACCTACAAATATTTAACGTATTTTCTATTGGTGTTTTCAACAGCATTAGTATATGTTTCGTATCCAGGATTCCAGATAATGGAGGCATACTCGAGTTTAGTACGTACAAAAGCATTGAACAGAGGAGTTACGGTGCTAGTTCTGGAAAAGTGACGCCCATTCCGTATTACGAATCCCAAATTTCGATACGCCACATTCTAATTAATGTTGACACGATGAGCGAAATTTAGTTTTGATTCAAAAGTGATTCCTAAATCCCTATATTTAACACACCTATTAATAAGGTTCCCATTAATGTTATATCGATATTGGATTGAAATTGTTTTCCTCGTGAAGGTCATTTTCTACACACCAATGTGAAACACTATTAATATTTAAAATATCCGCAATGTCATTAATAAATATATCAAATAACAACGGACCCAGCACGGAACCTTGTGGCACACCAGATGGAACTTGAATATTGAATGATTGGAAACCATAGTAATCACCTTTTAAATTGCGATTAGTGAGATAAGATTGTAAAGAAACAAGAAATGATGAAATGAAACCAAGCTTCGATAATTTGCTAAGTTTTAGAAAAATTTGTATATATTACTTCAACTTGGCATCGAGTATCTCAGTAATGTATATATTACTTCAACTTGGCTACCAGCATAGACTATCTCAGCAATATATTGTGTTAAACATAATAGATTTGTAGTTGTAGATCTACCTGGATAGAATCTTAGCAATTTCTTTCATTCAATATTTTAATTCTCTGTTTTCTCCTGTTGGTACATCTGGTTTTCTGGACAAGGTTTTGCAAGTGCTTGCCATATTTTTTCACTATTCATCTATTTTTTTTTCTCTGATAACTGCTCTCGAACATATCTGGAAAAATATAAAATTGCTAGTTTTTTCTAGCATCATTAGTGTCAGCTTATAAATGGGCCAAACCGTAAGCACTTCTTGGGCGTGCAACAGAGGTTATAACTTTTTGATTACCACTGATATACTGAAAAAATGCAGTCTTAAATAATTAAAAAGCACTTCCGGCAAAACCATTACTATTCGTAGATAAATACAAACAAAACACTGACTCAACATAGATGAGTAATCCGGTAATTTTAAATGAATTACCTAATTCTGTATAGACAATATCGACAGGCTTAAATTTGTGTAATATTTACTGATAATTTTCGTTAGTTACTATTACGTTTACATCTAAAGGTCATCCTACGATTACTTTTATAGCAGCTACATAAGTCAAAGTTATATTTCAAAAGTCTTCTAGAGATATATAACATGGGTCTTTATGGATTAACAATTTTTATTATTTATGCAGATGGAACTACTTCCCACATTTTCATTTTATTTATGCGCGATTTTTTTTGCAGAAATTATTATTTATTTATGGATAATAAATCAGTTATTCGAATGTCATAGTGTAACATGTAAATGTAAAGTAGATACTTGTCAAATGCCCTTGGTTTATTTGTTATAATTAGACATCTCGAACTAGGAATACTAGATAAATGTATTTTTTGTGTTAAATTAAAAATATTTTGAGTATTTGTTTAAACTTACTAATATACACGTTAAGCATTGTGTGTGAGTGTACTGAATGCACCTTAATATTCATTTAGCAACAAAGAACTGCTGAGTATTTTTTTAATTTTAATTGCGACATTGTCACTAACGACATAGGTAATACCAACAGTACTAACCCACTTTTATTAATAAATTGTCAACGGAAAGAAGATTTCTTTAGTGTCCCTTCAGGTTCTAATCACTTCATTTGGCATAGACGACTAGTGCTCTTCTTTCAATTAGTTCCAAAGGTACTCAGTAGGATTGAGATCGGGGGTATTGCTAGGTCAAGCCATGACTGTGATATTGGGGTTTAAGGTATCGATTAAATAGTCTCGCACAATGAGGCCTGCCAGTAAATATCCTATTGTATGGTTATGGACTCAGCAGCATGTGGAATAATGTATGCTCCAGAATCTCATCTCAGTATCGTACAGCAATTGGGATTATTTGAAAGAAAAGTGCAATAAATTGCTTGCCTTTCTTCTGTTCCTATGGTGCAAAGTGTGTCAACAAACTGTTGTAGAAACTCTTTACTGGGTCCTGTCTCCTTCACCGATGTCTAGCACACTTCTTCGCAATTCATGATGGCTCAAAACAAGCTTGGCCATTCTGATGTCGTTGTTGGACATATTCAAGACTCTAATTGATATGCCTCGTCTGGTTTTAACTATAGCCCGTTCAACTAAGAGTCATGAGCTGAATGTACGGGCTCCTCCATTCCAACTCAGTTCCCAGGATTGCTTTCTATCTGCCCATGAATAATTTGTTGCGTTTGACCTGGAATTCTGGTTGAGGATTCGGCTACAATTTTTACAGAAGTCACTGAGATGTCGACGAACATGAACCCATGCTGGCTGATTCTGTTGTTCCTTATCTGTAGCACGACATCTGCTTCACCCTGTATAGACATGGACTCGCCTGATACTGTTCTAAGCTGGATGTTGTTGTTAATTGGCCTGATTTCTGATGACCTCAAAACGCAAGACATGACAGTGGACACAGCGGCGCCGATGTCAAAAGTATGGTGTTTTCTCGGCCAATGATAGTGCCCCTGATGACTAGGCTGCTGCTATCTCGGCAAAATCTCCGGATGGGTACTGCTCTAGGGGCTGGTGGAGGGTTAGTCAGCATTCGCCCCCTTATGTTGACTGGTTGACGGTTCCTGGACATGTGGTTGTTTTGTTCATTACCCCTGGTCGGTGATTGTTCAGATAGCCTCACTCTGCAGTGAGGTTTTGCAGCATCTGAGTTATTTTTGGTCTAATTTATCAGTAACATGTTTGAATATTTTTCTGTCAGTCTCGTCCATTTTTGCCATACTTCGAGTTGTAGCCATAAATCAATTTAAGACTTTACTCAATCCCACACTTCTAACACCAAATTGATTTATGGTTTTCAGTTGGGTTTTTGTAATTTTCACCTATTAACCTTTTCGATTTTTCATCTTTATGTGCATTTATTCGTCTATTTAGAGGCCAATAAGTTTTTCCAATATAAAGTAAATTATTACAAATATGGAATTTTTAAAATTAACGTTTCTTTATGCGATTTTTTTTCTGCATTTTCGTTTTTTTTTTTATTACATTTCTTTTAAATTACGTATATTACATTTGTAATCCATTTATTATGATTTTTCGCTGCTTTATTATTTGTGTGATTTTTTATTTATATGATTTTGGTGTGTTATATTTTGATTTTGGATGTACATAATCCATACAAATGTTATCTTTCGTAAAAAGAGAACAATTAATTTAAAAGACATTTTCTAAAATAGTTAAACATGTTATTCTTTTTTTATTATTCTCTATTTGTAAAGGAATCTCAATTTCCGAATCGCCTAAATAACCTCATCAATATTCACAAAAATGGCAAATAAATTATTCCTTATACTGACATATATTTATGTTGCTAAATTTTTATAGACTCAACTTCATGCTTTTATAATACGAACCATAATAGAAATCGACCATTAAAAGCAGGACCTTTAGATCGTAAAACCAACTCCGTCATACACATAAAATTGTTTATAACCTGCTTTAACATCAACAATATGTCATCCTATAACATCGTTTTAATTGGGAATCGAGGTTTCCTATGGACGTTTCTATCGAAGGTATCGTAAAAGAGAATTGTATGCAAAATTTTTACCTGTAATAAAATTAATGAAAGATGAACATATAGGGTGTCACTTTAGAAACGTATAATGGATAATAAATCATGCTTAAAGCCGTTTCTAGAAGAGAATAGAAGAACAAAAATGACATAGGAGAAAAGTTACCCTAGTGAACTGTTTACATTCATCTAATAGTGCTAAGAAAAACCCTTACTTGTGTTACTGTTAGAAAATAATGTAGTCATAGTTTTTTTATGCTACAATAAAATACTTTATCTGAAGTTCCTGCCAAGTTGACCACCAAAATTGTAAGATACAACCCATAAATATACTTTTCAAATTATTTTCACTTTAACTTGGCACCGACTTCTGAAAAAAAATGTAATTGTTGTAGAAAAAAAAATTGCTTAATTGGACGCATTTGTCAAACTTTTAAGCAAAAATGAGTATTTTGACTAACCTTGTTTACTGTTAATGTTGAATAGACGAGAGTATTTTTTTCCTCCCTTCTTCAGCTTGATGCATAAAATAAATCGCCAAATATAAATATTCATTTCAATACATAGATATTAAAAGGGTACATTTTTGAAAGTATTATTTCACAAAATTTTATGTACCTAAATAAATCTACCGGCACTCGAAACTATGAAATTATTTAATACAAAAAAATAACAGGTGTTCATTTTTTTGTGGTGACTCATTCCTTTATTATTCACGCTAAAAGCAAATCTCATTTTTAGCGCGACGTTGCCACATTGACAACAATTTACTTAACATGTATTTCAAATTTTCTTGCTTATTAAGGCCTTTAGACCATAGTGTTATAAGAGTTTTTTGTTTTGTTTGGTGGGTACTATCTGCACCTAAAATATATGCAGTCAAACTATTTACACCCTGTATAATTACGCCGTGGTTTCTGTTGTCGTGTTGAGCGTTTTGGATTTTAAATTTTTTGAACATTTAGGTTGTAAATTTTAAAGCTAGCAGTGTACGATTTCAAAGGTAATATGTAGGTGCGTAAAAAATAGATTTTACTCTAGAATAAATAATAACTTAACCTAATATATTCAAACAAATCTTTACAATGTTTCTAACAGCCAGAACTTTGCCACAATGGGACCATGTAATGTAAAATTAATTAACTATAAGATACTCACATTGTCAGAAAACATTAATTTTCAACATTTATTTGCCAATGTAGTACCTAACCCATGACGATTTCTGTTTTATGTAGAAAATATAAAGAAATAGGAATCACATACTGTTAATTAATAGTAGTTAAATATACCTATTTTTGAGAATTGTTTTCTGTGAATTGAAATTCAAACCTTGAAAATACTTTGAAATCATGTCCTACTGGATTGAAAACGTTCAACCTAATCGCTACAAAACTGCTGAAATGTCAAAATTTAAATCAAATTTCCGGCAGATGGCTAAGCATTCAGTGTTGTCAGATCTACCTATTTATCGCGAATTTGTGCATAATTTCACAATTTTCTGTGATCTTAATTAAACGTATATGAAAGTTACCCGACAAAAATAAAAGGACTCTAAATTAAAAGTATAAGGTTAAAATAAAGATCAGAAATAAATTGATGAGGTGCAACATAATTCTGATTTTAGTTGACAAACCATGTTTACAATGCAATGAAAGTTGCAAACTGCAAACTTGCGAGCGCCTAATAAACGGCGATTATTATGTATTATAATTTTTCGTTGGTTCTATTTCAATAGCATCACTATGTAGGCTAACTTTAGCGAAGGGCCAAAACTTTTAGTTTTACATTTAATTTAGTTTGTCTTTCACATTGTAGACAACCTATCTTATGATTTTCTCTAGAAGCATTCTGGCGGCACTGTTTGGCATCGACAGTATGCATGTAAATAATGTTTTTTTATTATTTTTTTATTTAATTATTGAATCAATATTATAAATTAATTTTAGCATTCTGCACTAAAGGTCGTTTGTAGCTACTAAACAAAATAAAAATAAAGCAAATCGGTTCAGGGACAGAGGAGAAAATGGTACCTAACCGTTTTGTCTTATTTATATATAGATTCATATTTGTTGACAGACCTCGTATACTGTTGAAAAAGTGGTACGTAATGACTGCACTATACGTTTCAGTCCATGCAAATCTTTTTATGGGAAAATTATGGGTATGGGAAAATTTTGAGGACCGTAGGAAAAAGCGGCGTCCTTTGATGTATGATGTGGATTCGTGGATGATCTGCGGTCGCATGCCACCTGTCACCGGGGTGTAATTAATGAGGTGTCAGATAATAGCCTAAGACAAAGATATCAACGAGTCCAAAATAAAGTGACACTCGGTCTGGTGCCGTCTGTTCCTGGGGTGTACTTAACAGGGTTTTGACAAACATGGGCATATAATTTGTGAAAAATATTTTTTCTCTAAATATTATTCATAAGAAAGTTTTCCTTTGATTCCAACTTATGAAGACACACTGTATGTAGAGATCAATTGAGAACCTCCATCTTGAAGTTGAGTATAATTTTGATTTAATTCCAATCTATTTTCTGGTAATACACTACTGAAATGGAGAGAAGAAAGAAAAGTGTTTGTTTAATTATTATTATTAATTTATAGTCATTTTTAAATTTCTTTTAATTTTTGAAAAGCCTGTTGTAAAGGGAGCTTTATGGAAAGCTACAGTAGTTACTATAGATTATATATGTTTACCCAAGTTTCAATTTAGAAAATCACATGATACGAATTCATAGGTCAACAAAATTCTCAAAGTAATTATGATCCCTGAAACTGCTTGATAAACAATTCTTCGAAATTTCGATTCGTTGAGAGTAGTGCAACTAAAGATAGTTAGTTCTCACCCAGAAACTGCGTATTTTCTTGTGTTCAAACGTTTTTTTTAAATTTATTTAATATTTTATTTGTAGATTCTTTCATATATGAGCACGTTCTTTTACATCTTACACAAATCTTTTTAAACCCAACGTTAGTTTTGCAATATATTTATAATACATGTACTGCACAAGAGGATATATATTTTGTGTCCCGAGATACAGTGTTGTTGGAATTTAAAATAAACTCTTCCTTTACGGTATTAATAGCTTCATCAAAACCCAAACGTTATGTTTTTCGTCTATTCATCTTAGAAGAGGTTCACATAAATTCAAGCTCTTTTCGTTATTTCCGTATCCACCCACTGCAGGCATTCCACCGAAAATTCATAAACTACTAAATGACCGAATAACTAAGTCGGATTTCATTGTTAACCGGAAACAACCAACTCGGCAACAATACATTACGCCAAATTGAAAGAGCTGGAATCTCCTAATCCCCTTAAAAATACGAACTGGGGTGAACCAGTGCCGTGGGATCGCCTTCGAATTTTGAGTTCGTTATGCACGACCCTTACGTGCTTAAAACGGGGAAAGAGGACACGTTGGATCAACGTAACGAACTCAAATCTCTTCTGCCTTTGATGCTCTTTTGTTTCTGCAGTTTTGTTATAGTGGAGTACAGTGGTGGATCAACTATTGCCATTTCGGGGACTTGAGGGGGGGTGACCCCTTTGAACTTCTTTGCCCCCCCCCCTGGATCCGCCAAAATTTAAATTCTTTCTATTTATACCCGATAGGTTCATATAATTTGACTAAGATTACATAAATCGTGAATTTATGCCCAAATCGTAAATTTCATGGTAAATAATTGAATCTGGCAACCCTGATATTCATGGCCAGCGTCGTTATAGCGAATTTGATTTGAATTTTGACAGTTCATTACATTTGTTGCGAATAGGTTTAAAGTTTTCAATTCAGGCAGAAAAGTTAAGTTTACTAAAAAAAGTCAGCAAAAATAGGATTATTTAATATTAATTAACAGTAACTGCTTCGCATTTCTTTATATGTTCGATATAAAACAGACATCTTCATGGGTTACTGTTTGTTATAATTGTGTCATAAGTTTGGAATGAGTTGGCTGTTGCTGTGTGGAAGTTGAAATTCATGAAGAATTGAGTAATATTTTAAAAATTTGTGACAATTGTTTCGCGTCCGATAGAGCTTATTCATTTAATGTATGCATAAGCTCCATAAGTTGTAAATAAAGTGTAAATTTGTAATCAGTTGTATTACTCAATTCATCATGAATTGGTCATAAGTGATTTGAAAAGGACAAAAGTTGAGCGTAGTAAGTACAGTAGTTCTGTGCAAATGCCTGTCTGTTTGCTCCGCTAGAGAAAGAAACACCATCTTTGATTTGTTATACAGTTGCCAGCCTACACTAACATAAAATATCGAAACTTGTGTCTGTTTATGTTTCACGTTTTCACATCTAAACTGCGAAACAGATGGTATTTGATATGGAGAGAGCTTGGAACTCAGAAACGGAGAGAGGCTGCTTTTTTCAAAATTATTCTTTTAAGGTGGTCTCTGTCGGGGCCGGGGTTGGCTTCAATCTTGCCAAATCCGAGTGTTAAAATCGTAAATTTTCTTCTATTTGTATTGAAAAGTTTCACCTTCACCCTGATATATTCATTAAGAAAAGCGATGTGCAAAATTTATTTAAAAAACTGATTCTTGAGACAAAAATGAACTGATGTTCTTTAATGTCATCCAATATCTATTTACCTCGGCGAGACAACTTAGGTACATGAGTTGATAAAATTTGTGAAAACTTACAATTGAACATAAGTGTCGAATTTGGGAGTCAAAGACTGAAGAATCATGTGAATTTTGAGAATAGCGAAATTGATGAAACTCGGAAAGTTCAAAATGAAATACCTCAATGCCGAATTAAGCTAATAGAGCAAACTCGACGGCATTTGAAAGATCAAGATTTACACTTTGAGGTGTCATCGGTTGTTTTTTTCGAAGATAGAATATCGCGACGCTACATAAGCTCAAATATAGCCGAAAATCGCATTTTTTGCGCTTTTAGGTTAGAATATCTTAAAATTCTGACGTGATAGAGCGATTTGGATCCGGGATTCGGATTCTACATTACTTCGGAAATGACCCTTCATTTCCTTAGAACAATTCAAACATTTTTTTTGCAGACCTGTGTTATCGACCTAACGAACTAGATCAAGCAATTAAGGTTTACATGTAATTTAAAAGCCACAAATTACTCGTCGGTTTAGGTTAATCTGAAAATGGTTCTAATGCATCAACTGGACAGAAACAGAACACCAAACATTGAGTTCGTCAGTTCATTGCGGCGTTAAATGCTGATTACCCAGAAGGAATAGTCTCGTTTCTACAAAGCTGGTATGACCTGACAGAGAGATTGTATTATAAGCTAATTAGAGCTGACAGGAGTTAAAGCCTAGTCTAGGTTGATCTTTATTACAAACACGTTTGAATACAATTTCGGACGGCAGATTAGGTCGGGATTCCTCTGGAACGCTTTTGCCAATAGTGTATGTTTTAGTTTATACGTTAATTAATGATCCTTGATGCTTTTATTGTATTAAGAAATTATGTAACATGAGCTTCTCCAGAATTTACAGTGATCTGCAAATAAATAATTCTTTAATGATTTTGAATTTTATATACAAGGACATTTGGCTATTATTTTAACCTGGACATTAAGTAGTTTGACGGAATCGATAGAGCAGTTTAAACAGAAAGGAGTATATGATCTGTATCAGTAAATGTTTTATTAACTTTTCTTGAGGAATACAAATCTATTTTGTTTCATATTTTTAAAATCAATTGTTTAGTTATTAAAAAAATACCCCTTTATTTCTGAAACAAGCCCTAAAAGTTTAACAATACATATAGAGGAAGGTTTCACTTGAACTTTACAGGAAAAATAACGAGATACGTACATAAATTCATTGTTGAATATTGCGTTATTGGGAAATTCATTTGAAACATCATTTCATGTAGTCTAAGATGCTGCAGAATTAGTGCACCCATCGCCTGTTTGCTAAAAAACAAATATTTATTATTAGGAGAATATATATCTACCAGGTTGCCTGTCAAAATGTGGCAGCTAATATTTTTAATAAAATTATTATTAATTGATTTTTGGTACAAAATTTCACCGACTTGTTTTTTCAATAAAATATCGTCCACTTCACGGCAATATATAAAAAGACTCGCGGTTGCCGTTGCGCACTTGGCTGCACCTCTTCGCAACCAGGTTAACATAGGTATGATTTTGTTATATTTATACACTCATGACGTACATTTATTATTTATATATCAAATTAAAGCTAATTTTTTTCTGTTTATTATGATATCCGGTTGCCTTATTAAATCTGGCCGCAAATAAGGGTTGCCGGCTGTAGAATGAAAGAGAGGTAGCGCTTCTCAGCTGTACGATGGTTTAAAGCCATAGCGCAACCGTCGGATGCTAGTGTTCTCAACCCGCGGTTCAAACATTAGTAGGTACGACTTAATATAATAAACACTTCCAAAGAAATGTCTTTCTGTTCAAAATGACAAATTTAAAAATTCAAAAAAAATACAAATTTAAAAAATACAAACAGTAATACAAATCTAAAAATTACAAAAAAGAAATTAAAAAAATACAAAAAAAAATGATGTTGATAAAAAATAAAACCAAAGTTACTTATGTAACAGAAAATTTTATTGTGCAAGTACTGTTTGAAAAAATATTTGATTTTATTCAAGTATTAGATCGTTTGCTTAATGCGCAAGTGCAACCGTGCTTTTTCGTCTTTATACAGGGTGAGTTTTTTTTTATGATCAGTATGGGGATCTCGGAAACTAGCGGAGATAGAGCAATGGTTAAATTGGGAAAGATTTGCAGTTTTACTGGTCCAATTTAATGACACTTTCGGATTTTTGTAAAAAGTCATGGCTAGATATTTTGAAAAAACGAAATTCTGTCGATTTAGTCAAATCTCTCTAGCTCCTTTGTTTTTAATTTTATAAAAAAGTGTAAATATCAAAATTGAAGGGAATTGTATCCCTAATATGATTGTCATGTCCTCGTTTGCGTGACAGCTCTCGTTTTCGAGATATGACACAAACTTATCTTTTTTTGAATGGAAACCATAGCTGACCTTAAAAAATCGGACATTTTTAGAGCTTATGGATGCTTTTCTCTCTTATTTTCACTTTTAACGTAGTTAGCCATGAAATAGATTGATTTATTAATAACTATTCCAAAAAACATTAAACGATTTTTTTCTTAGGTATATCAGATATAACGAAAAAACTAAATAAGTAGGTACTTACTAAAAACTTAAGAAACTAAAGTACATAATAATGGTTACAATTTATGTTCGAAAAGTCCACCATTGTTATTTAAACAAAAAATGCATCTTTTTAAGATTGACTTTACCGCTTTCCTCACAGACCGCCTATCAATTTCTTCAATTGCTTGTAAGACTGCCTCCCTTATGTCACCAACTGTCTTATACTTTCTTTTGTATACTTTGTTTTTTAATGCACCCCATAAATAGAAATCTATAACTGCCAAATCGGGAGACCGGAGTGGAGTGGGACATTCCTTCCTATCAAAGAGTTTAGATAGATATTATCTAAGTGTTGTCTTACTAATAACGAGTTATGAGCAGGTGCTCCATCATGTTGGAATCACTCAATTTCTAAACGAGTTCTCAAATTCAAATTACGCAACATGTCTTGAAAAGTGTATTGCAAGAAATGCGAGTAGCGCTCCCCAGTAAGTGATTCGTCAAAGATAAAAGGCCCCAGAATAGTAGACCCTATGATACCACAACAAACATTAAAACCAAATTTTATCTGGGGTCGTCTTTGTTCTACATGGAAAGGGTTTTCTTTAGCCCAGATATGCTGATTGTGTCTATTGAACATACCGCAGTTAGTAAATCTAGTTTCATCTTACCATAACACCTTTAATAGAAACTGTCCATTGTCAAGACACATTCTCTAAACTATGTACAAAACAAAATACGTCGTCACCAGCATGCAAAGTTTGAGAAAGGGTGGAAAGTTTGTACGGGTGGAACTTGTGCGCTTAACCTTAACTACAGTTCGTTGAGATGTGCCAGCTTTTGCCGCAATCTCACGAGTTGATGTCGATGGATTTTGATTTACCATTGCCAAAACATTTATTTGTGCTGCTTCGTTAATTTGATTACGTTCCTTTGGTGGTTTAGTAAAAGATCCATATATGCGTAAACTATCGTAAAGCCTCTTAAATGTACATAGAGCAGGTTGACGACGATTAATATGTCTATGAAAGTATTCCTCAGCTGCACGAACTGAATTTTTATGGCATATGATATAACATTCCACCATATTCAGTTTTTCTTCGTTAGAATAATCCATTTTATCACGAAAACTTGTTAATATCGACTGTCAGTTCAGCACTACTAATGGAATTACTCTCAAATGAGGAAACGTCAAAGTGAAAACAATCTTTTTCATGGCTACCTACGTTAAAAGTGAAAATAGGAGAGAAAAGCATCCATAACTCCGTTATTTTTATTAATAACTATATGGAGTATTATATCGTTGAAAATCTCTAAAAATGTCCGATTTTTTGAGGTCATAGCCAACTATGGTTTCCATTCAAAAAAGATAAGTTTGTGTCATATCTCGAAACCGAGAGCTATCACGCAAACGAGGACATGACAATCATATTCGGGATACAATTCCCAATCTCCTAATCACAAATATGCTTAAAAATTTGGTTTTTAGCAAACACTCTTTGGGTGCACTAATTCTACAACCGGATCTCGTACTAATATTCTTGCTTGAATACGAAAAAGCAAAAGTAGCAAAATCCAATACGTAGATATCATTATGCCTCTATTAAGATTAACGCGATCCAAAAGGCCCGGCTGTTCGGCAGTATGCGTCACGTGATTGCGAAACATCTCCTTGATATTGCTCTGGATTTTTGTTTACGAGGTCGATTCGGGAACGTGGAACTTGAGATTTCGGGAAGATTGCCAAAGCGTATAGAGCCCGCGCGGTTACTTCTTCGGTTTGATGACGAAATATATTTCGAACAATGCGAACTGAAAGCGAATTGGGATTTTCGGGAGAATTATAATTTCCCTCGATGGAGCGTATTGCTTATGAGGCAGTATAATATTATGCAAAATCTTCCGGATTCCTTAGATTCATGGTTACGAGAACTTATATGGAAGCTAGCAGTACAAAGGGGGATATTAGAAATAGCTTAATTAAATATTCGAATTATATATTACAAAATGCTATTATAACAAACGTCTGTTGGTATTAGGTCAGTGCTAAATCCCCATGATCTAAGCTTTTTGACAAAATCTATCAACGCTCCAGGCACCACAATTCTGTTTCTTTCAGTATATACAGGAACAACTTTCACGGATTCTACTACTCATTGCTCATCGGCTAGTCTATTAAATCATAAACTTTCTGCTTATAGACTATGATTCACCGAGCATTTTCCCTTGTCAAAAACTAATCTAACTAATGAAAAGATTCTAAACAACTGTAATGAACAAATTCGACGCCCTAGTTAGTGTACTTTGTTTTAGTAATTATATTGATGTTTTAACTGTCTCGGTATTTGTTGGTAAATGATTAAACAAAAACTTAAAAACACCCTGTACCATATACATGCACGACATATCTTGACATTTAGCTAGATACATTGATGTTTACCATTTTTTGCACATATTTTTACGTTTTTCAGAAAAACGATATGTTTTACGTTATAGAAAATTATAAGAAATCAAGCTGGAACATCTCTTTGTATGTACAATTTGAAATATTCAAATTGGTTGAGCCGTTTTAGACACAACAATGTAGATTCATTGAAGTGTAGTCCCTTAATTACCGTAAATCTTAATTATATGGTACCTTTTTATAATACTCCTTAATACAATGCCGTCTAAATCATCAAAATTGCCCAATCCGTTTTTGAATAATCACTGAAGATATATAAAAAAAAAAGACGAATTGACAACCTTCTTCTTTTTGGAAGTCGCTTAAAAAATACACTAGATATCAGTATATACAAGGCTGCCTTTTATATTTCGGGATTAGAGAACAAAAAAAAAATTAATCATCGAAAAATCGCTTTATTGTTTTTCAAAATGTTCCCCATGAATATCTATACACTTTTGCATGCGTTTGAACCAATTGTCGAAGCACTTTTTCCACTCTGATTGAGGTATCTCCAAAACATGCATTCTAAACGCAGCAACCGCTTCTTCAGGTGTCGAAAAACGTTGACCTCTCAGTTTGTTTTTTACGTACGGGAATAAAAAGAATTCATTTGGTGACAAGTCAGGACTATACGGCAGATGATTCATCAAATCGGTGTTTTGAGTGGTCAAAAATGCAGTTGTTTGAGCCGATGTGTGAGAGCTCGCATTGTCGTGGTGAAGAGTGATCCGTCTTCGGCGGTTGGTTTTCCTCATTTCTTGGAAAACAACTGGCAAACAAAAACAGGCGATCATTTGCTTGGAAGTGCTTCGTGCGCGAACAACTTTTGTTGGATTTAGCTCATCTTGAAACACCCATACAGTTGACTGCTGTTTACTTTCGGGCTCATACACGTAAATCCACGATTCATCACCTGTCACTATGTCATAAACGTGTTTTGAAGCACCGCGATCGTATTTTTTGATTTTTCTTTCGACCAATCGACACGAGCCTTTTTTTGAACGATTGACAAATTGTGTGGGATCCAACTCGAACAAATTTTTTTGACATTCAAATGTTTATGCAATATTGAATGTATGCTGGTCCCACTAATGTGTAAGGTTGACTCAATCTCACGATAGGTCACATGACGATCTTGCAATATCAGTTCGCGCACAGCATCAATGGTTTCCGGAACAACAACTGTTTTTAGACGACCTTCACGAAATTCGTCTTGGAGTGAACTACGACCTCGATTGAATTCACCATATCATCTATAAACAGTGGTCCTTGATGGAGTTTCATCGCCAAAAATTAAATTAAGTCCATCCATGCACTCTTGCTGACTTAATCCACGTCGAAAGTTGTAAAAAATAATCGCACGAAAATGTTAACGATTTAATTCCATTTTTTGGCCGAGATGAATTCTTTAAGTTACTGTAAACAACACATAGCGCTCGTATGTCAAAACGTTTTGAGTACGTATAACCTCAAAAATGCAAAATCTTACGATAGAGCTGTCAGTTGTCAGATTGCAACACTAGAGTTGTCCAATCCCGAAATATAAAAGGCAGCCCTCGTAATAGAAATTCTGAATAAGTTTTTTTTTTTCGGCCGGAAATGAATCCCAGACTGAACATTCGGTTTCGGTTGAAAGTCCTGTATTGGTCATATACTAAAGACAAATAATTTTGTATACACAGAAACCCCCTTAAATAAGCCTAGTTTTATGAAAGTAATCATTTTTTTACTTTTAATAATTACTAGTCCCACCTTTGTCGAAAAAATAATCGTGTATGTGAACAAAACCGTTGTTTCACTATTACTATGATTATAGGATTAACATCACCTCTAAATTCTACTTTATTTTGACTCACCCTGTACATTTACTGTCACAAGCTATATTCGGTTTAATTGAGCACAATAAACAGAGAAGCGGACTGCCAACACGGTGAAGTGGACATTCGCCAATATTATTAAGTTATTCATGCGGCTACCGCGTCCGAGAGTGAGAATTTATTTATGGGATCGCGTTATAACCCAATAACTACATTATTATTCACGGCACAGGACCGTACACTATTATATAGTTTGTGCATTTTAGAGTATCCATTGTGCAAGGACCTGAATAGAAAAGGGAAAATTCATATTTTTTACAGAGTGAAACTTGGGAGGATACCAAAGCGCACATTTACATAGAAAAAGATAACATTACTGAGTCAATGAATCAGATACTTAACTATAAGTACAATAAAATTGCATTGTTCAAAAACTGATTGGGCAATTTTAGAATTAGAAAAAGCAGTAATTAAGGGACTACACTTACATGAATTTAAATGAATCTACGAGTACATTGTTTTGTTTGAAATTGCTAAGATGATCCAGCTTGATTTCGTACCATTTTCTAAAGGGTGTTCCAATTTGAAGTTAATTTTTAAATTTGCCGCCATTTATATTTTTTGTACGAGAATATCATATGTTATTTGACAGATGACACGGAGCAATATTCCGGTTATTAAAAATGGAGAGATATACGATTGAGCAACGCGTGTTTATTATTAAAAATTATTTTAAATTTGGTGAAAGTTGTGCAGAAGTTGGAAGAAAATTTCGTACAGAATATGGAAGAGAAAATTGTCCGGACATTTCCGGCATGGTTTAACCTCGAAAGCGCTTAGTGTATTAAAATGTTTTGAAAATAAATTTGCACGAGATATATAATTTCCTACAACCCCTTGGATTAAAATCATCTTCAGCACATTTTGAATTGAATATTCTCTTCGAGGTGTCATTCCTTTGTACGCAAGACAATATATATTATAAATAAATATAACATATATTGTTTCTGGTCGGGAACCTTCATCAGTTGCGCTTCCCACAATTGAATGTCCTCTCGAACACTTCTTTAAGCATTTGATGCATTTCGTTAAATTTGAAGACGCGAGATGTAAGACCGACATCTAGGATTTTCGAGAGAATCAGTACACAGAGGTTCCGAATCTGGAGCCGTTCCGTGTAATTGCTGTTCTTCCTTAACTCCTAGGACAGAATGTCACGATAAAATTTTCAGGCTACTTCACCTGTCAGAGATATTGAATATTCTCTTCGAGGTGTCATTCCTTTGTACGCAAGACAATATATATTATAAATAAATATAACATATATTGTTTCTGGTCGGGAACCTTCATCAGTTGCGCTTCCCACAATTGAATGTCCTCTCGAACACTTCTTTAAGCATTTGATGCATTTCGTTAAATGTCGGTCTTACATCTCGCGTCTTCAAATTTAACGAAATGCATCAAATGCTTAAAGAAGTGTTCGAGAGGACATTCAATTGTGGGAAGCGCAACTGATGAAGGTTCCCGACCAGAAACAATATATGTTATATTTATTTATAATATATATTGTCTTGCGTACAAAGGAATGACACCTCGAAGAGAATATTCAATATCTCTGACAGGTGAAGTAGCCTGAAAATTTTATCGTGACATTCTGTCCTAGGAGTTAAGGGAGAACAGCAATTACACGGAACGGCTCCAGATTCGGAACCTCTGTGTACTGATTCTCTCGAAAATCCTAGATGTCGGTCTTACATCTCGCGTCTTCACATTTTGAATTGGTTGAATTTGTTAACAAGCAAAATTGTCGAATCTGGGGTGAGGAAAATCGACGAGAAATAATGGAAAGACCGATGCATCCACAAAAAGTAACTGTTTGGTGTGGGTTTGGGCTGGTGGAGTAACTGCTCTTTACTTTTTTTGAAGATGACAATGGAAATGCTGTTACTTTGTTACTAACTTTTTGTGGGATGAAGTGGAGCATATTGATGTGCAGAATATGTGGTTTCAACAGGACGCTGCAACATGTCATTCAGCAGCAGAAACAATCAATCTTTTGAAACAGAAAGTTAGTAATCGAATAATTGCTCGCAGAGGAAACATTAATTGGCCCCCTAGATCTTGCGATCTAACACCTCTAGATTTTTCCTATGGAGCTATTTGAAAGAAAAGGTCTATGCCAACGATCCATAAACAATTGACGACCTAAAGAAAACATTATTGACTGTTTTCAAGTAATTGAACCCAAGTTATGCCAGAAAGTTATCGAAAATTTTGGCAAAAGATTAGAAGCTTGTCGTACAGTAGCAGGTGGTCACTTACAAGATATTGTTTTCCATTAGTAAACCGAAACAATTGTACTATCATTTGAAATAAAAGATTTGGTCATTCTCCAATAATTTGTGTATTTTATTAAAAATGTAAAAATTAACCTCAAATGGGAACACCCTTTATAACGTAAACCTACCGTTTTTCTGAAAATCGTAAAGATATGTGCAAATAACAGTAAATTTCAGTGTAAATGTCAAATTTCCATCATCTATATCTAGCTAACTGTCAACATATGTCATGCATTTATATGGTACAGGCTGTTTGTAACGGTTTTCATTTTACAAGGCTTGCAGTCGAGTGAGAAAGCACAAAATATTCCATTAGTGTATCGAAAAGAAAAAGTGTTAGGTGTGTGTGCGTGCATCGAAATTCAAGCAGCAAGCAATGTGCCAATTTGAAATATAGGGCGAAATAAAATTACAGTTAGACAGGGGGTTCAAAAGATCTTAGAAATAAATGTGATAGTAGGTTGATTGAAATATAAAGTGGAATAGAATTAAAGTTATACAGGCTGGTTTAAAAAACTTTGTATTGGGTAGCACATAAGTAGTTGCGTATACAAGCTAGTTGAAATAAGAGTGAAGTAACACTATAATTATACAGAGTGGATCAAAAAACTTTAAAAAATTGTTAAATAAGCATATGCAGTACGGATATTCGAGTTATAGGGCGGAGTGCTAAAAAAATTTTTAGAAGGTGGAGTGGGATTATGGTTATACAGGGTGGTTAAAAATATTATTTGGTGTGGAACATCGGCAGCCGGTTATACTTGATATGTGGGGCGAAATAAGATTATAGGTTACTTTTATGTTTTTTGGGCAATAACACCACAATCGAAATAAAACGACGTATATTGCAGGAATACCAAACGTTTCAAAGTCTATTCTGACTTCGTTGTCAATGGATTTATATGTATTGATGTAAATTGCAAAACGAAAATTATTATGACATTTAAAATTATAGGTATACAGGGTGATATAATCAATAGAAAAATAGAAACAGTCAATAGGATGGAGAGGATTAATACTTATACAGGGCGGTTGCAACTCTAGAATTATAGTTGTACAGGATGATTCAAAAAATGATGGACAAATGATTTATATTGGGTGATCAATACAGAGAAACATATACAGAACTTAAAAAAAGTGGAGCCGTACAAATTATAAAACAAATAAAAAAGATAAAAAATATGTGGTAATATTGAAAAAAATACAAATTAAGGAGAGAGAGAGAGAGAGAGATAGAAGGGGAGAGATAAGAATAGCTAAAATAATCAATAAAATTGTACAGTGTGGACCATGAATTATCTTATATTTTTAAAAAATATATATAAAAACATCAATAAGACATACTTAAAAAACAATTTATTACCAAGATAGCTAATAAACAGGAATTTATTTTAATTGACCTCGGTCGCAACTTCGGCACTCTTCTAAACGAGAACGGAAATTTTCGAGTACTCGTCTGCATAAAGACCGAGAAATCGCTGACATCTCTTCCCTGATCCTTGCCTTCAATTGAAATAATGAAGTTGGCTTATGAGTGTACAGATGGTGCTTACGGTATCCCCATAAAAAGAAATCGGCTGGCGTCAAATCAGGACTCCTGGGTGGCCACGGAATGTTGCCTCTTCGAGAAATCACTTTTTCGGGGAACATTTCTTTAACGACCGGCAGTGCCTCATTAGAAGTGTCGCAAGTAGCTCCATCTTGCTGAAACCACGTGTTTCGATTGTAACCAACAATTTCATGTAGCTGTGGCGCCAAAAACTCCCGTAACATTGTCACATACGCATTAGAGTTAACAGTGATCGTATGGCCGCGAAAATCCTCAAAGAAATAGGGTCCAATTATTCCTTGTGCTGAAATTGCTGCCCATACAGTTACCTTATGTGAATGCAAGGGTCTTTGATGTTTAGTTTTGGGATTTTCGCTGCTCCAGTATCTGTAGTTCTGTTTGTTAACATGCCCATTGATGTGGAAATGGACTTCGTCGGAAAACAAGATGTTGTCGAAGTTACGAAAGCGTTCCAACATTGTTTCCGCGTACAATTTGCGTAAATTTAAATCATTAGGCTTCAATACTTGCACTAACTTAATCTTATATGGGTGCAATTTCAAATTTAACTTCATAATACGGCGTATGGTTGTGCGCGATTTTCCTAATTCAGCTGAACGTTTGCGCGTCGATAAATCAGGTTCACGTCGAACTGAAGCCGAAACTCTTTACACGTTCTCTTCTGAAGTCCGTGGACCTCCGGTTTGCTTCACATTTAGTGTCGATGCCGTCTCTTCGAACTTCGGTACCCATTTCTTAATTAAACCTGCACTTGGACACTAGTTTAAGTCATGTAAATCGTATTCAACATGAAATAAGGGCCTGACAGTAACGAGAGATCCACTATTTAAATAAAATTGCTTTACGCAAAATCCATTGCGACTAAGTTTCCGAGAAACGAGTCAGCCAATAGACCCCTCCCCGGGCTTGGCGCCCAGGTTTGCACGGGAAATCAAATTTAAGTGTTAACTAATTCATGGCCCACCCTGTACTTTAAATCAGATAAACAAAGAATATACGTCAGAAAATAGTTACGAGGGCTACCTTTTATATTTCAGGATTAGAGAACAAAAACAAATATTAATCATAGAAAATCGCTTTATTGTTTTTCATCATATTCTCCATGAAGATCTATACACTTTTGCATGCGTTTGAAGCAATTGTCGAAGCACTTTTTCCACTCTGATTGAAGTATCTCCAAAACATGCATTCTGAACGCAGCAACCGCTTCTTCAGGTGTTGAAAAACGTTGACCTCTCAGTTTGTTTTTTACGTACGGGAATAAAAAGAAGTCATTGGGTGACAAGTCATGACTATT
Source organism: Octodonta nipae (assembly GCA_034190945.1). Lineage (NCBI taxonomy): Eukaryota > Metazoa > Arthropoda > Insecta > Coleoptera > Chrysomelidae > Octodonta > Octodonta nipae. Next base: position 6,883,478 of record CM067221.1, read on the forward strand.
CGGCGGATGACTCATCAAATCGATGTTTTGAGTGGTCAAAAATGCAGTTGTTTGAGCCGATGTGTGAGAGCTCGCATTGTCGTGGTGAAGAGTGATCCGTCTTCGGCAGTTGGTTTTCCTCATTCCTTGTAAGAAACTGGCAAACAAATGGTTGTGTACCACTCAGAATTGACTGTTCTGCGTTGTTCTACTGGTACGGTTGCGACATGTCCAGTTTTTCCGAAAAAACAGGCGATCATTTGCTTGGAAGTGCTTCGTGCGCGAACAACTTTTGTTGGATTCGACTCATCTTGAAACACCCATACAGTCGACTACTGTTTATTTTCGGGCTCATACGCGAAATCCACAATTCATCACCTGTCACTATGTCATAAACGTGTTTTGAAGCACCGCGATCGTATTTTTTGAGCTTTTCTTTTGACCAATCGACACGAGCCTTTTTTGAACGATTGACAAATTATGTGGGATCCAACGCGAACAATTTTTTTTGACATTCAAATGTTTATGCAATATTGAATGCATACTGGTCCCACTAATGTGTAAGGTTGACTCAATATCACGATAGGTCACATGAATATCAGTTCGCGTACAGCATCAATGGCTTTTGGAACAACAATTGTTTTTGGACTACCTTCACGAAATTGGTCTTGGAGTGAACTACAACCTCGATTGAATTCACCATACCATCAATAAACAGTAGCCCTTGATGGAGTTTCATCGCCAAAAATTAAATTAAGTTCATCCATATACTCTTGCTGACTTAATCCACGTCGAAAGTTGTAAAAAATAATCGCACGAAAATGTTCACGATTTATTTCCATTTTTTGGCCGAGATGAATCCTTTAAGTTACTGTAAACACCACATAGCCCTCGTATGTCAAAACGTTCTGAGTACGTATAACCTCAAAAACTTTACGATAGAGCTGTCAGTTGTCAGATTGCAACACTAGGGTTGTCAAATCCCGAAATATAAAAGGCAGCACTCGTATTGATTGCACACGGTTTTTGAACGGTTTTTATTTTAAGCCAATTGAAGTAGGTTCTTTTTTAAATATACATCATTACATAGATATTCTTTAATGAATCTAGATTCTGCTTGGATGGACATGATGGCCGAAGAAGGGTTAGACACAAATTGATGTTGATCGACATGTACATCGAACTGTAGGCGTTATGGTACGGTATTTGTTCGAGGCAAGGTGATAATAGAACCTTATATTCAGGAAGTAGTAGTTATAACCTACTTAACCAAGGTACTATCAAATAAAATTGTAAAATGTCAAAATCCGATATACGAACGCGGTCACTGTCGGAATGTATCCCGAATGCACCCGAGGATCTGTAATGCGACATGCTTGAGGGCGGACAGAAAAATTGGAGGCGATAGAAAAAAAAGTTTCACTTTGCAAAATCAATAAATAACCAAAGGCGTAAATTTTAAAGTACACAATAAATCGATTCGTGGGTATTTAATTTGATGATTTTGTTGTTGTTTATTGCTAGGGTTATCAAATCTTTGGTTAGAGATAACGCTAGAACTGCACCGGAACAGTTTCAACATCGTAAATAATTTTAGTGAATAATTTTAGAAAAGATGGTAAAATAATTTAACAAATTAGCGCACCCTGTACAAATTATTTAAAATACACATCACACGGTTCGTATACCTTAATTAGACGTTGATACGAGAACAGTATAATAGTTTTCGGTGACAAATCGGTGTGGCACATACACAATCGAACCAACACACAAGCCACGCTAGTGCGCTATAGATGATGTGAGTTAGACGTGTGTAACTACTGATAAAAATATTTTTCGGCATTTTGCCTTTCGGTTTGAGATAGCTGATAATAAATTCAGTTAGCAAATCGCGTGGAGATAGCGACGACGCTCATTTGACCGAGCGTCGTCGTCGTAAACAATTGAACGAATACACCTGTGTGTGACAAATTCGAATCGATTTCCGTTACGCTGATTTTTCCTGCTGTGCGGGTAAAAAGGAAAATTTCAGTGTCGTTTCCTTTCCTGTTGTGATTGCTCGATACGGCTTGGAGTGTTGTTACTCTTTTTTATCCAACTTCGAAATGTTCGGGTATGAAGCGACGTTTCGGAATTTCAGTGACCAGTGAAGACGGTGTTAAACGGGAAAGTGTGTCAGTGTCAAGAGTGAGAGTTTAAAAGTGCCTTTTATGTCATCGATCCCGAGTGCTTTCTGTTGTTTGGATGTTTTGATGTTGTCGGCCATGTGGTATCCTTGTAAGGCCTTCGTCCAAACTGTGATTGAAAAAGATCCAGGTAATCAATTCTTAAAAAATTGACGTATGTTTCGGTCTTTACTTGATGCAAATTCATTCTTAGTTAAATAAAACCAATACACTTTGTGATTTGCTCTTGTTTGTCAAAATTTGGCGTTTAGAGCAAACTGACAGTTATAATTATGACGGTTTGGCTCTTGCTTTGGCACCATTCTAAAGAAAAGTCTCAATCCCCTTACTCCCTAAGTGTCACTAAATGTCAGTCAATCGAAGAGTGGGATGGCAGAAATTCATAAATTTAGGCTCTGATCTCACCAGAATCCATGTCAGTTCATAAGTATAACCATGGAAGCCTTTAAACACATTTTGTACACTTCTGCGGGTAAGAATTCTTCAATCACTTCGGTACCCTATCAAACACTACGAAAGAATAGTGCCCAGACGGCAATCACTGTTTGGAAGCCAAATAATAATTGATGTAATATTACAAATCCAATTTTTTCCAATCATACAGCTAACGCAGTTTTGCACCCTAACAACAAACCTTTATTTTAAACACTCAACGCCGTTTCAACAACTCTAAGGTGTCATCATCAAGGAATAAATAAAACAGTTGGTTTACTCCAGATTACGAATACTTGCGACTCTGTGACTGTGGAAATTGCATTTTTTACGGTAATACTTATTCCTTAATACTTTTTAACTTTTTGGTAATTATTGTTTCTCTAATATTATCGTTTTTTCGTTAAATAAACATTATATTTAAACCCTATGTGCTGTATTTATTTCGATGTTAAATTCCGCGTTTAGAGCATCTATAACAATGTTATCATGCATGAAAACAATGAGGAGTAAACATTTTTTAGCAGACAAATGAATTATAACTGCGAAGACTCTAAACACATTTTGTGTACTTCTATGTGATCTTGGTCCCTCAAATCTTGTACAACCCACAACTACATTCCTAATAGTTTCAAATCATAATCAGCTACGCTCAATTTTTGGGGCATCCTTAACAAAGCAAAGGTGCTTTGTTACTATATTCCATTCACATAGTTGAATATCAACTTGATCATACTATCAGATACATTTTTCAGACTTAATTTTCGGTATGTAATTTCAATACATAACCAGATCTATGGAACACTTTTGACTACGTTTGTTGATCAGATCCTGATACCTGCTCCAAAAGAAAAACAGATACCCGGGATCATAAGTTGACGTAACTCATAACAAAACAAAAACTTATCATCACTTCATCCCTCAGGATCCTTCAGACTTCTCCTTCTGGTCAATCCATCAGTTGATGTTAGCAACCAACAACATAGCTGTCTTTACTTTATTCTCTTTAGTGCGAAAAAGTTCTAATAGTTCGTATCTTTCTGTATTTCTCACTCCATGGCTGTGAAATTCTAGTTTCCGCCTTTTAATAGTATTAAGTATTTCTTTGTTCTTGCCCATTCTGTCCATCACCTCCAGATCAGCAACATGTTGGGTCCAGGTTATCGTTAAGATTCGCCTGTAGAGCCACATCTGAAACGCTTCTAGTTTTTTGAAAGTGGCATCATTGAGAGTCCAAAGTGTTCGCAACGTTTAAAAGAACTTTAAGTCCGTTGCAGCATAACACAATGATTTATATTTTCAGATAGAAGTAATGCTGTCGATAAAGTAAATGTAGTTAATATGATTACCATTTCCTATCGAAAAAATCATTTCCCAATGTGAGATTCTTATAGCTGGTCTGTCAGCTACTGAAGCTGAAGATATTGCAAGAGTGTCCCACACAGTAAAACTATCTGAATTCAATTTAACTGCAGTGAAAGCTTTAAATTTGAAACAGTCCTTGACAATGAATGGTTTTTGGACATATTTCAAACATCTGAAGACTAAATAATAATATCACTACTTAGAGAACATTTTTTAGAAATGGTCTGTAATGAATATAAAAGAAGGATGTCAGACCAGTTTCCTTTATTGTTTAGATAGGGTACTTACTGATACTGATTTTATTAAGACATATTTTGTGAAAATTGCCGGATTATAAAATTATCTTATAAGCCTTGACGTTGAGTGGTCCTCGAAGAGGATTACTTTTATAAGTAGATCTACCTATTATTTATTTTGGGGTGCACCAATAAATTCAAAAATTTATTACACCTGTGTACAATACAAGTAAAAGGATCTATTAATAACGCAATATGTATCACATGTTTTTCATTATTTGAACGTTTCCTTTTTCATATCAGATTGCAGTCAGGATGTGATAAGATGTTTCCTGTTACATTTTCTCAGAAATTTTTCTTAATTTGAATGAAATTTATTTACAGTATGTACCTGTTATAAATTATATCGTTTATTTTTACTAAATTTTATAATCTAATAAATCTGCCCTATATACGTACTATCGTAGATTTGCAAATTTAGAGGTTGATTCTTATCAAATGATTTAACAAATTTCTGAAATAACAAAAATAATTATCTGTTGTTGATACGAAATAATTGTCTAATGTTATCAACACTTTGTTTTAAGTTTTATAGATAACATAAATTATTTTTAAAAACGTATGGGTGAGTCAAGTATTTTCCCAGTTACGTAAAATAGTAATATATATGTCTCAATCATTCTTGTCTTTTTTTTGGATATCTATAGATACATGTGCCTATTATTTTTTATTACTACTAGTTTGTCTTCTGTAGTTCTTAACCTTTACCATTGTGTATCCTCTTCCATTACTTATTGTCTATTTTCGTACGTATCACCTGCCCTGGGCATGCGGCCTTTGTCGCCTTTATTTTATTTCCTAGCTTCAGGTGGTCAGCATGTCTTCATTTGTCTTTGTTCTCTTCTAGCCCTTCATACCGTTTATTAATTTTGAGGTTGATATCAAAGTTGGTTTTGCCAAAAACATGCTTAAATTTCTCTTCACAATTTGATTTTTATATTACAACTTAATTCCCCATGTTGTATGAATTGGTTTACTCCCTATTATATATATGTTATACTCACTCTAGACAGAGGTACATATACGTCCGACGTTTCTTATAAGCAAATTGTTACAGCTAATACAAATAATTTTTATCGTTATGAGTGATACGAAAATTCACAATTCGAAAAAAAAACTGACAAAAAGACTACATTTGCGCGCAAACCGAAGAAAATGACTCCGAAATCCAAACCATCGACAACATCATCGTCATCATCATCTGTTTGGCGCCCGAAAGCTCTTAAAACGAAAACATTTAAATCAGCGGAATTTCCTAAGGCGAAAAAAGAAGCTTCTCCCAAAAAGAAGAAAGAACAACAATTTTTTTGACATTATCTTCACGCTGGATATTATATGTTGCACTCATTTTTTGAATTCATCCAGTTTTAGAAACCGTTCATCATTCTTAATACATTTTCCGACGTGAGTAGCAGAATCTTTTAGATTGTTCCTGTTATCTGCTATTAGAATAGTGTCATCTGCATATACACAAATACTGAAAGCCTATTTTAGTCAAGTATCCAAAATTTTTTTGTCAATCCGGGGCTGACTGATCATTTGGTTGCACCATATGACTAAGGTTATTGTTCGAACAGGAAAGGTTTCCATTTGGCTATCTTTAGTGGTCGGATCACTTGTTGGATTAGCTTAGTGTATTTGTTGCTTTTTAGATAACTTTACGGGAAAAATCTACAGCGGTTAAATCAGGTGAACTTGTTGGCTGAACGATATAACCGCTACGTTAAATAATAAAAGTTTGACAAAAGTCTACAAAATCGCTCGCTGTTGACAGTATAGCCCGTATTGAGTGTAAAATTTTGGTGTTTCATGAATTATACTCGACCCAATGCTCGTTATAATTTTTGGAATAAGTCACTTTTAAAGTGAAAGATTTTGTCATCATTTATAATAACAATCAGACATGTTGGGCTTTGAGGCATGTTAATATACTTAAGTAATATGGGCTGAAAATAGGCCAGGATGTCTCATTCTAATGTATTTTATCTCTAGCAGTCTCACTACAAGTCAAATTATTAACGTATCGATATTGTTACATTTAGTTAAGCTCACTTGTTATTTTCAAGAATGAGCAGATCTTTCCAAGAACGTTCTTGATTTACATTAAACATTGATGATCCGGGTATTTTACTTTCCACAGAAACCTCTATTGAAATGGCATTTGCTAGAGAAAAATAAAAGTTACCAGTTCTGGGATGGAACAATTGCACGTTTCTGTGGTTTCAGATATTGATTGGTTGATATAATCCATAGTCGATCCCTGGTTACAATTACTGACATAATTGTATAAATGCCTCAATATCTTTGCAATTGTCTCGCCCCTGTACTATCGTCTGAATCCGAAATTAAAAAATCCTATTGAAGATTTTTCCTCTTTATGCATGATTCTAAATTGTAAATAACTGGAATCTTTGGATATATGGCACACTTGACTTGTGTATTTATGGAATTGTGGTTGTTTTCTCTATATGAACACTTTTACCAGCTTATTTACTTTATCCTATCTGAAAATACTGAGACTGTCAAAGTTCTTCCGTGCATCCATTTTAACTTAGACGAACGTAAACCAAATAATTGATGACTATCTGAAAAACTACCTGTACAACACATCGTCCAGACACACTCTTAAAATTGATCTCTTTTTTCCTTTTAACTTCACCCGGCTTTCCGGTAACTCTTGACATTACTTCGAGTGGCGATGAATTTTTAAAGGTTACATATACGTTTTTTCCCTCTGGATATCGATCGCAAAGTTAATTCGAAGTAAATGACTTCGCTCTTTTAGCGTTTGACTTTCAAAATGAAGTAGTTTCAAATATGGGAACAAACTGTATAGGTTTACCATGAACTACGATTAGTGTTCTTGATTATTCCTACATTGTTACCACTCTTTGGTTGAACTTATTTAATATCAGATTCGTAATTTTGACTCTAAATCAAGAAATAAAACATTTAAAAATAAATATAACCGACTTCTACCTATGACTAAACAGCTGAAAATAATTTTAACAAAATACAACTCTAGCAAATAAATAACACATTCAATGTTGTTAGGTACCTAGCCAGGAAGTAAAAAATGTAAACATTAAAAGGTGCTCATTCTGTACAAATTAATTATCTACCAATCTGGTATATTTTTTAAGTCGGTGCCAACCAAATCTAAAATCCTGCATTGGGCTCTTATCTACTACTTCATCAAACTTAATTGTTGCTTGGCACCGACTTCAAAAATATACTAGATTGGTGGTAATTAATTTGTACAGAATGAACACCTTTTAATGTTTACATTTTTTACTTTCTGGGTAGGTACCTAACGACATTGAATGAGTTATTTATTTGCTTAAGTTGTACTTTGTTATAATTATTTTCATCCGTTTAGTTATAGGTGGAAGTCTGTTATACTTTTGTAAAAAATGTTTTATTTTCAACTTATTTAGTTTTTTTGAAATCAGGTAGTTTTCATTCTTTATTTTTTATTTTGTATGTATAATCTTAATAGACCAGGTAACATCGAAAGCCCCAATATTACACAATGTTTACGAACAAAATGTACCGTACGCTTTGACTTAATAAGCCCAAAATATATTTATGCCTTCTGGACGCCATGTAACCTTTTTTCAAGTTTTTTGACAACCCTGTATAACCATAATGTACCAACCATCCTATACATACGACTGCCTACGGCCAAGCATAAATTTGTTAGCTGCCTTCTGTAAATTATAGGACGGAGTATAATCCATCCCATATTTACGGAGTCAAATCCTTTCTATATTTCAACCATCGTATATAACCCCTTGTGGGCTTCCCCATAAATAATTTCATTTTTAACATTTTATATTATCGCCATGTGTAACATTAATTCCTCTCCACACTTTATGCAACTTCTTATGGGCTATGAAATAAATAATTTTTTAATCATACTATATAAATGTTTGTGAACGACCTGTGCAATTCTCTGCGTACTAATAAGTTACTCTATGCTGACGATCTTAAAATTTATTTTCCAATAACAACATTGGACGATTGTGCACGATTACAAAATGATCTTTCTAATCTTATTAGATGGTGTAAGAGTAACAAATTACCTTTGAATGTAGCAAAATGTAAAGTTAGTAGGAAAAAGACTCAATTAATATATCAGTATAAAGTCAACGACACTATGTTGCTCCGTGATACTACCACTAGAGATTTGGGTGTAATTTTTGACTCCAGTCTCAATTTTATCGATCACATAAACTCAATGATTACTGAAGCTTACAAAATGTATGGGTTTATCATGCGGAACTGTCGAAGCTTTGAAAATGTTGCGGCTTTAAAAACTTTATATTTCAGCTTCATACGTACAAAGCTTGAGTACTGTTGTAACATATGGAGCCCACAGTATAATATTCATATTGTTAGAATTGAAAATATTCAGAGAAAATTCCTAAAATATTTAATGTATAGGGTGGATGGAACGTATCCAACAAGGGGAATAGAATACTCCATATTACTTACAAGATTCAATTTTCAAAGTCTACACTCCAGAAGAGTTGAGAAATCCATAGTCTTAGTTTATAAATTGGTTCGTTGCCTAATTGACTGCCCTGATTTACTGGCTCACTTGAATTTTTATGTGCCACAATATCAAGTAAGGAGTAACATAGCCTTTTACTGTTACAAGTCACGCACAAATTTACTTTTGAATTCACCATTAAATACTATGTGCCATAACTTTAATAAAATATCAAATATTTGTGACATTTTTCGTGATTCTCTGTATCACATAAAACATGTAGCTCGTCATACTTTCACTTAGTTCTAAGCCTTTCTCATTTTAAGATTATTAATTTTATTGTTATTTATATTTAATTTTAATAGTAACTGTTATTTTGTTAAACTTTTATACTTTTTGTGTTTTGGAATGATATGTATATGAATACTATTATGGTGAATTTGTACATTGCTCTGTAATTGGATTGTGAAATCTGTTGGGCAATAAATGCTATAAATAAAATAAATAAATAAATAAATATAATTCAACTCCAGCATATATTTCAACTATCCTGTATATGATTTGTTTACGTCCACATCATATAACAGTTTTTTAATCACACTATATAATTTTAATTCCACATTTTTTCCAACATTTTTATACCACCAAACGTCCACTATATTCCAACTATCCTGTATATACGGCTGCGTATGGACCACTATCATTCTATTCCGTCCTATATTTCAATCATCATATATATGCAACTCCTTCTATTATTTTACTTTGTGATTTTGTTTGCTATCACTACACACCCTGTATATAATCGCACCAGATAGCAGTTTAGAGTTTGACATGTGTTGTCACTGAATTTTCTATTAGGCCGGGAGAATGTGACACCAAAAGCACCGTCTTCGCAAAACGGAAAAATTTTCATTTAAATTGTTGCCTTGGTACTCATTGATTTAAGGAGTCGAAAATAATATGCTTTACTACTTATATGCTTGAGATGTACATAGAAAATTTTCAAATTCGCAATCAAAACTTACAGTGCCTATAATTCCCGCACTATTACGTTGGAATTAAAATATTTATGAGGACATGTCCCATATGTCATTTCGATGAAATTTTTGATAAGAATTTTGGAATTTTTGGGCGATTTTCTGCAAAACTGCAAGTTGCACGTCGCAGAAAAGTATATGAGATCACTTAGGGATCTTCCTTAATAGATTAAACGTTGAAAAACTATACACATCCATAAGGAGTTTTTGAAAAATCGACCAATATGTTAGGGATGTTGGTCGATTTCCATGCACACATGTGTTTATTCACAAATTTCATCACTTTATCAATAGAATTCTTTTCCAAAATTTGAAGTTTCACCAATCCGGATATATACTCTATTAAACAAGACCATATTCAGGTAACATACAAAAAAAATACGCGACGAATTGATAACCTCCTTCTTTTGGAAGTCGGTCAATAATCAAGTCTGCTAATTAGACCTAAAATAGAATTGCGAGAAAGAAACACCGGATCTATAGAAAAAAATATTTGAGTTAAATATTTAAAAGATGTACACCAGATTGAAAATTTTGTCGTTGAAGCAGTAGTGAATCACAGCATAGTTATTTTCTTTTATTTTTCATATTAATTAAAAACTAGTAGCCGAAAAATGGCGCAAAAGTATAAAAATGTGAAGTTTTGACTCTAACCTCACAGTGGAAACTGCTTGATGAAATTAAGAAAGGTAAGAGGCAATAAATGACAAGCATTTCCATGTATTAGGCTTCGCAATGAGGTATTTGACAAGCATTAGATTTCTAATTTGCATTCTCTCAAGTTGCTAGTATCCCAGAATATCCAGAAACAAGATAGGACTTTTAAGGAATCGGAAAAAATCATACTGGATCAAATTTTGTCCTAAACTTCGTATCTAGGGAAAACTTATTTATTCGAATAACATCAAATTAATGCTTTAAAATGTTCTGGTATTTCATTATTGAAATATTTATCACTCGCAGATTTAGTCAATAAATTCTAATGGAATGATCTCGTTTGAATGATCATAACGCTGAGAATCAACACATTTTGCTGTCTATAACGATAGTGTAAAATAGTCACCCAAACTCGCTTTTTAACTCGACATTCATTTGCTTTTTCAAAATCAAATATTATATCATTTCTCGAGATTCCACATGTCAACAATCTTAATAGCTTGAGACTTGTATATATTTCCGATGTTATTTGATGATTGTTTGTTTTACAAAGGGGACTTTTTTCCAAGAATTATTTGCAAAATAAATTTGATAAGAGTTATTACATATGCTTGTCTGTTTGATCACTGATTATGTTATAACGGAAATAATTGAACTTTTACCGGTTTGAACACTGAAATGTTTTCAACTTATCAAAATGTGTACTCGAGGGCGATAAGGATTACTCTGATTTGGCGCAAATTAAATAGCAAACACGATATTATTCGTTAACATTTGATAAAACTAAATTAAACAATTGTGCGAATTACCGAAATGAGTTCCCTATAAAATATTTTATTTGGTCAATTATTACTAAATTCTGTGTTTCCTATTAAAGAGGGTGTTCATGATATATGTTCGACAGTTAACAAATTATTTTCAAACTGCTATTCAGAATTTAACAAATTCAAGAAAAAGTCGAATTAGTACTGAGCACCCCAACTGAAAACCGAATCTACTGTGTTTTTTTTGTTAACATCTCTATGGAGGTAGAAATCGACAATCTTCTCCAACTTCATTAAGACTGGACACCAAATTACAATGAGTAGGTAACTGATAACGTTAACAACAAAAAGAAAATGTATGCAAGCAAATTCTAGGTAGGCGTTCCCGAGAAACGCAAGAAGAGAATTTTAAATGGTGGATTTCATTTCATCATGTAGATTATTTTTGCAGATGAGTTAATTCTTTTATTAAAACTTAACAGTTATTTCCAAGTATTGCAAAAAGATTTGATCTTAAAATAATTTGGTCAAGTGCGAGTTGGACTCGCATGCTAAGAGTTCCGTACCACCTTCTATTTTCTAATATTCCAGTTTCAGGCAAGCAGGGAATGAGTACATTTTCTTATATTTTGCCATAATATCTTTTAAAGGAAGCATTTTAAATTCATAAAAAATGTACACTTTCATTTTCCATAGATAGACTTTTTATTTTATCTTCTTCAGGATTCGCTTGATTTTTATAAGAATACATATGTACTCGTATTTAATTTTCTAATTTGGCCCCCAAAAATTAACATTAGAGTTTAATTTTATTAATAAACTTTCAGGGAACCCTTTTATAATCTACTGTCTGAATTTTGAGGCTCTGTAGATTGGAAGCTAATGGGCAAAATAGGTCAAGTTTTAAATTATAAATTATTAAATATATTATTCAAATTATTTAAAAATACAAATAAAATATATACATATTTCAAAATTTAAATAGTGTAGTTTCTAAAGTGGGAATTAAGTCGATGTTTAATATTTTTGTTAATATCTTTTAAACAAAAAAATTAAAAATATGATATATTTGTAATTCACATAATGAGCCTTTTATCTGATATATTGCATGATGCATTTAAAAATTGAATTTTTATTTTCAATTTAATTGTATAATTGACCCTAAAATTACCATAGGGGTTTTCTAATAATTTTTCTTATAAATTTCAAGTGAGCCTCAGTACCCCTAATTATTTTCAAAATTTTAGGTAATATGGTTTCGGAAAGGGAGAAATGAGAATTTTTTATATCTTGTAAACAATTAATTTTAAAAATATGAAAAATATATATTTGTATTCCCCATAATAAACCCTTTCATTTGATGTATTGCATGATGCGTTAAATTTTTTTTCCGTTTAATTCTATAATTTGGTCCCCAATATTAATATTAGGAATTTCTTGCAAACAAAAAAAATTAGGTCCAATAGTTTGGGGAATAAAGGGGGGAATGGGTAATTTTTTAAATATTTTTTTAATATATGTTATTAAAAAAATATGTATTTATTTAAAAAAAATAAAAATATATATTAGTATTCGTCATAATGAGCCTTTTGATTTGATTTATTACTTGATCCGATAAAAACAATTATACTTTTTTGTTTTCCATTTAATTCTATAATTTGCCCCCCAAAATGAATCTTAGGGGCTTCTCCTTATTTTTCCAAGTTCAGGTGTATTTTTTTTTCAAAATTTTACAGCTTATGGTTTCAGCGATAAGGGGGGGATGGGTAATTTTTTTATATCTTTGTTAATATCTTTTAATTTATTTATTTTAAAAATATGGAAAAAATATATTTGTTTTCGTCATAATGAACCCTTTCCATTTAATTCGGTAATTCCCCCCCCCAAAAAAAATTAAATGTAGAGGTTTCTCCTTATTTTAAACTTTAGGTCAGACTCTGTACCTCTAATTTTTTTCAAAACTTTACGTTTTATAGTTTCGGAGATAGCCCCCCCCTATTTTGGTATATTTTCGTTAATATCTTTTTGATTAATTTTTTTTAAATATGAAAAACATATATTTGTGTTCCTCAGAATGGGAACTTTCATTTGATATATTACATGATGCGTTTGAAAAAAAAATTATTTTCATTTAATTCTATAATTTGTCCCCCAAAATTAATATTAATTATTTCTCCTTATTTTTCCTTTAAAGTTCGTGCAACGATCTATATTTCCTATTTTTTCAAAATTTTAGGCTCAGTAGTTTCAGAGATCATGGGGGGAACGGTTTTTTTTAGTCCCCCCCCAGAAGTATTTACGATATGTACTCCTGATCGGGTCACCAAACTATACATTGATGCCAAATTTCAACCTCTTCCGTCCAGTAGTTTAGGAGAAAATTGCTGTGATGTGACAGTGGCAGAATCCGGAGTGATATTATAAGGGTATCCGTATATTGTATATACGGAACCCTAGAAACGAGAAATTCTACTTTCAAATTTTCTGAGGTGGACTTGTCTTTAACTCTAAAATATTGGAATATTTTACTGTGACGGAGACTCGATGTTTAAAAATAAATGTATAGAAATGTTTATTTTATAATAAAGGAGGGCTTGTAGGGAAAAACGCGCATTTTTTCAACAAACAAATTTTTCAACAAAAAAATACGCGTTGTATTAGGTATAGGTAGTAGTTGCCTATACAAGGTGGTTGAAATAAGAGGGGAAAAAACTAGCGTTATACAGACTAGATACTTGCGTTATAGAACGGAGAATAATTATAGTTATACATAAGGGTTTAAAAATTGTCAGAAGCAGTTGAGTATACAGGATGGTTGAAATATAAGGTGGAGTATAATTACAGTTATACAGGGCGGTTTCAAAAAGTTATATAGTTTGGAACATAAGTAGTTGCTTAGATAAGGTGTTTGAATTAAGGGTGGGGTAAAATTATTGTTACTGAGGCTGTATCAAAAATTTGTTATACGAGGGTAAATCAAATATGAACCGGACTTTTGTTTTAAAAATTTTATTGGTACGATCAATACAAATTTTAATACATATTATTTTTCTACATAGTATCCTCTCTTATGTATACATTTTTCCAACCGAATCGGAAGTTTTTTAATACCTTTCTCAAAGAATGAAACTGGTCATGTCGATAACCAATTGCGCACAAACGTTTCTACACCTTCGTTGTCCTCAAAGTGGTGGCCTCCCAGTTCTTCTTTAAGTGGCCCAAACATGTGGTAGTCACATGGCGACAAATCAGAACTGTAAGGCGGGTGTTCAAGGGTTTCCCAATGCATTTTGTTCAATTTTCCTTGAGTCAATGCAGCTGTATGTGGCCTAGCGTTGTCATGCAACAGAATCTCACTTCGGATAGACATATCCCGCCTCTTTTGCAAGTTTCACTTGTTGGAGTAGTTCGCAGTAATACTCAGCATTAATTGTACGGCGTTCGTGCAGAAAATCGATCAGCAGTACGCCTTTCGAATCCCAAAAAACTGTTGCAAGAATTTTCCCTGCAGAAAGACGGGTCTTGGCTTTCCGCGGTGCTGCCTTTCAAGGTTTTCGCCACTCCATGCTAGCACGTTTGGACTCCGGGGTATAATGATGCACCCATGTCTCATCACAGGTGACAATATGTCTCAAAAACTCATCCCCCTCTGCTCGATATCTTGCTAACAGCCTTTCACATACGGCAAGACGGTTTGCTTTCTGATCTTCCCTTAGAAGGCGAGGAACCCATCTTGCACACACTTTTCGGTAACCCAACTCATCTGAAATGGTTGATTGAGCACTCCCGTATGATATTCCAACGTGTTCAGCAATTGCCAATACTGTAAGAGGACGGTCACCTTCAATCAGCTCACGAATTGCGTAGATATTCGCCTCATTGATGCTTGTCGTGGGACGGCGTGCATGAGGCTCATTTTCCACTGTCTCTCGGCCATCTGAAAACATTTTGTGCCAGTCGTATACTTGGGTTCTTGAAAGTGTTTCATTGCCGAACTGTGCAGCTAGTCGACGCAAAATTTCTAACGCCCTCCCGCGCCAAAAATTTGATAACAACACGTTACGCAACAGACGTATGCACCTCTTGCTCTGACATGATACTACTAACAGCGCATCGAATACGCCTCGCCAAACCGATGTACTCCCCTCTTCTTAACATCCCTACCTAACATATATCGAGACGTCACGCCACTCGAATTACCTACAGGGCGAGAAACACAAAAGTCCGGTTCATATTTGATTCACCCTCGTATAAGCATAAGCAGTTAGGATATTTGAATTATAGAACGTAGGACGGAGTATAATTATAGATATGGGTTCAAAAAACATTAGAAGCATATACAGGGTGATTGAAATAAATGGTATAGTAAATTTATGTAAAATGTAGTTCAAAAACGTGATTTTGTTATATAGGTTAGGACCATGAGCAGTTGCATAAATGGAATACTAGACATATGGGGCGAAATAAAATCATTGGTATACAGGGATAATTTAAACAATAGAAAAATAGAAAAAGTCAATAGTGTGGAGATGATTTGTACTTATACAGGGTGGTTTTAAAGATATCAGGACCGTTGTAATCTTCTGTTGAGTTGAATTATAGATGTACAGGGTGATTTAGAAAATGAAAAGGAGAGACGGAGAAAAAGAAAGAGAGAGAGAGAGAGATAAGAATACGCTAAAATTTTCAATTGAATTGTAGCTTAAATCAGATAAAAAAGAAGATATGTCTGAAAGTAGTGATTGATTGCACCCGTTTTCTTAACTGTTTTTATTTTACGTCAGCTGAAGTCGGTTCTTTTTTAAATATTAATTATACTGATTATTTCCTTTGTTGCCATTTGCCGCAAAAAAAACTCGTTTCAAATTTTCCTGGCGCGTTTGTCGGAATGAACATTTCTAATTTCGTTAATTTTCCACTTCCGGCGAAAATAGGCTTTGGGTTCTCCAGAAGAGTCACCTCATAGCGAAATCGTGTCAAGGTTAATTTTACTAGTACACGCGCAAAACAAATTTGACAAATCACACCACACACACACACACACACACACATCACTGACTCATTCTTCGGAGAGAGAGAGATGACCGTCACGACATCATCCTGTGATTCATTTTTTTATCCTCATAATTCAATTTAACATGCAACGTTTGTCCATTGCGACCATTACCAACATTATTATTATAAGGCGGGTGTGTCGTCGCTCTCAATGTATTTAGAATAAAAATTATCATTTAAAATGCGTTGTAGCCGTGTACGATGATTATTTAAATTATGAGGTTAAGAAACGTTCAAATTCGTGGCATCAATTAGATAGATGTATCTTCCTTGGAGGTCAATTGATAACTAACAGTAAAAACGTCGATGGAAAACACTACCAAAGTGGATCGTCGTAATTATCGTTCCCATTGTTTCGAATTAAAAGATACACGAACCTGGCACGAACGTATTTTTTGCACTTGACCTTTGATACGATGTGGGTAGGGGGGTGTGGCCAAGGTTTGTTATGCTTTGTTATCAGAGTACCTAGTTAATGTATTTGAATTGATTTTTTTAATTGCTAATTGTTATATGCTATACTGACTGACGACGAAATCTCAACACCCAGAAGGAAATGTTTAAATTTAATATTGTTTTGGTAAAACATAGATGCTATATTAAGGTATAGTACGACTGGCTAAAAAAATGTTATATAGTGTGGAACATAAGTTGCTTATACTTGACATATGGGGCGAAGTAAATTTATAGGTTAACAGTGTGATTTAAACAATATAAAAATAGAAATAGTCAATAGGGTGAACAGGATTAATATTTATACAGGGCGGTTGTAACATCTTAGGGAGTTGAATTATTCTTGTACAAGGTGATTCAGAAAATGATAGACAAATAATTTATATTTGTTGTCCAATACACACGAACATATACAGGATGGTTGCAATATAGGGTGAATTAGAGTTACAGTTATAGGAAGATAAAAAAATATTCAAAATTTGTTGACGTTCTTCAAGTGGCTGTATTTCCATTGAAAAGGGTCGTACTGCTTAAAAAAACATTTTAAAGCTTGAAGTTTCTAGGTTTGAGATTTTACGATGAAAAAATTTTGTATACCACTCAATCCTAACGAAGAACAAAAGATTTTTTTTTTCAAAATTTTTTCGCTGTTTGTTTTGGTCGACGAACCTGAAAATTTATTTTTATAACTCAACCACTATATGGATCGGATAAGTTGTTCATTGAGCTTTAATTTGCGTTTTTTGAAAAGTTCAATACGACCACTTCTCGCTGAGATATCGAACTTTGAATGGAAAGGATCTTTTTGCCTTTAAACATCAATATGTCGGCAACAACTGATCGCACAAGAAAATTAAGGAAGGTTTTGAAATCTTGAATAAACCTCCCACAAAACTCAGCTACGGTTTTTTTTAAATAAATATTTTTTAAATTCTTTTCAATAATTTGAAAAATCAAGGAAAATGACCTTTTGGTGGCTTTTGGTTAATTAAGTGTGCCTTTTGGTTAATTAAGTGTGCCTTTTACAGTCCAATAGGCCCACAAAAACCGTTTCAATCAATCGATACGTTTTTTTTTTGTTTTATTCTATCGAATTTTTGAAAAAAATATAAAGGATCACGAATTTGCCTTTAAATGACCATAACTCTTTTTTATGCATTCTCATTGATACAAGTGTTTAAAATTATGGGATTTTTTTTGCATTTTGTTAAATGTTTGATCATTTAAATTCAAATTGTTGGCGGCTATACGGTTGTGTCACCCTCTAAATTGTAATTTTGATATTCTGAGATGGTATTCACTTCCCGCTAATTTTATATATTTTACTGGATTCTAGTGTCACCTTCTCTCATTTTTTTAGTGCTGCAGAGATTTTCTCTCCCCAAAACGTCTAGGCATTCGTTCAAAAAGGTGGTCTATTTCTTCTTGAGGATTACTATCCCAACCTCCCTGTATTTCATGCCTTAGAACGTCCAAAATCCGTGGGGGTTGGGGTATATTTCCGAGTCTTCTACCCATCATATCCCAAAAATGTTCTATGGGCGAAAGATCGAGGGATCTGGGCGGCCATGGCAACAGATTTACGTGGATCTCTTCAACCTGACTCACGCAACATGAGGACGAAAATTATCGTTGAAATATGGGATCCATGGACCGAATAAGGTAAGAGTACATACGGCTTCACCTCTTTCTTAAGATAACGTTGCGCTGTCATGTTGCCCCGAGCAAGGACTAAAAATGACCTACGTCCATGTGTAATATTACCCCATACCATAACGCATAGTGTTCAGTGTATATGTCGCCCAACATCAAATTGATGTTGATGTCTTCCTCTTCAACGTCGCATAACCCAAGCAGAATCGAGATTCATCAGAGAAGACGACCTGATGTCATTCCACATTCCAATGTTGTTCTCTGCACCACTGTAGATGCACAGCTATTGAATCCCATCAAACAGTTTGGTTTTTTGGCAAATTAAACAAAATGAAAAAAAAAAAACAATATTATTTGATAAAAAAAAATTCGCATAAAAAAATTTCCTTAATGTAGCATCTATGTTTTACCAAAACAATACTAAATTAAACATCTTCTAGGTGTTGCGATTTCTTTTCCAGCGAATACATAAAACTCAGCTCAAATATTTATTAATTTATTAAATAAGTCAACAGGTATATTTCTTAAAAAATTTACAACATTTTTAAAAGATACAATACTTAGGTACCCCCTTTTTAAAAAATGTTGTTTACAAGTTTCATGTAGTATAAAATAGACATTTACATGCCTTGTTAAGGAGTAAACTTCATTAAACTCCATAAATACGAGTACATTCTTTTAGTTTCTATCCCTTTATTCTTGTTCAATTGTCCGCTAAACGACGATAGTTTCCGCTTGTATTGGGACATTTTTCCGGAAATCCGCCAGTTAATAACTATGTTTCGTAACCGCCATTTTTCATATGGAGGCTTTGCATCCCCCAATGTTGTATTCCTAACGTACAAAGATGTTTAACATGCAAACCATTTTAACTATCGCTCTTTGCTGTTACATTCGAACAATAGGCGATGAAGCATTCAAATGTGTACACACATAAACACATGCGTTTCTTTTTTATTGTTATGTTTGTATTCAACATAGACATGACCTTTATGGTGACTACTGCTTGAATATGGAGATGAAACCAAGCAGCGGTATTCGCTTGTCGCGTACGAAACTTGAATAATAATGTAAAATAAAAACAGTAACGGTCTTTAGCTTTTTATAAATTAATCAATTTGGGTAAAAAATGCAATCGAAATTCATCAAAAAATATATACCGTAAATGGTTTATTCCTCTCTCACTATTTAATTTGTGATTGTTTGACTTTTTTCATATACTGTTTTCATATGCCTGAAGAATGGTAAACCGAAACGTCGTGACTTTACAACCCGTGATTTTAAATTCCAAAAACTCCACATTATGAGACAATTATTATGAAATTGTGTTTCTTCTATTCCTATTGTATATCTTATTATTTTTTATTAAAATTAATTTATTTATTTCATTCACTTATACCGGGTGAGTTTTTTTTCTGTTGATCAGAATGGGGATCTCGGAAACTAGAGGAGATATAGCAATGGTTAAGTTGGGAAAGATGTGCAGTTTTACTGGTCCAATTTTTTCACTTTTGGATTTTTGTAAAAAGTCAGATATTTTGAAAAAACGAAATTCTGTCGATTTAGTCAATCCCCCTAGCTCCTTTGTTTTTGATTTTACAAAAAAAGTGTAAATATCAAAATTGAAGGGAATTGTCTGCCAAATATGATTGTCATGTTCTCGTTTGCGTGACAGCTCTCGTTTTCGAGATATGACAAAAACTTATATTTTTTTGAATGGAAACCATAGTTGGCTATGCCCTCAAAAGATCGGACATTTTTGAGCTTATCTTCGATATAATACTCGATATAGTTATTCATAAAAATAACGGAGTTATGGATGCTTTTCTCTCTTATTTTCACCTTTAACGTAGGTAGCCATAAAATAGAACTATTCAAAAAACATTGAACGATTTCTTTATTAGGTATATCAGATATAACGGAAAAACTAAATAAGTAGGTACTTACTAAAAACTTAAGACATAATAATGGTTACAATTTATTTTCGGAAAGTCCAAAGTTATTTAGACAAAAATTGCATCTTTTTAAGATTGACATTACCGCTTTCCTCTCAGACCGCCTATCAATTCCTTCAATTGCTTGTAATACCGCCTCCCTTAGGTCACGAACTGTCTCATACTTTCTTTTGTATACTTTGTTTTTTAGCGTACCCCATAAATAGAAGTCTATAACTGCCAAATCGGAAGACCGGGGTGGCCATTCGCGTGGGCCATTTCTTCTTATCCAAGAGTTTCTAAGTGTTGTCTTACTAATAACGAGTTATGAGTAGGTGCTCCATCATTTTGGAACCACTCAATTTCTAAACGAGTTCTCAGATTCAAATTATGCAACATGTCTTGAAAAGTGTATTGCAAGAAATGCAAGTAGCGCTCCCCAGTAAGTGATTCGTCATAGATAAAAGGCCCCAAAACAGTA
The DNA here is from genome assembly GCA_034190945.1 of Octodonta nipae. Taxonomy (NCBI): domain Eukaryota; kingdom Metazoa; phylum Arthropoda; class Insecta; order Coleoptera; family Chrysomelidae; genus Octodonta; species Octodonta nipae. The sequence goes on from CM067221.1 coordinate 6,904,265, forward strand.
GACCCTGTGATACTACACCAAACATTAAAACCAAATTTTACCTGGGGTCGTTTTTGTTCTAAATGGAAAGGGTTTTCTTTAGCTCAGATATGCTCATTGTGTCTATTGAACATACCGCAGTTAGTAAATCTAGTTTCATTTGATCATAACACCTTTATTGCAAACTTTGGATTGTCAAGGCACATGTCTTTAAACCATGTAGAAAACAAAATACGTCGATATTCGTCACCAGCATGCAAAGTTTGAGAAACTGAAAGTTTGTACGGGTAGAACTTGTGAGCTTTCAGTACCTTAACTACAGTTCGTTGAGATGTACCAGTTTCTGCCGCAATCTCACGAGTTGATGTAGATGGATTTTTATTTACCACTGCCAAAACATTTATTTGTGCTGCTTCGTTAATTTGATTACGTTCCTTTGGTGGTTTAGTAAAAGATCCATATCTGCGTAAACTATCGTAAAGCCTCTTAAATGTACATAGAGCAGGTTGACGATGATTAAAATATCTATGAAAGTATTCCTCAGCTGCACAAAATGAATTTTTATGGCATATGATATAACATTCCGCCATATTCAGTTTTTCTTTGTTAGCATATTCCATTTTATCACGAAAACTTGTCAATATCGACTGTCAGTTCAGCACTACTAATGGAATTACTCTCAAATGAGGAAACGTCAAAGTGAAAACAATCTTTTTCATGGCTACCTACGTTAAAAGTGAAAATAGAGAAAAGCATAATAACTCCGTTATTTTTATGAATAACTATATCGAGTATTATATCGTTGAAAAGCTCTAAAAATGTTCGATTTTTTGAGGTCATAGCCAACTATGGTTTCCATTAAAAAATAGATAAGTTTGTGTCATATCTCGAAAACGAGAGCTGTCACGCAAACGAGGACAAGACAATCATATTCGGGACTCAATTCCCTTAAATTTTGATATTTATACTTTTTTATAAAATCAAAAACCATGGAGCTAGATTTGACTAAATCGACAGAATTTCGTTTTTTCAAAATATCTAGTAAGCCATGACTTTTTACAAAAATCCGAAGGTGTCATTAAATTGGGCCAGTAAAACTACAAATCATTGCTCTATCTCCGCTAGTTTCCGAGATCCCCATACTGATCACTAAACAAAAACTCACCCTGTATATTAATAGTGTTTTGTATATTGTGTTATACGTTATACTTATCTCTGTTTGGAGACGTTTCAACCCCGACCTTGGAGTCATTGTCAATCGCTTTGTATTGTATTTTAAGTTGTTTCTAAAAAATTTCGCTATGGTGTTGATTTTGTTATTTGTCAAATTTTCCTCAGTTCTCGGTTTGGTAACCAAATTTGGGAATCAGGATGTTGTGATTTAACACCTTTGGACTTCTGCCTGTGGGGTTATATGAAGTGACAAGTTTATACCGAAACATTGAATTCCGAAATTAGACGTTATATCAATGAAATATCGCCACATGTATACAATAATGTATTGTCAAGGGTACGTACGCATATGTGCCAGCAAAGCCGTGGGTGTCATTTACAAGAATTTATTTAATACATGAATCCTAAATGTATATAAATCAACAAATCATTCAATCGTTTGCGCCCTTATTGATACTCCCGTTATATTGAAAACAATCGCTTATGTCCAGATAATACGAGTATACCAATATTATACGAGGGTGAATCAAATATGAACCGGACTTTTCTGTTTCTCGCCCTGTAGGTAATTCGAGTGGCGTGACGTCTCGATATATGTTAGGTAGGGATGTTAAGAAGAGGGGAGTTCGTCGGTTTGGCGAGGCGTAGTCGATGCGCTGTTAGTAGCATCATGTTAGAGCAAGAGGTGCATACGTCTGTTGCGCAACGTGTTGTTATCAAATTTTTGGCGCGGGAGGGCGTTAGATCGTCTGAAATTTTGCGTCGACTATCTGCACAGTTCGGCAATGAAACACTTTCAAGGACCCAAGTGTACGACTGGCACAAAAAGTTTTCAGATGGCCGAGAGACAGTGGAAAATGAGCCTCATGCACGCCGGCCCACGACAAGCATCAATGAGGCGAATATCTACGCCATTCGTGAGCTGATTGAAGGCGTACTGCTGATCGATTTTCTGCACGAACGCCGTATAATTAATGCTGAGTATTACTCCGAACTACTCCAACAAGTGAAACTTGCCTATCGGCAAAAGAGGCGGGATATGTCTATCCGAAGTGTGATTCTGTTGCATGACAACGCTCGGCCACATAAAGCTGCATTGACTCAAGGAAAATTGAACAAAATGCATTGGGAAACCCATGAACACCCGCCTTACAGTCTTGATTTGTCGCCATGTGACTACCACATGTTTGGGCCACTTAAAGAAGAACTGAAGGCCACCACTTTGAGGACAACGAAGGTGTAGAAACGTTTGTGCGCAATTGGTTATCGACACGACCAGTTTCATTCTTTGAGAAAGGTATTAAAAAACGTCCGATTCCGTGGGAAAAATGTATACATAAGAGAGGAGACTATATAGAAAAATAATATGTATTAAAATTTGTATTGATCGTACCAATAAAATTTTTAAAACAAAAGTCCGGTTCATATTTGATTCACCCTCGTAATTCAATTTCTCGTTTAAATTGTTGAAAGGCACTACGAGGAAGCTTCAGATAATTGAGTAAATCACAAACGAATCCTCAAACAACATCTCACACATGTCCGTGCTCGTTTGCAAGTTCTTTCATCCCATGTAGATCTCGTTACGGTTATAACGGCCTGTTCCGGATGACATTTCTTGAATACGAACGTTTTCATTAACCATCGAAAACGCCCAGGCAATGCGAGATGTAATGTAATGTAATGCCCGAGAAAATAGGCATACCTACGTTTCGGAACGGCTTTGTCGAGATGGAAATTATAATAAGACGTGGGGTATTATGTAATGGCTGCTTTTTTGATAACGCGTGGGAGTTCTCGAAAAAAAAAGACGGCACACTTGTTAAACATCTACGCTTTCTACAGTTTTAATTTGTGAAAGATGGGACTTTGAATATTAAAAAGTAGGGGTTCGGTATATACGAAAGGAAAGGAAGTAATCTCTGAAAATGTTTCCTCAGGGGTGATGTTCGTTTGAATTGCAATGCTTCATTGTTAAGTTTAGAGTCTGAAAAAATACCTCCTGTCTCAACCGTGATGTAAGTGATATTAACAAAAGACACATCTCCAATAAAGTTAATAATTAAAATTATCCTAACAAAAATCCTAGATGTCGGTCTTACATCTCGCGTCTTCAAAAAGCCTTGAAGTGTTTTTTGAATGAGTATCTTTCCCAATTATATTCTGCAACATTTCTACCTACAATAAACGAATCCTTTATAATTTGACTGGAGAGTATCTGTGTCTGCTTTACGAGGAGGACTAGTTTTATATATCTTTCAGCCAAACCTGTTAATATCTGTTTTGGTAATTATTTTTTTCTATAACCTTAAATGTAAAATCTAAGAAATGCTAACGTATACTAAGTACTACATATAATGACGAGCATAAAATTAAGAAATGTGATAGGTCTCTGTATTTGCTGACTGATAAATGACGAATGAAATGGCTATAAAGTAGGTGCCATTGTAAGACAAAATAGCAGTAGTAAAAGCCATTGTATATTCATTGTATAGTCATTTAGTCGATATTTTTGGCATGTCCCTTTAAATTCTAGTTATCCAGGTTCTACGAAATCTGAATTCTCTCTCTCTCTCTCTCTCTCTCTCTCTCTCTCTCTCTTTACGATGCATAAATCTCTCGTTGTGTGGAAAACAACAACACTACTCTCCTCCTAGTTAAAATTAGTGATGTGCCGGATCATTAAAATTATATATCCGCGGATACGGATCTGAATACGGATATTTGGTTCTAAGATCCGCGGATACGGATACGGATCTTAACTTTTTTAGAGTACGCGGCGGTCAATATTGCACATAAACCTTTGTTATGGGCAAAAGTTATTGACCTCCATAAGCGTTAACTCTCATAACCTAAGACATTATAGTATGATCACTACCAGCGACAAGCATTCCAAGTGAGCAATTTTTTAGTGCGGCAGGAATTGTTTATGAGCCACATCGTAACAGCCTTCTGCCAAGTTGCTCTTTTTAATGCGCTTTTATTAGGTCGATGTATACATACGTAGGTATCTATCTATGTAACGGAAACTTTCAACGTAATTTTCACCAACTTAAAGAAGTCCAATTAAGTTGAAAATTGGCACACGTGTCAAGGTCCGATGACAATACAATTCTTTAATTTGTATTTTTCCGTTTGTTGTCTTTTTGTCACTGTTCTTGCATAAATACAAATTCGTCTACTACTGCCATCTAGTTAGCAGTAGTAGAACTAGCTGTGATGAAATGGAAACTTGAAGTAAACTTTTTAAATATAAATACTAAAGACGCTTATGAGACTAAAAACTTAGAAAATAATTATTTTTAGCTTTTTAGTTATAGGTGGAAGTCGGTTATATATTTTTTTTAAATGTTTTATTTTCAACTTTTAGTTTTTTTGAACTCAGATAGTTTTCATTCTTTATTTTTTATTTTGTATGTATAACCTTAATAAACAGAACCAGGTAACATCGAACGATTCAACATTACATAATGATACATTTTCATTTAAATTGACAGGTAAATGTTTACGAACAAAATATACTAGTACGCGTTGACTTCACAAGCCTAAAATATATGTATGCCTTATGTAACCTTTTTTTCAACTTTTTTTGACAACTCTGTATAACTATAGATAATTGCACTCCGCCCTATGTACCAATCATCATGTACATACGACTGGCCACGGACAAGCATAAATTTGTGAGCTGCCTTCTGTAAACTATAGGACGGAGTAGAATCCATCCCATATTTACGGAGTCAAATCCGTCCTATGTTTTAACCGTAGTATATAACTCCTTGTGGGCTACCCCATGAATTATTTCATTTTTAACATTTTATATTATCGCATTGTGTAACATTAATTCCTATCCACACTTTATGTAACTTCTTATGGGCTATAAAAGCAATAATTTTTTAATCACACTGTATAAATATAATTCAACTCCAGCATATATTTCAACCCTCCTGTATATGATTTGCTTATGTCCAAATCATATAACAGTTTTTTAATCACCCTATATAATTTTAATTTCACATTTTTTCCAACATTTTTATACCACCAAACGTCCACTCCACCCTATATTCCAACCATCCTGTATATACGGCTGCCTATGGACTATGGACCACTATCATTCTTTTCCGTCCTATATTTCAATCATCATATAAATGCAACTCCTTCTATCACTTTACTTTGTGATTTTGTTTGCTATAACTAAACACCCTGTGTATAAACGCACCAAATAGCAGTTTAAATTTTAACATGTGTTGCCACTGAATGTTCTATTAGGCCGGGAGAATTTGACAACCAAAAGCACCGTCTTCGAAAAATGGAAAAATTTGCATTTAAATAGGTATTTGCCTGGTATAAAAACAAAACGAGCTTGGTACTCATTGATTTAAGGAGCCGAAAATACTATGCTTTACTACCTATATGCTTGCGATGTAAATAGAAAATTTTCAAATTCGCAATTAAAACTTCCAGTGCCTAAAATTACCGCACTATTACGTTGGAATTAAAATATTTATGAGGGAATATCCGTTATGTAATTTCGATGAAATTTTTGATAAGAATTTTGGAATTTTCGGCAATTTTCTGCAAAACTGCAAGTTGCACGTCGCAGAAAAGTATATGAGATCACCTAGGTATCTTCCTTAATAGATTAACATTAAAAAACTATACACATCCATTTTTCCATGCACGCATGTGTTCATTCTCAAATTTCATCACTTTGCCAATAGAATTCTTTTCCAAAATTTGAAGTTTCACCAATCCAGATATATACTCTATTAAACAAGACCATATTCAGTCAAAACGGTTCACCACAGGAGAAGAAATCAGCTAACATACATACAAAAAAAAGCGACGAATTGATAACCTCCTCCTTTTTGGAAGTCGGTTAAAATGGGAGCATTGTGGACATCACATTGGAAACGGAATGCCCAAGGTCATGAAGTTAAAATTTTCATGTTATTTATGCTTTAAAAATGAAACTTAATGGTAAGTTTTAAATCTCTAAAACAACATACAACACCCATACATATATTTTTTTAGTTTTTGCAATAATAGCTCACTAATTAACCAATGGGATTGTTCAACATCTGCTTTTGTAAGTTTGTAAAATTCTGTTGCTCATAAATTACTAAAACTGTTAAAATTACGACTATCCTACATATTAATTTTTATTAAAAAAACTTTATATGTGTCTTGCGATGTACCTTCCTCTAGTCAAAAACATCTATGGAGTTTTTTTTTTGTAACAGAAAGTAACAATTTCCCCGAGTATATCTATTATGCATTGCTTACATAATTATATTTGATTGTAGTGTTTGGTACTGTTAGTTTATTTACTTCCTATCCAATTTGCAATAATAATGTTGTGTTTTTTAGCCAGTATAATTGAATTTATCACTAGAGTAACACCTTCGGCTGAAGGCTAAGGCTACGGCTGAACAATCGACTTCGGCCAAAATCTGATCTTATGTTGGACTCTAACAATAACATATTTCTACCTCTTTCAAGGCAGAACCAAGAAAATGATTGACCAATACCAGCTGACGGTCTAAAAATGTCTTATTGAAGAAGCCATATCTCGTGTTTAAGTATTAACCATCTTTCTGTTCAAGAAAAGTTCAGTTTTTTTAAAATTTCGTTTTAGAAATTTTTACATATTTTCATACGTCGTCAGTTATTATTATCCTTGAAATTTTAATAACTAAATCTAAAAAACGGGTAATATAAAATTTTAATAAAGCATGCCTTACGCCCACGTTCAATAAAATTGTCTGACACAAAAGAAACTAAAAACGGTACCGTGTAACGTTCTCCGGCCTTCCACGCGAAACTTTTCATAATTAAAATACAAAGTTTATTTCGTGAAACTTCTAAATGGAGAATAAACATTTCTTCGTTAAAACGTTAAAGCTTAATAGAAAAGCTTAATTTGATTCCGTTGACGTCAAAACTTTGTGCGAAGGCGTCGTTCTGTGAGAAAATGCAAATAGCGTGCAGAAATCGATATCACACACAAGAACGTACGGGCAGATTGTTGTTGATTTGTTCGGTCTTCGGTTTTCACACAGTGTCCAGTTTGCATAAATGGACGTGAGAGTCAGCATGTTGTGGCCTTCGATACCAATAGCGAAGCATTTTTAATAACGTTGTGGGAATATCTGAAAGGGCCTGTCAATTTTATGAACGGATTTTCGGAATATTCGCAATCAAAATGCAGGACATGGCTATTGAAATAATAGTAATAATTATGGAGTTTTCCATCAGTATTATTTATAATATTAGAACAATAAAGATGATTTTTAATTCACTTTAAAAAAGGAGAAGGTTCTCAATTCGCCTGACCAGGCTGTATGTAATTTTCATGACTTAAATTAATATTTACCTATGAAATTTGTCAATACAATATGGTTTCAGTACCGCTCCATTACGAAATCAATGTCTGGCAGTACCTGAACGAAATTTTTCCACATCGGTGGATTGAGAGGCGCGGATCGGTAGAATGGCCAGTACGATTTCCTGATTTGACGCCATTAGACTACTTTTTATGGGAACTTAGATAACCTAAAAAGACGAATCACGGTTGACATTAGATCAGTCACGCTTGAGATGTTGAGTAACGTTAGAAGACATTTCTATACCAGATTAGCATGTTGCCAAGACATCATAATGAAACATCATTAATAAATATAAGAAATAGAACAGGGCCCAATATTGAGCCTTGTGGCACCCTCGTATGGACTGTCTTGAAATTTGATCTAGTTTCGCCTACTTGAACAGCTTGTTCACGGTTTGTGATGTATGATCGAATCCATTCATTTGCTGAGCCTCTGACGCCTATTCTGTTAAGTTTATCTAGTAACAAGTAATGATCTATGGAGTCAAATGCACGTGATAAATCGAAGAAGCAAGTTATATTTAATATTTTATTGTTCAATGAGTCATATATAAAATTGCATAGCTCCGATAATGCACTATGTGTAGATTTATTTGCACGAAAGCCGTATTGGCAGGGGATTAGTAAATTATAATTCTCGAGAAAACTGTTCCGTCTAATGTTGTAAGCCGCTTCAAAAACTTTAGCTAGCTGACTTTGAACACATATGTTTTGATAATTTGTAATATTGTGTACTGGACCTTTATTTTTGTAGACTGGTATAGATTTAGATTTTTTGAAATGTTTTTCCTGTTTTAAAAAACTCATAAATTAGATAAGAGAGTAGAACACAAATTTCTTCCATTACAGATCTCAAAACAGTATCATTTATTTCATCTATTCCAGCTGCTTTTTTAACAGTGTTTTTTTTTTAATTAAATATTTAATTTCGTCCGGTGTTGAAGGCGTTAAGAAAAATGACGTTTTAGCAAAATCACAAAGTTTAATCTGTTCATTACATATATCTCCCATATTCATAAATTTGTTGTCAGAATATAGAAAGAGTATGTGAAACTTTTCGTTAGCGATATTCAGATACCAAAGCATACTCGTGACACCATGACTCAGATCATTAATTTGTCGTAGATAATGGATACGGATCATTCACAATTGTAAAACGCAAAAACAGGAACAAACAAGAAATTTAACAAACTAAGTTAGTGTTCGAGGTGGTTGCCTCCGAGTTCCAAAACAGTTTTGCGTTCTTCTTCAAAATTCAGCATGTGTGACACTCTCAATTTCTTGCGGGATAGAGATCGAAATGCATTTCTAACTCTTTCCTAGCAATCTGATTTGTTGTTAAACATTATTTTTTATGCGACCCCAAACAAAAAAGTCTAATGGAGTGATATCGGGAGAACGATGAGGCCATTGATGAGGTCCATTGTTCGCTACTTAATGACCTTCAAAATGATTGTATCTCAAAATTTAAGACGTTTAGATCGTATATTTATATGAAGTTGTTTTATTAAAATGGACCCAAGAATCATTAAGGAAGACCATGTATACAGTGTCTGGTCGGGAAACGTTCGTCCGTCGCGAATTGGCTAAACTTTGTTGTGAATCCCATTATATTGATTTTTTTTTATAAATAATGACTAAATTTTTATATTAATTATTATATATTTTATTTCAGGTAAGCACAACTTTCTGCTTGCAGTTTCTATTTCGAGATGTGAGTATAAAAACGATTTTACTTGGGTGATTTAGGTGTGCAAAATATTTAACAAACTGTAATGTTCTTCGTTAAGATAAATAATATCTTCTGTTGAAGTGCAAACTTTAAAATTTAATGTTTTCCATGGATTATCTCTTTGTAAACTTCTGATAAATAAAAAATGTAACCATATGGCTTATCAGTTATAGTTCCTGAAGAGATGACAATATTTACGAACACTTTTGAAATTGAGAATTAAGATAAGGTGATGGAATTTTAAACTGATAATTTCGTATATTTAAATAAGATAATGACAGAGTATCAAATAACTGTCGCGATGTAAGGAAATATTCTGATTTCGTTTAGCTTGAAAATATTGCAGCAAAACTGACAATATCTTAAACAAAGAACAAATATCATTATTATATATCCTATTTTTATTTCACCTAAAAATTAAGTAGTTTTATGTCAGATAGGCATATAATTTTCTGCTCCCAATTTATGTTTAGAGATGTGGAATGAAGAACAAAAAGTTTTTATAAAATACTCGAAATATCAAAAATAAAAAATGATGAAATCAAAGACGATTAAAACGTAGTTGAAATTGTCTGAGATAGCGGAGATTTATCCGGATTTCATAGGCTAAAGGACTGCCCCGATTGTAGAAATTATTAAATAATGTTAATTTTCTTTTTTTTACCTACCGAAGAATAAAAAAATGCATTCTTCTATTACAAGTTGCTTAGATGTACTGAAAATACTCTATCTCCCATTCCGAAACACCGGGTTTTTATAAATAATGGATCCATTTTTTAAAGATGAGTATTTATTAAAGTACAAATCCAAAATGAATAATCTTTATACTAATGAAAAGTGGAAGTTTCAACGTTTTTTCGCAACACATTATAAATGTTCAGTATGTCCTCCGTCTTCTTCACGGTAGACATATTGGTAGAGGTGGGACGTAAACAGCTTTCTTAACATAACCCCGTAAGAAGTAGTCACATAGGGTGAGATCAGGAAATCTCGGTGGCCAGTAGTGTAGATCTTCCCTAGCGCTGAGTAAGGGATGCATTCAAACAGCTTCTGGGACCATCTTTGCCCGCCGAAACTATGAAACTTCCTCTTTCCATTGGTATAAAGATTGTTCCTTTTGAATGTGTGCTTTAATTACTACGAATTTTTAAAAATGGGTCCATCATTTATAATAACCCTCGTATATTGCCTTCGTCTATTCAGCTTATATTCGTGTTGAGGCTTTTACAGTTTTCAGAGGTTTTTTTGTTTTTTTCGGTCACACCGTATTTTATTACTTTATTTATTTATTTAACCAATAGATATACACAATAATATCAGGACATTATTACATAATCTCCACAGAAGTAATCGGAGTTACCTGTTCGTGGTCTTGGCATAATACCTAAAACTAATAATATAGTTTCAATAACAATGGTGACTTTTTTGTCAATTGCCTATCTGATTCTGTTATTCTCTTTATTGATTATCCACTTTTTTAACTTATTTTTTATTGCACTTACATTGCTTAATGCTTTTAGTTCATTTGGAAGACTGTTGTATACATTTATTGCTATTATAAAACTGCGTTTCTTACTGACTGTTTTTGTTCTATGTCGGAGAAGAATGCTCTTGTTACTAGTAATACTGTTTGAGTTCAGGAGTTTTTCTTTCAGAGTAATGTAGTGATATTTTAAAGATTCAAGTGAGAAAAGCTCCTCCAATTTTAAAGGATTGTTATGTAAGCTTGTTTTATTCTTGTTTACGATTTTTAATATTTTTTTCTGGTGGCTTTACAGACGTTTTGTAGCGTTGGTGTAAGCTCCCCCCGCAGGCAATGATTCCATAGTTGATCATGCTGTGAAAAAATGCGTAATACAACTTCATCAATGTGTCCGTTTTCATAATCTTAGGGAGATTATAGAATACAAATCCTAAATCCTTTGTTTTTCTAAGAATGCATTCTACATGTTTATCCCACTTCATTCTGTACATGATTCCACCCTATTCAGGTTTTTTCCGTTGACTGAAATGTTTAGGTTTACCGGAACACTTATGTTGCAATTTCCAAATGTCATGTAAACAGTTTTTTTGTCCAAATTTAAAGATAGTTTATTTAAAGCTAGCCAATTACTTATAGCTTCAAGATAGTTATTCATTTGGATCTCTACTTCAGCCCAACTTTCTCCTATAGATATAACCGCTGTGTCATCCGCATATGATATTATTACGTCATCAGGTATAGTAGTTACTAAGTCATTAACGTACAGAATGAATAACAATGGCCCCAGTACTGTTCCTTGTGGAACACCTGTTCGAACTTCACAATATTCACTTACATACTTTAACACGCTGTTTTCTATCTAGCAAATAGGAAGTCATGAACTTAAAAGCCTTGCCTCTTATTCCATAACAGCATAATTTTTCTAATAATAACTTGTGATGACAGTATCAAATGCTTTCGCTAAGTCAAGAAATGTAGCTGCAATTGGGGTACTTTTATCAAGCTTTTCATAAATTACATTTATTAGACATTTGTTCTTACTGTTCCAAAGATATTTATTATTTCAAAAATATTTAATTTACCCAGGCATATAAAATGCTTCAGTAATTAAAGCTTAAAAACAATTTCTAAGAATCAACATTTATTTATAATGGCATTTTTTAAAAATTATTTCAATTAAAAAAACAATTTCTAGGAATCAACATTTATTTATAATGGCATTGTTTTAAAATTATTTCAACTAAAAGTGCTTCAGTCTTTAAGAATTATCATATTTTTGGCCTATCGTATAAATAACTTTACCTACCATTCTAATTATACCTAATAAAGTGTAGAAACTTTTGAAAGTACTTCAATTTGGTTACGACTACTGATAAAAAAATCAAGTACTGCATACTGAGCCTACTACATTGTATATGTAATTATTGTCCTCTTCAATTTCCATTATTTCCTTGGGAAAAGTCACACAGTGTCATGTCAAGTGTAATCGATGGTCTACTACTGTTTAGATAATCATATGCATATTGGAAAAAAATACATACATATACATAATTCTATAGTTTCAGCAATACCACTAAGAGCCAACCGAAGATCAGGTCGGATCTAATTTCCCATATTTTCAATATTATTTTTACATAGCCATGGTCAGGCAAATACGTCTGCATACAACGGAGGAACAACAATTGAAACAAACAAAGCTTTGAACTGCAGTAGCATCTCTCTCGTTGATTTGAAACCATACTTCATATCCTACTGACTTCCCCAGATATCACACTTTATTGTTTGAAACATTTTTCCTAATTTTTTTACAATGTCATATTGCAGACTAGAACTTCAAATTAGTCTTATTTGAATTTCCATCAAGAAATAAAATAATAAAGGAAAATATATCATTTTACTACTGCAGAGAGTAATCTATCAAAACGTATTCAAATTCAAATGGAGCTTCCCTGCTGGCCTTAACCGAAACGTAATGCATAATATAATATGGATCGCGTCCAAAAAATTTACATACTATAGTACTTCTGCATTATCATCGTAACAGCGGATTCAAATAGTGAGAACTCATCACAGGCAGAAAATACAAAGTAATTATGTAAGTAAATTTAAAAATATTGCTTCAGGACATTTGCAAAGAGACAATTCGGGGTACATTAGGGAAACGAACTAACTATAAAGAAACGAAAACGAGAACCTAAGCAGGAAGCGTCAGCTCTCGTTAATATCGTATCATGTTGACCTAGTTCCTTGGACAGATAATTGTATAGAGATTTTCAGGATCTTGAAACAGAAAAATGTCTGATAATATCACCTTTATTGAGAGAAAAAATTTTATTGGAAATTTAATGGTTTGTTAAGTTCTTTGTTTTTCCTACTAATTAATATTTTCCAATGACTTCAGGAAAAACTCGCTAAATCTCGTTGTGATGGGTCGAGTTGTCAATGGACAATTAGCAAAAGATAAAAGCAGTTTTGCGAGCTTGGTCATTCAAGACATAAAAAAAGTAGCTGCCAATTCTGTAAGTGATAATACGAAATTGGATATTATGCTTAAGTTTCAAGAAGACCCACTTAATTCTGATCGAAAAGCAGCTTCACTGTTCAACGTTAGCCACACATCAATATTAAAGGAAAGTAAACCCACAAGTTCCAGGCAATACAATATGGTTTCAGCAAGACGGAGCACCGCCTCATTATAAAATCAATGTCCGGCAGTACCTGTACCAAATTTTTCCAAATCGGTGGATTGAGAGGCACGGATCGATAGAATGGTCATCACGATGTCCTGATTTGACGTCATTGGACTACTTTTTGTGAGGATATGTCAAAAGTACTCTATACAAAACTAAACCCCTCAACTTAGATGAGCTAAAAAGACGAATCACGCTTGCGATTAGATCAGTCACTCCTGAGATGTTGAATAACGTTAGAAACATTTCCTATACTGACAATTTTTTTATGTTAAGAAATAATCACTATTACTTATTAGGTTTTTAGTGTAATCTAGTGAATTTTTGAAATAAAATAATTTTCTTTTTTTAATATTAATTTTTGTAATAAATATGAAAACACTTTTTTGATTTTCGTCCAGCCCGAGATATTTTGATTTTTTAACAGATCTTTTGGGAGTACTTCTGTTGTTAACATAACAATTAGTATTAGGTGTGTTGTTCATGTCTCATTCTCTCTTTATATGAAATTACAAATCCCTGTATTTGATTGTTTTTTGAACCTGCTTAATTGCAGCAAATGCCAGACAATTATCTGAGATCTTGACTACTAATTGACACTCCAGAACAAATCAGTTATAGTTGATTTTCCATTCCTAAATCCATGCTTCTGCCTTGGAACAATTTGGTCCCACCCTAAGAAAAAGTTTGCAATAACTGATGTAAAACGAACTGGGCAGTAGCGGCTTGCTAAGTAATAATTTGTTCCTTCTTTTGAATGTAGGATTTACTGAGTGGTCTTTTTTACGTTAACTGAAGAGTACATTATACTCGAAAGAGAAAACTCCTACACATCTGCGTATTTTTTCAATATGAGTAATGAATACTAGTCTAGCTCTGAAGAAGTATTGTTTTTAATTTTTTAGAGGAGTAGTTAAAATTAACTAGAGGTTTAGTAAAAACTAGCTCTGCAAATGTATTGACGAAAATATCACCATTTCGACTCTTCAGTATTTTTTAATAAGGAATTGATATTAGACTGAATGTATTTATGGAGATTCTTTAAATTATTATATATATTAGGATATCAAAACCTTTCTATTGTTTTAAAAAAGTCGATGAAAACATTTAACAGATTTTGTTTTTATCATTCAAAATGTGAGGTGAAGTGCTAACTTGAACCAGATGTCTTAAAAGAAGTATCATGAGTAGTTCACATCCAATATATTTCAAAAAATGAAATCCATTTATCATCAGACTAAATTCCCAGAGGATTTAGTGTATCCTCCGATCCAATTTAGAAGGAAACGTTTTCACTATTCGGTTCATCACATCCTGAGAATATCAACCAGTCAGCTAAATTCATTTTGATAAATTGGTGAAGATATATAAAGAGGAAAATCAAAACAAAACAAACAAAAAGCATCAGGTCTTGATTGTTTCGTCCATGTGCTGACCCAATTCCCTCAAAGATTGAATAAGAACAGACCCTTTGGTGAATACGATTGGAAAAAGCGCTGAAATTTTCAAAAAACGAGAAATCTATATTGATTGCGTCACTTTTCGTTCAGAGAAAGTTTATTGGAATATCTATGAAAATAATCGTTCTTTTTTTTAGTTTTATTACGTTATTTATGTAGAGAGATTATTTTTATTGGGGTTTCCGTTTACGTTAGAAGTTTAGTTGAAGAAAAATCATCGGAAAAGTATTTTGACGTTTTTACGAGGCGTTAAAAACTGTTACTGTTGTATGTGAGCTTAAAATAGCTACAATCGTGAAAAAATCCTGTAAATATTAGCGAAATTTTGTTCGCAGTAATTCGCTAATAATAAATAGACGACGCTTTAAAGCAGTTTATTTTAGATTTTTTGTTTACCTAACTAAAAATATAACAATGGAATGTTTTTTTCTGTTACTATGGTGCGTGAATGTAACAAATGAGATAATTAACAAAATTCCTACAGTATATTAAATTGCATTTATAAATATCTTAGATCATTTACCATCTAGATATAGCCTGTCAAGCATAAAATCGTAGCAATGCTAGAAAGAGAAGGCAATAGAGACAGTAAGAGGCTATTTCACTTAGTGGGTGGAAGCAGCCAATGAACAACATGCTGAACGTATTTCATTAGAAGCTGCTCCAAACCGAGTGAAATAGCCTCTTGCCCTCTCTATTGCCCACTCTCTCCTTAGTCGTACCACGACTTTTATGCACTGCAGGCTATCCCCAGAAAGTACATGCTCTAAGTTATAAATTTAATCCTAACCTAACTAATGTGCCGTAATAATTCCAATGCCATAGATTCGGGTTTAAGGGTTATAATGACATGTCACTGACAATATCGTAGGAAAATACGTTAATCTGAATAAGGCATTAAAGATATGTACCAGCGTGATTCTAGATTTCTTTAGGAGTTATTTTAATCCTATCATTAAATGTTTGTTTTAATATCCTTTCGTATTTTGAAGAGATGGGCGTAAATAATTATAGCCCTTTGGTAAGTTTCATATCCCGAGGTTCTCCTACTTGTTTTGGTTGGAAAGTATTTTCTAGGTGTTGTTTTTTCTGCATTAGTGATTCTGCATGGTCGGCATCTTAGTGGTTTTCCATAGTCCGTGTTTTAGTTTGCTAACTCTTTCAAATAGTTACCAATAAGCCTTTTTATTGGTCCTCTTTTTACTTGCTGACTGATATTATTGAGTATAATTGTTATATCAAGCTCACGCATAATTCCATTTCCCAATCCAACCGATACAATATCTAGCCTAAAACTTTATATTTGGACGCAATTTTCAACTTGAACATAGAATTGTCTTCTAAATGTTATTTGTGGCATGTACTTGATTATATTTAAATTTTCTTAAAGAATTAGATAAATTATTAATTGACATAAATTACAAAGAATCAACTATCAAACTCACCCTAGAAATTGAACAAAAAAACAAACTGTCTTTCCTAGACATATTAACAACAAAAACAGAATCTTCATTCGAAACAGAAGTTTATAGAAAACATACTCATACTAATAGATACCTAACTTTCAATTCAAATCATCCGATTACAGTAAAGATAGGTGTTATTAAATCATTATATGATAGAGCAAAGACCATCTGTTCTGATAATAATAAATTCAACAAAGAAAAAACAATTATAAAAAATGTTTTCACTGGAAACAATTACCTCACAAAATTCATCAACAAAGAGTTAAACAGACTTGAACAGAAAACAAACCTTCCGAATCAACCCAGAACTTCTCTTATTAGCACTGTTGAAAAGAGTGGGCAACAGATTTAATGTTAAAACAACATTCCAAACAAGAAATATACACTGAAATCACTAATATCGAAAACAAAACCAACCAACAAAACTCAGAACTCAAAAAACTGCATATACGAGGGTGAATCAAATATGAACCGGACTTTTGTTTTAAAAATTTTATTGGTACGATCAATAAAAATTTTAATACATATTATTTTTCTACATAGTCTCCTCTCTTATGTATACATTTTTCCCACCGAATCGTAAGTTTTTTAATACCTTTTTCAAAGAATGAAACTGGTCGTGTCGATAACCAGTTGCGCAGAAACGTTTCTACACCTTCGTTGTCCTCAAAGTGGTGGCCTCCCAGTTCTTCTTTAAGTGGCCCAAACATGTGGTAGTCACATGGCGACAAATCAGGACTGTAAGGCGGGTGTTCAAGAGTTTCCCAATGCATTTTGTTCAATTTTCCTTGAATCAATGCAGCTGTATGTGGCCGAGCGTTCTCATGCAACAGAATCACACTTCGGATAGACATATCCTGCCTCTTTTGCCGATAGGCACATTTCACTTGTTCGAGTAGTTCACAGTAATACTCAGCATTAATTGTACGGCGTTCGTGCAGAAAATCGATCAGCAGTACGCCTTCAATCAGCTCACGAATTGCGTAGATATTCGCCTCATTGATGCTTTAGAATTTTTTGTGCTATGTGTATATTTACTAAAGCACCTCTAAAGATGGATCTAGGTCCTTGACAAAACAGAACAATTTTAAAAGATATGTTGCCTAAACGGACTCAACTAGAAATACAAATGAAGTTTGTAATAATTTCGTATCTGGAATAATAAAAAAGAAAAAAATAGATAATAACCTAAACTTATACCTTAACAATACTTTCCAACAAATATTAGAAAATTGACCAAAAATACAATCTACCAAAAGCGTTAGCCCTAAAAATAATATTATAGTGCATAATAAATATCCAAGTAACATGCAAAGAATAGCATTACCAAGCTATACTTTATTAGTTTTAATAAACTTAAATTGTATGTTGACTCTAGCGTAGTATAGCCATAATCAGAAAATTAATCAGGAGATCGTGATCAAACCTAAAGCTAACTATTATAACTGCTTTTGTATATTTTCTTCCAGTGCACTTCATTAATAAAAAAATTCAGAAAATTCTTAGTGTCCTTAGTGTCAGTAAGCCAAAAAGACTAGTCGGAATAGGACACACAAAATTAACAACCTGTTTATTTTGATTATTCCGACTAGTCTTTTTGGCTTAAAAAAGAAAATTGTAAAAAAGTACATTTTTTCTAATGCTTTGTTGTATTCGTGTTGGTGCTCAGAACATTTATCACTTGAAAATAAATACTAGTAATCTCGTTCGACACTAGAATAGCAACGGCCAACGATAAAAATTTTCATTAGGATGGTATAAGGCCACTTGGTCGTGGGAAAATATTGAAGACGTGGGAAACGAAGAAGACCACGGCGTTCTTTGATGTTTGCCGACTGTGTGCGGTCTGTTTACTGATTGGCCATTTCAAATTGGCTGTGCTTGCCTTGACTGGCTCAAATTAGTAAGCTGTCAAGCTCGTGCTCGTAGCATGGCTTCCATTTGTAGGTTCAAATGGCTCTCAGTCGGAAACTTGCGCTTACAAGAAATGATAATGACATCATAGAGCTTAGCAGGTTTAGGACTTCGTGTCCTGTGACTTACTAGTTTCTAAATAGATCAAATTTTTCAAATCAAAGGATTGTGTTCAACATTTATTTTCATGTGTACGTATATGTCCATTTTGTCTTACTTAAACTTTAAGTATGGACTTTGAGTTCCTTAACACTTAACCTGTACATGGGTTCAGCAATCTCCTACATGTTAGAGAACACTTTGACAACAATTATTAATAAAATTTGATATTAGAAGTTGGGAAGTAACAGGTCTTCAACCACCATGGCATTGTCATTAACTCACAATAGACTTTGAATAAATATGCCATCAAGGCTTCCACCACTCCATATGATGGAAAAACCGCATTTACGTGACATTTTGAGGAAATAACAAGGGTGAGAAACAAGATATATCCCCTCTTGCTCGATACATCCAGTCCAAGGGACCATCGTAACATCAAAACGGCACAATTTCTGTCGCGAACAATTCGACACAATATTTATCTTGCGACGAAAGTGACTTCTTCCGCGTTCTAGGGTTCGTACGTCTTCTTTTTCACATTTCCCAGCTCCCACTTGAAAGTTTTCGGGAAAATATCGCTTTCCACTCCCCAAAGTCGTTTTCACTGCACGTCGGAGCGAGGAAAAGCAAGCTGACTTCCTTTTCAAACTTGACCCACTTTAACGTTGCTTCGCTGCCCGAATTTGTTAGAAAAAAAAAAGACAGAAGGACGGGATATATTCGGCAAGGGTAGCGTGTTTAATTTTGGAACGAAGGGTATTCGGGGAAGTCAAAGAATACGCTGGTGTCGAGATTTGAAAAGTAGACTGATTGCTGCGGTAGCCTTGGTGCTTTTAAAGGAGTTGTCCTTGGGGAGTTTTTCCTTGCGCTCACTTTTTTCACGTCGGTTTTGTGTTGTGTGTATAGTTTCGAGTTTATGTTGCTAGACACGTTTGCGATTAACCCCTTCCGTGATTTTGAAGAGAAAAATACTCAAATGATTAATCATCGTGTTTGGGTTTTCCAATTAGTTGGTGTTCGTCCTCGTTGACAAGAAAAGCATATGAAATTTTGAGGTATGGCAACGCTGTTATCATCATATACAAGGTGAGTTTTTTTTTGATGATCAGTATGGGGATCTCGGAAACTTGCGGAGATAGAGCAATACTTAAATTTAATGACACTTTCGGATTTTTGTAAAAAGTCATGGCTTACTTGATATTTTGAAAAAAACGAAATTCTGTCGATTTAGACAAATCCCTCTAGCTCCTATTAATATATTAATGTCTTGTCCTCGTTTACGTGACAGCTCTCGTTTTAGAGATATGACACAAACTTATCTTTTTTTGAATGGAAACCATAGTTGGCTATGACCTCAAAAAATGGGACATTTTTAGAGCTTTTCAACGGTATAATACTCGATATAGTTATTCATAAAAATAACGGAGTTATGGATGCTTTTCTCTCTTATTTTCACTTTTAACGTAGGTAGCCATGAAAAAGCCTCATTTGAGCGTAATTCCATTAGTAGTGCTGAACTGACAGTCGATATTGACAAGTATTCGTGATAAAATGGAATATTCTAACGAAGAAAAAACGAATATGGTGGAATGTTATATCATATGCCATAAAAATTCAATTCGTGCAGCTGAGGAATACTTTCATAGATATTTGAATCGTCGTCAACCTGCTCTATGTACATTTAAGAGGCTTTATGATAGTTTACGCAGATATGGATCTTTTACTAAACCACCAAAGGAACGTAATCAGATTAACGAAGCAGCACAAAAAAATGTTTTGGCAATGGTAAATCAAAATCCATCTACATCAACTCGTGAGATTGCGGCAGAAGCTGGCACATCTCAACGAACTGTAGTTAAGGTACTGAAGGCGCACAAGTTCCACCCGTACAAACTTTCAGTTTCTCAAACTTTGCATGCTGGTGACGAACATCGACGTATTTTGTTTTGTACAGGGCTTAGAAACATGTAGCACAGTTTCCATTAAAGGTGTTATGGTCAGATGAAACTAGATTTACTAACTACGGCATGTTCAATAGACACAATGAGAATATCTGGGCTAAAGAAAACCCTTTCCATGTAGAACAAAGACGACCCCAGATAAAATTTGGTTTTAATCTTTGATGTGGTATCATAGGGTCTACTATTCTCTTAGATCATGTGCCATCTAGATATAGCCTGTCAAGCATAAATCCGTGGCAACGCTAGAAAGAGAGGGCAATAGAGACAATAAGAGGCTATTTCATTTAGTGGGTGGAAGCAGCCAATGAACAACATGCTGAACGTATTTCATTGGAAGCAACTCCCAACCGAGTGAAATAGCCTCTTGCCCTCTCTGTTGCCCTCTCTCTCCTTAGTCTTACCACGACATTTGTGCACTGCAGGCTATCTCCAGAAAGTACATGCTCTAAGACTATTCTGGGGCCTTTATCTATGACGAATTACTTACTGGGGAGCGCTACTTGCATTTCTTGCAATACACTTTTCAGGACATGTAGCATAATTTGAATTTGAGAACTCGTTTTGAAATTGAGTGGTTCCAACATGATGAAGCACCTGCTCATAACTCGTTATTACTAAGACAACATTTGGATAATATCTATCCAATCTTTTGGATAGAAGAAATGTCCCACGCCAATGGCCACCCCGGTCTCCCGATATGGCAGTTATAGACTTCTATTTATGGGGTGCGCTAAAAAACAAAGTATACAAAAGAAAGTATGAGACAGTTGGTGACCTAAGGGAGGCGGTATTACAAGCAATTGAAGAAATTGATAGGCGATCTGTGAGGAAAGTGGTAATGTCAGTCTTAAAAAGATGCAATTTTTGTCTAAATAACAATGGTGGACTTTTCGAACATAAATTGTAACCTTTATGTACTTTAATTTCTTAAGTTTTTAGTAAGTACCTACTTATTTAGTTTTTTCGTTATATCTGATATACCTAATAAAAAAATCGTTCAATGTTTTTTGGAATAGTTATTAATAAATCAATCTATTTCATGGCTAACTACGTTAAAAGTGAAAGTAAGAGAGAAAAGCATCCATAACTCCGTTATTTTTATGAATAACTATATCGAGTATTATATCGTTGAAAAGCTCTAAAAATGTCCGATTTTTTGAGGTCATAGCCAACTATGGTTTCCATTCAAAAAAAGATAAGTTTGTGTCATATCTCGAAAACGAGAGCTGTCACGCCAACGAGGACATGACAATCATATTCGGGGTACAATTCCCTACAATTTTGAGATCTACACTTTTTTTATAAAATCAAGAACAAAGGAGCTAGAGGGATTTGTCTAAATCGAAAGAATTTCGTTTTTTCAAAATATCTTGTAAGCCATGACTTTTTACAAAAATGCGTAAGTGTCATTAAATTGGGCTAGTGAAACTTCAAATCTTTCCCAATTTTGCTCTATCTCAGCTAGTTTCCGAGATCCCCATACTGATCATCAAAAAAACTCACCATGTATAAGGAATTGTTTTGCAACACAAAAGTTCGTTCAGCTGAGTAGCGCGTTCGTCTCAGTTTTAGTTTGACAGCAAACGTCAGATTGTAAATTTGCAATTTATAAGTTGTGTTGTATTTTGAATTCAAAAGTTGTTTTAATCCTTGAATAAAGTTGTTCATTAATTGGACGAGCAGTGTGTTTTGGCAAACACTTCTGTCCTCATCAGGTCTGTTCGTATAGTTCTCGAATACGTCTGCTAACGCTTCTGGTTACTCAAACATTCGACCATTCCAAACATTTGTTGTCGTGGTGAGTACACAAAATTGGGTCAGAATGTCTTTTTCTTGAACCCGGCAACGCCGCACATCCAAACACCATTGAACTCCGACGTCGCGTGTGTGGAAAATCTCGCACAGCCTGCATCGTCAGCTTGCTGGGAAAACAGTTTTCCAGTTGACCGCAACAACACAGTCCGACGCAAGTCATCGGAGGTGGCAGATCGCGTCCTTGCTACCGAATACTCTCTCTGTGTGTATCTTCGCAACGGCAGCGATCCGTCCATCCGAGCGTCGTCGTGTTACGTCACGCCGGTCGTTCTCGGCGTCGTCGACGCGATGAACACCAACAACAAGGGCGCTGCGACCACGTGCCTATGTGTGCCAGTAGCGACGACGGTTCTTCTTCTTCTTCCTCGTAGTGGGCAACGTTTCGAACCGCGATTCGTTGCGGGTCCGGTGTTGTCGTTTTGAAGTGGTGTGGCGCGTGCTGAAAAGACGAAGTGGTGGGTTTCGAACAGCTGATATCTGAATAAAAGTCAGTGTTATCGGTTGAGAGTGAGACGGGATAAGGAAGTCAATTGATTTGGTTAGGACAAGTCAAAATTGATAAAAAGGGAGAAAGTTTACAAAAAGGCAAGTGAATTATGATTTTGGGTTCATTTTCCGTTTGGAAACAACGTAATTACATTAAAACCATGTAGTAAGAATAACGAAAATTAGCTAATGAATGTTGCAGGAAATATTGTTATTAAAAAAATGCATTAGTTTATTTTTTACATAATCGACTGGAATAGGACTGTCTTCACATGATCTAAGATTGTTCTTTTTGTCATGTTAAGCTATAAAAGATAATTCCTGAGGGACTTTTGTTTAAAATGTTTGAGAATCTACCAACATTTCCAACAACTTCTAAAAATCTCTATAATGATACTATATACGTAAAGCCAAACGTATTAATTGTTCATTTGGGTTTTCAATCCTCAAAGTTTCTGAAAAATATAGAAAAGTTAACTAATGTAAAATCAAAGTGTAGTACCTAAGGGCAATTAGTGGAAATTGCCTGGAAAAATAGTTTAGATCTATAATAATGTATGGTAATTATCTGTGAGGAGTGACATTCGATTCATATAATTTTTTTGAGCTTTATGAAGTAATATTCGTTTTTTTTTTGCAATTATCACGTATCTGACTAATTGAATTTGAATTTTACTTTTTAATGTTCTTTTGTCAGAATCTCTTGCCAGGATACATTTTTCTCTATAGAGGGTGTACCAATTTCTTCGTTATCAAAAGGGGGGAATTGGGGGTTCAATCCCCTCCCCAGAAATTAAGCAAAACTTTATTCAGTTCATCTGCATTGACAGATATTACTAAGTGCTTATCACGATAAGTCGCTCTGTTGCTAAGTAAAATCCTTTTTTAAACATAGATCCCCCCCCCCCCCCGAAAAATTGGCCTACGTACGCCAGTTCCATACAGAAATGTTCCTTGGTTTTTCTTCTCTTAGTGAAGAAATTGGGAAACCCTCTATACTGACGAGTATAAGGACGAACAGAATCCACAATCTTAAGAGATAATATATTTTTATTGAAAAACGACCGCTTTCGGAGTTTTAACAGTTGCATCTGTTCTAAAGTAAGGAACAGCTAACAATAAGTATATTATTGAAAATATAGGCATTAAGCTAACAAATCTCTAGACTCCATATTAACTGCATATGCCATTAAGCACAATTTAAAAATACTTAAAACATATAAACATATTAAAGTTGTGTCAAGTATAGGTTAGAGGAACACAGGAAAACATGCCCTTCATATTTTTCTCATATCTCTTTTTAGACAGTTCTGTCCCTTTCTAATAAGGTTGTCTCTTTATATTATATTATTTTCCGGGGTTGGCCCACATTTTTTATCTTTTTTACTTACCTATATGGTAGTTCCCTACTTACATGGTAGTTCAACTTTATTTTCCTTTTCAATAACCAGCCATTTATTCTTTCCACCTTGATTTTTCTTAGTATTCTCATCTCTGTCGCCTTTAGGATCCTTTGTGTTTTGGAAGTGTCTGCTCTTGTGTATATGTCATGATTGGTCTTATAGTAGCGTTGTTAATCCTTGTCTTAGTTTGCGTTCTGATATGTTTGTTTCTCTACACTGTGTTGTTTAGGCAACTCACTGCTTTGTAGGATTTCTGTATCTTCAGTTATCGCTATAAGAATAGTGATACCCGCGTAACAGATGACTTTTATTTCTTCGTTTGTGTCCTTATAATTTTTATTTTTCTTCAAGATCTTCATTATCTAATCTATGATGAGATTGCTTAAGGAGACTCCCTGTCTTATACCTCTCCTCTGTCAATTGTTTCCCTATCCTGACTTGTAATGTGCTGTTCATTCTAGATCTGTTTACGTTTTATCCAGATAAGAGAGTTAACTTTATTATCCATTTTTCAGTACAGTAAAGAAAGTTATTACAAAAGGATATAATTTACCAATGTACAAAGTTATATTTTGTTTAGACACACAAACAAACAAAACGGTTGTTGCTAAAAGTAGACACGAGCTGATGAAACTAATATGTTTGAAACGTTTATGCACATTTAAAACACTTACCTGTATATTTGTTTTTTACTGTATATTTATTTCAGCAAAACACTATGTTTTGTTAAATTCTACGTGAGCAAGGAAGTCATCTGATATTTCCTGAAGCCTGTTGTCTGTACAACAAAAACATTTTTATTAAGGTATGGAAATAAAAAATAACGGATCAAAATGCGAGATAGAGAATAAAATCTCGACTGTAGGGAGATTAGGTTCTTTACTGCTTTTTTTCCAGAACTTACGTAAAGCAAGCGGTGGCTGTGCTTGACTTTTTTGTGGTTTGTTGATTTATATTCCTCCTGATTGCGACACCGTTTGAGATTTATTCGGAGAAAGCCTAGAAATGCAAATCTGTTTTCCGTGGATTCTCAATGCTGCTTATTTTAGGATAACTGTGGCGTTAGTTTTAAAATACGCAAAATGAAACCTATACGGAGATAATGAAAAAAGTCATTCTTGAATCAAAAGTCAAATATCACCTGAATATTTACATTGGAGAAAATCTAGACCTGTAAATGTACGAATAAATGAACACAAACATTACATAAAGAAACTCCTTTATCGACAAGGTGCGTCTATCATACAGCCTACTCCTTTATATATTGAAAAATTTGTTTTTATTGACTGACAACAGTCGATTGAATTATAAAAAAAATTCATTACAGGTATTGAGTTTCAAATAGCCGGAGCAGGAAGAAGTTGTGGTGGAATTTTTATAAACAAAAAGGAGTAAAGATTTGGAAATAAATAATTTAATAGATCAAATTAAAATAAAAATTCCATTACAATATATATGTATATATATATATAGTCGGGTTTTCAAAAGGAATAAATGTGGGCTAGACATTTTTTTTGGACAAATAATTATCACACTAAATTGACCGAATGCATCATTATGATTTACCAGTGGAGTTTTAAACTATTCAACCAATAGATAATGTTGATGATCAATTTATCTCGGGTGCCACCTAAAATAAGTTCGATCGGCGTAGCGATATGATATTATTAATCTAAATTGGTACACAAGGTAGTCTACTTGGAACCGCGACGAGTTCCCGGTTACTTCATAGCGTTCCACAATCGTACCTCGTTCGAAGTTCGAACAGAACTGCCACCCTTCGTCCCTTTCGATACGAATGTTGTGAAAACTAATAAAAACATAGTGCACCACTTGATGTATATTTCGTTTTTCTAAGAAAGGCACATCTGAAAGCTATCACCGTATGTGCCATGCCTAACCGGGACCACGACAAGTGACCTTTTAGTCCCTTTCGATTCTAAACTGACAAACTTGTAGTAAATATAATAAACTTAAGAATCGTAAACAAAAATACAAACCATGAGTATCCTGTTACTTAATATAAACTAATAGTCTTTAGATTTTCACCATTTGAGAAACCAATTATTTCGTTATCTCCGACACGGCCATCTTGACTAGCACACGTCCTCGGGTGTATCTAAAATTTTATTCGCATGTCAATAAACTCAATATTACAAGTACTCGTACTAATTCATCAATTCAAAGATCCAATTCAATATCAAGAGGAAGTGAAATGTGTTTAACGGAATGACTTTATAATTACCAGTATTAAATTTGTTAAAAGTGCCAGTTAAAAGCCTTGGAGTCATCTGTTACGGAACGACTAGTACTCTCAAGTCAAATCGCCAACATTTAGCCAATATGGAAATACTATAAGCATGTTCGATCTTACATTGAACCACATCTAAATTTCTTTAGACTACATTGCCAAAATAGCCACATGTGAAAATAATGTAATTTTATCAAAATTGATTTTGATTCTGTTAGTCGTGATATTCCGCGCCGAATAAGGTAAATGACCCTGTATAAGCAGTAAACATACATGAATGAGAAATGTGGAGGCCTTTGCAGTTGCTTCCTAAAAGTAGGAGAACTCTTCCTAATAATAGTCCTTGTACATTGGAATGTTTGTTAGAGCGATAAGCATATTTTGTGTTGGTATTTTATATTAATTTGATGTTATATTTGTTTATTTATTATAATTTATTGATTTTCTATAAAAGACGAAACTCTTAATATATTACCTGGTCCCTGTTTCTTACACAGAGAACTGAGTTAAGATTAAGATAATTTGTGGTGTCGGTCGGAACATGTTGAAACAAATGCAATTTCAAGTTATGCGTTTCATTCCCATACCCATTTATTTTCAAAAATCAGTAGGTCAAATGAATTTTCTTTTTATTCTGAATTATTACTACATTCATTGTCGTCTAATTGCTTTTACCTTGGTGATGTGCCAGCCCTCATTACATTCTTTTCAGTTGACATCTTTCCCTTTGTAAAAGTTTTAAAAGAGAAAATTTTCGCTGATCTCGACTCATTTCACCCGTGAATATCTTTTACAGCCCTATACGACACATAAAAAGCTCACGAAACCGCTCGAGTGTGAGATCTCTTCTTTTTTTTTTCGTTTTTATATACTTTAGCGATTAAGACTAGAAAATTCGCCATATCAGCAAGACTGGAGGAAACGTAAGTCGCAAAAAATATTAAAATAGTCTGCTGAATTGCACAATTATGTAAATATAATGTAGGGAATTTAAGTAGGTTAACTGTTAGAGAAGTAATAGATATTTCTGTGTAATATTTTCGCGGAAATTTAGATTTTCCGATTATAGCGCGAACTCGTTGGAAATATACTCAGGTGTTTCTTAGATTGAAGAATTTTGGAAGAAATATATGTCTTTTCGCAATAGAATATTATTTTCGGAAGGAAAGAAAGAAATAATTGCAAAAATCATATATGACAGTAAAACAGCTTTTAAGTTGGAGGAACTTGAAAAATTCAGAATTTATGTATTTTTTGTGTTAATTTATTCGTATATTTAGAGGCCTAGACGGTTGTCCAATATAAAATTTATTACATTCGTAAGGAACTTTGTAAATCAGTTTTTAATTATTTTTTGATTGTGTTTGTTGGATTTGATTCCGACATAATTGTTCACGTCAGGTTGAAACCTCGATTTTTAAAAAATATATACAGTTTTTTGTCCTCAAGTATTGTGTTATTTCCATAAATACATAAAAATAAATTAGATTAATATAACTATGTCACATCTACATTTTTTATTTTTAAATTAATTTTTGTATATACTGGGTAGGTCATTTTAATTTATGCACCCAAATCATTTCATTCATAAGCATCGTATGAAAAAAGAGTACAGGGTCAAGGGGGCTAGTTTTTGGTGTAAGTAATTGTGACCTGATCTAGTAGAAAAAATGTGAAAAATAGCGGTTCCTAGTTTTTCCAGCTTTTGACCTTGAAATCACCTCCTGAAGGTCACAAAAAAGTATACTTATATCACATAGGACGTAAAATTTACCGCTCTTTCCGAATACGGTGTCAAAAGAGGAGCTCCCATTAAAAATAATTTGGTAAAGTGCGAGTTGGACTCGCATACTTAGGGTTCCCTACCACCTTCAAAATTCCAATATTCCAGTTTCAGACAAGCAGGGAATGAGTGCATTTTCTTAACCTAACCTAACCTAATATCTTTTAAAGGAAGCGCTTTAAATTTATAAAAAATATACACTTTCATTTTCCACACATAGACTTTTTATTTTATCTGCTTTAGGATTCGCTTGATTTTTATCACAATATATATGTATTTAATTTTCTAATTTGGCCCCCAAAAAGTAACATTAGACTTTTATTTTACTAATAAACTTTCAGAGAAGCCTTTTATAATCTACTGTCTGAGTTTGAGGCTCTGTAGATTGAAAGAAAAAGGGCAAAATAGGTCAAAATTTAAATTATAAATTATTAAATCTGTTATTCAAATTATTTAAAAATATAAATAATATATATTTTTCAAAATTTAAATAGTGTAGTTTCTAAAATGGGACATAAGTCGATGTTAATATATTTGCTAATATCTTTTAAACAAATGATTTAAAAATATGATATGTTTGTAATTCACATAATGGGCTTTTTATCTGATATATTACATGATGCGTTTGAAAATTGAATCTTTATTTTCCATTTAATTGTATATTTTGTCCCTAAAATTATTATGGGGGTTTTCTAATAATTTATTTTCCGTTTAATTAGGGATTTTTTTCATATTTTTCCTATAAACAAAAAAAATGAGGTCTTAGAGTTTGGGGAATAACGGGGAGAATGGGTAATTTTTTTTAATATTTTTTTAATATATTTTAAAATATCCATTTTAAAAAAATTTTAAAAATATATTTGTACTCGTCATAGTGAGCCCTATGATTTGATATGTTACATGTCTCGTTAGAAACAATTATAATTTTTTATTTTCCATTTAATTCTATAATTTGCCTTCCAAAATGAATATTAGGGGTTTCTCCTTATTTTTCCAGTAAAGTTCAGGTGAGGGGCTATACCTCCAGTTTTTCAAAATTTTTTCAGCTTATGGTTTCGTAGATAAGGAGGGAATGGGTAAATTTTTTTATATTTTTGTTAATATCTTTTAATTAATTTATTTTATAAATATGGAAAAACTATATTTGTTTTCTTCATCATGAGCCCTTTTATTTGATATATAACATGCTGGGTTAGAAACAAACAATTTTAATTTTATATTTTCCATTTAATTCTATAATTTGCCCCCCAAAAAATATTAGGGTTTTTCCTTATTTTTTTCAGTAAAAGTTCAGGCGAGGAGCTATACCTCCATTGTTTTTTCAAAATTTTCCAGCTTTAGGTTTCGGAGATAGGGGGGGGGGATAGGTAAAATTTTTTATATTTTTGTTAATATCTTTTAATTAATTTATTTTAAAAATTTGAAAAAAAATATATTTGTTTTCGTCATAATGAGCCCTTTCATTTGATATATAACATGATGGGTTAGAAACAATTTTAATTTTAATGTTCCATTTAGTTCTATAATTTGCCCCCCAAAATAAATATTAGGGGTTTCTCCTTATTTTTCCAGTAAAGTTCAGGTGAGGGGCTATACCTCCATTTTTTTTCAAAATTTTCCAGCTTATGGTTTCGGAGATAAGAGGGGGGAATGGGTAAATTTTTAAATATTTTTGTTAATATCTTTTAATTAATTTATTTTAAAAATATGAAAAAAATATATTTGTATTCGTCGTAATGAGCCCTTTCATTTGATATATAACATGATGGGTTAGAAACAATTTGAATTTTATATTTTCCATTTAATTTTGTAATTTGCCCCCCCCCCAAGTTAAAAGTAGAGGTTTCTCCTTATTTTTCCTGTAAACTTCAGGTCAGAACCTATAAATCAATTTTTTTCAAAACTTTACGGTTTATAGTTTCGGAGTCAGGGGGGGTAAATTTTGGTATATTTTCGTTAATATCTTTTTAAATATTTTTTTTAAATATGAAAAAAAAATATTTGTGTTCCTCAGAATGAGACCTTTCATTTGATACCTATATTACATGATGCGTTTGAATTTTTTTTTTATTTTTATATTTTTATTTAATTTTATTATTTGCCCCCCAAAATTAATATTAATGGTTTCTCCGTATTGTTCCTGTAAAGTTCGGGCAACGCTCTATATTTCCTATTTTTTCAAAATTTTAGGCTCAGTAGTTTCGGAGATCAGGGGGGGAACGGTCGATTTTTTTAGTTTTTCCCCCCAGAAGTACCCCTAAAATCAAAATTTTTTCTTTTACAATATTTACTCCTGATCGGGTCACCAAACTATACATTGATACCAAATTTCAACCCCTTCCCTCCACTAGTTTAGGAGAAAATTGCTGTGATGTGACAGAGGCAGAAATCCTGAGTGATATTATAAGAGTATCCGTATATTGTATATACGGAACCCTAAAAAACTTTAAATGACCTTGAAAATGAAGTTCCAGGTCAAAATTAATTGCCCCGTTCACCATGAGCAAGTTTTGTACGAACTTTTTTTATAAACTTTTTTTATGCTTATGAACGAAGCAATTCTTGTGCATGGATTAAAAATGGCCCATCCAGTATATATTTTACTATTTACTTACTTTTTTGAAAAAACAACAAAAAAACAATTAGTTGCGAAAAATGACACTTTAATGGAAAAATTATATTTTATTTTTTGTTCAAAATGTCGGAAAAGGCAAAAAAAACATATACACCCTACAAATGGGGAAGGGTCAGCTAGTTAATAAGAAATTCTAGAATATCTGTTTTACGTAAACAACATATTTAAATCAAAGATCGACGCAATATTTAGTTGGATTCTTTTGTGTTTAAATTTCTGAAATGCTAAGGGGCGTAACTGCAATCCTGAACCTAAAAAAGTGGCGTTTCTGTGAATTTCGCTATATTAACCTAACAAAAAAATACCTGATCTTTAAAGTCGAGGATAATGTGAACCTTTTGTTTGACAATTTTTGCTATATCTCAAAAAATAAAGTGTAGGGGGGGGGGGGGTATTCAGATGTTTTCGTAAAAAATACCCTGTTTCTTTGAAACAGCTGATCCGACTTAAATAAACTTGGGCTAGTTGATAAGAGCTATTTTTGGGCTAAAAATGTTATAATATTTGAAGTTTTCTTAGTTTCGCATGTCACCGCTATAGGGATTTTTCGACATTCCGAGGGAAATGGTTGATTTTCTCAAACAAATGCATTGGTATAACAAACCGTATCTCGATGTCGTGTTCATAATAGTAGGGGAGCCCAAGCGGGGATTTCGTAAGTGACTCGAGCTGAGCAGTTTAATATTAAGAGAGGATCTTTGTACTATGTTAAGTACTTTTACCAAGTAGGGTCCCTCGATATAGTGACGTGTGTCTAGGGCAGTCGATCAGATTAGTAAAAAAAATGAATCCTGAAAAAACTCGAGCGCATCAGATTTAAACAATATAAGTTAATTACATGCAGAAAACAAAATCCCTTTAATAATCTGACGGTTTAAGCGAGACTTAAACATTTGAGCGAATCACTAAACTGCAAAAAAATGGTTAAGAGTTTCTTAACCACTGACAACGGAGTCTGATCTAGACCCCGAAACGTTTGAAATATACAGCAATTTTCTTTAAACTGTGGTGTTATTTCCCAAGAAGCACTTAGACATTGAAAAATATGCCACATGTATCATTCATAAAACAATAATATTTGAAGTTTTGTTAGTTTCGCATGTCACCCCTAGAGGGATTTTTCGAGGGAAATGGTTGATTTTCTCAAAC
The DNA here is from genome assembly GCA_034190945.1 of Octodonta nipae. Taxonomy (NCBI): domain Eukaryota; kingdom Metazoa; phylum Arthropoda; class Insecta; order Coleoptera; family Chrysomelidae; genus Octodonta; species Octodonta nipae. Next base: position 6,936,132 of record CM067221.1, read on the forward strand.
AAATGATTTTTTTTCATTAAAAATGATGCCCCAACAAATATCTCGATATCGTGTTCATAACCTAATTTTTTTTACGAAAACATTTGAATACTCCCAACCACTTTATTTTTATAGATAAATTGTCAATCAATAAAGGTTTTATTAGGTTAATATATCCGAATTTACAGAAACAACTTTTTTTGGCTCAAGATTCCAGTTAAATATTAAATAGCCCTTGTTATCTTTCTAGTTGTTTTCCCTTTACGCTGACACCAATCCGAGATAAGTACGAACCGTTGAAAGGGATAAATTTAGGTAAAACAACTAGTGATGTCGTTCGATTTAAAATGCATTTTCGATAAGAGCAAAATGGGATCCATTAAAATAATGAAATTCCGCATTCGAGAGCATACCAACACATTATGAACGTTAAACCATTACATGCCTCCGTACGTTGTTCCAAGCTCGGAATTGCATTTTCCATAAATCATCGTACCAGCAATAACACAGAATATGGAATTTAAGACCCAGTTTTATGCTCTACAACATACACACACGCCATACATAATACACCTCAAAGGTTATGACGATAGTCAACCTCTCCACAATTTAAGGGCCGTACGTACGAGACTCGAGAGGGAGATGGAGGTGTCGTAAACACATTAATTATTCCTCGCTTTATCCATTATCCGCATCTCTTCTGTCTTCTACGTTAAAGGGGAATTATTGTTCTAAGGGCTAATAATTATGCCCCAATTTCCAGGGCTTTGTCTGTTTATCAACAGAAAACGTCGGATAAAGGAAACAGAGCTAAACTCGGCATCTTTATTCCTTTGTTGAACTAAACGAGAAAGTAAATTCAGGTTTTATTTGACTAAAGGGTTTCGTTGAAATTTTATTCGAGTCCCGAGTTTATCGAGGACATATTTTCAACAGACGTTTGTCGTAGAGTGTGACCCTTTAAATAGTGCAGCAGATAAGTGGCTATCGTACCTATCAAAGTTATTAACTGAGGACATGTCGTAAAAATCCATTCTTACATTAAGTAACAGTTTTTCAAACAAAATAGGATAATAGTGATATTGGATCATGATAACCTGCCATTTTGCATTCTAAAAGGTGAATACTGTACCAAAATGACAAATTAGCAACTGGCTGCGCCTTTTATATTCGTTTTTCGAGGTGGTAAGTGTAAAGGGTGTTTTTTTTAAGAGGTATAGAACTTTAAGTTGGCAACACTCTTTTAACCGGCGGCCATCTTGTCAGCTGTCAAGTGATTTATGTTTAGTTTGCTTTGGCATTTCATCACGAATAGACTGACGCCTGAACAACGCTTCCAAATTATGGAAATTTATTTTGAAAATCATGGTTCTGTTCGAAATACGTATCGCGCACTACTTCATTTTACGGTCAACATAATCGTCCATCAGAGCAATAATTCGATTAACTGTGCAACGTTTTCGCACCACATTTACTCTAAATGATAATACGCATCTACAGAGATGTCGTACAGTGCGTACAGAAGAATCCATTGCTGCCGTAGAGCGTAGCGTAGAGGTAAACACGAATCAGTCTATCCGCCATCGTGCACAGGAATTGGATATGTGTCCATCCACTTTATGGAAGATTTTGCGGAAAGATCTTGGTTTGCGTGCTTACAAAATTCAAATCGTGCATGAATTGAAGCCACACGATCACCTAGCAAGGCGTGCATGCGGTGCATGGGCCCAAAACAAGATTGCCGTTCATCCCGATTTTCAAAAGCGAATTTTGTTTAGCGATGAAGCTCACTTTTGGTGATGATAATCCTATAATCCTCAAGTTCATGTTGAGACACCGTTACATCCAGAAAAACTGACTGTTTGGTGTGCTTTATGGGCTGGTGGAATAATTGATCCGTACTTTTTTAAAAACGATGCTGGCCAGAACGTTACAGCAATGGTGATCGCTATAGAGCCATGATTACTAACTTTTTCGTTCATCAATTGAACAATCATAATGCACACGAGCTGTGGTTTCACACAGATCGTACCACAATTGATTTATTGAAAGAACCGCATAGTAACCGCATAGTTTCAGGTTTCGGACAGGTGAATTGGCCTCCAAGATCGGGCGATTTAACGCCGCTTGCCTATTTTCTACGAGGATACGTGAAGTCGCTAGTCTACGCCTGTAAGCCTGAAACGATTGACCACTTGGAGGACAACATTCGCCGCATTATTGCCGATATACGGCCACAAATGTTGGAAAAGGAAAATTGGACCTCCAGATTGGACTACGTCCTAGCCAGCCTTGGCGGTCATATGCCAGAAGTCATATTCAAATCTTTAAAATAAAGTAAATTTAAAAAAACGTATCCTTGTTTTATTCCATTTCACAGTTCTATACCTCTAAAAAACACCCGTTATAATCGTGCTCGGGTAGGATGTCTGTAGTGGTTCTACACCTTGTCTGTTAATCATTTTTTGTAATCTCCGTCCGTCTTGCTAATGGTCCCGTTTTTGAACAATATCAAAGATTAGTCATTACAGTCCACTATTAGTTTCTGCCTTACAAGTCCAATGTCCTCGAAGACGACCATCAACGTTGAAAATTATTAGGATTCACTCTACCAGTGAAAAAAGCAAATTTATTGGCATTTCAACACACACATCATAACGGTTGTTAGGTGTTATATCACTTAAAACCTCCAATGGCTGAACTATTAGGTAGGTTTTATTTCTTTGGGCATTTGCAGATTTTTATTTTACTATTTTTTCATTTCACCATTAATCCTTTGAAATGGTACTTACTGAAACGAAACGAAATCTTGCATCGAGTCGTACTGTTGCAGTTATTGCAGTTACCGACCTTTCGCGGATAGGAAAAACAACTGAATGAATAATATTAATACTCAACGAAAGCAAAAAAGGTACAAATTGGGCGATAATATCTTTCATCCTCGCAACTGGTTCGGTAGTTGAGGGAATAGAATGAATGTATCCATTCATAAAAACACACTTTAAAGAAGGGTATGACCACAACGTAGGTGGTCATCTTTTTCGGGCGACGGTGAGACACCAGCATTAGCTGTTGTGGGCCGGACTGACGACAGTAGAACGTATACTTTGAGGAGCTGGTAGTTCAAGATATGGATGGATCACATCACCCCCTCCTTCTTCGTAGATCATTCTTTTACGTTGTTACTGCAATTCACGTTAAGAAATGTTTTCAGACATAACTGAAAAAGTCATGAGGAATGCTGTTAAAAGCACAAGTTGTGAAGAATGATTTTCACCATAAATTGATATAACAAATATGCTTGTATATAAAAAAGAAGTACTAAAGCAAACGAAACTCAAAAAATGTCATATGTGAAACTATTTCACAAGGATTTACTTGTATCGCGTGTCATATTCCCACATCGTTTAACATTCAGTTAGCATGCCAAACCATATTTCACAATATTATGATCGACATCATCAATCCGTTCAAAATCCGAATGCTTCGCTGAATTATTTATGACGTTCGACGGGATAAATCCTTCGAAAAACTCGTAAAATTTAAATTTTTGTTCATATTGTTCCCTCGTGTAAAAATAAACGTGAACACCTGTCGCAACACGCAACGCGAAACAGTATTTTCATTGTGGGAGTTTTTTCAAGGCGATATCAACTAAGTTGAAACACTGAAATGTCTTGTCGACTGAATATCACATTGTGGTAATTATGCAGTAACTGATTACTTCATCGAGTTTGATGAGTATTACGTAATGCATGTGAATGTGGAAAAACACAAAGGTTCTCTTTCATCATTCCCGTATGCTGATTTACTCTTTTAGAACGGTAGCTTCCTCACTACTTTTTTCACGTTCTAAATGAGACAAAATATTTTGAGTAAAATTGCAATAAAAACTAGAACTGACATCGCTCAACAGCAGTGGTTCCCAAAATACAGCTGAAGGTGGGTTTTAGCAAAATAAACACTAATAATTTATATTTAAAAAAGACCGGACTTCAGCTGACTTAAATAAAAACCGTTTAGAAACCGTGATTAATGTAGCGTATTCTTATCTCTTTCCTCTTTTTCTTAATCTCTCTTTCTCCTTCTCACCAATTTTATTCTTTTTCTATATTGTTACGAGAATTCATCCGACGGCTGGTGCAATCGGCCATCAACAATTCGTGGAAGGGAATATTCCGATAAATACTGGGAATCCGAAAATGTTTGTCTCTCAACAGGCCGACCCTGCCGTTACTGGGAATTCTTTTAAA